>PVJN01000277.1:0-232989 GCA_004026805.1 Lasiurus borealis | reverse complement strand
ATGTTTATGTGTGGAGGAGATTCTCTAGAATGGTTAAAAGGAGAAGTGTTTTGCATATTACACCAGGTGTGTGTCTCACTATACTATTTCTAAAGCATTTCCTAATTACATAAGATTTGAAACAGGAATTGTCAAATTTTAGAAGCACTAACAGATGGGAGAACTGAGTCAGAGAGCTTCAGAAGCCAGAGGTGCCCTTACTGCCACACACATCTTCAGCTGGATTAGCTATTTTGTCTCATGTCAGGCTGTGTGTTTCACACCATTTGAGAGACTTTCCGTTTTGAGGAATTCCAGAACAAGTGGAAACCCTCTTCTCAGTCTGAGAGCCTTGCCTGACGCAGACTTTCTTGTTTGTTCTGCTATCTTACTAATGCAGCTGTGAGTACATTTCCAGCACTCTCCACCTGCCAAGGTGACGAGGCATCAGGTGCCAGGTAGGGTTATCAATCTCGAGGGCTTTTAGCAGCACATCCTGCCACTGTTTGACAGCATGTCTCCGTCAAGGAGACTGTCTTCCTTAGATCGATAAATCAATCAGTCCTTTTTACATCTTATGAAACACTCCTCAAGCCCATGTCACTCAAGCCGCACCACACACAAATGGAGAATCAGGGCTGAGGTTGGCCCAAACCATCCCTATTCACATTCTATACCATAATCACATATCTTTCCCAAAAATCAATTCCTGGCACTGGGGTAATGGATCAAAGTCCAGTTCTTCATTCCTCTGAACTGATGAGTAAATCTGTCTAAAATACTGGATGTTGTAGTTTGTTTAAAACTAAATAAATCACATCTGTAATTCAAAGGCAACCAATTGCAAGGTTTATGATTAGAACTCCTCAAAGCAGACAACAAAGGTTTTATTTACAAATAGTAAGTTTCCTGATACTCCCCAAGGGATCCCTGACATTCATAGGCTATCAAAGTTGGGGGTGAGGGGCTCAGGAATACAGACCACTTAAGGGGCAGAAGCCAGGTACTTGCTCCTGTGCATTGACAAGTCCCAGCCATCTTGCTGGCACAGTGGGGAGTGGGAGGGGAGGGGAGGTTGTATTGCATTCTCTTCCACCCAGAGATAGCCATGTGCCTTCTTGTCACATGTTAGGTTTGGGACTAAGATTATTTAAACAATGGATTCTACTGCTTTGAGGGGAAATAATGAAAGTCAGTCATTTGCATTATGCCTGGTGTCCCCATATTACAAATGTAGAATCTGAAACCTACCCCCATACCCTAGTCACGATGACACAATTGGCAAGTGAAAAATCTGGGATGAGACCCTCACTCCGCACTCCTCAATATCCATCCAGATTAAATCCCATTTTAGAAAGTGTCATAGGCTATTCACAATTTTCCTAAGCATAAATATTTTCCCTTTCAGATCATAGCAAACTCCAAGGTTCGAATTAGAAAATGAAAATAAATAAACACCATACCCTAGGGTTTCACTTATATGTGCAACCGAATGAACAAAATAAACTAACAAATAAAATGGAAACAGACTCATTGATACAGAGAACAGACAGATAGCTGTCAGAAGGGAGGGGAGTTGGTATCTTGGGTGAAAAAGGTGAAGGGAATAAGCAAAGAAAAAAAAACTCTAAGACACAGACGATAGAATGATGATTACCAGAAGAGGAGGTAAAAAAAGAAAAGAAAAGAGGGGATAAATGGTGATGGAATGAGACTTAACTTGGGGTGGTGAACATATAGTACAATATATAGATGATGACTTATAAAATTGTACCCCTGAAATCTGTATATTAACCAATGCCATCCCAATAAATTCAATACAAAATTTAAAAAGGAATGAACAAAATAACATGCACTTATGTTGTCTTCTTTCACAAAGCAACATACAGCTTTCTCTGAAAGCATCAAGAAATAGCAAATGAATGGGAGGCCCAGGGGTAGCTTGCAATTAAGCTACTGATGTGCAATTCTGTCCTGTTGCTGTTCTTTTTTAATAATGACGAGCCTCTCAAAGAGCTGAGGACAACTCTGCATCACTCAAAACTCAGCATACTGTATTCCATTTAAGGGAGTGATTGAAGACTTACATGAACAATATAGCACTAT
Source organism: Lasiurus borealis (assembly GCA_004026805.1). Classification (NCBI taxonomy): domain Eukaryota; kingdom Metazoa; phylum Chordata; class Mammalia; order Chiroptera; family Vespertilionidae; genus Lasiurus; species Lasiurus borealis. The sequence continues at coordinate 230,904 of PVJN01000277.1, read as the reverse complement.
TTAAAAATTTATTTGAAGCCAATGTGTTTTGGTCAGTATCCTTATACCTTCTATAGTAGGTGATGGTTTATTATAAAGATTAAAGAACAAGGCTTGATGAGTGAGATAGAGCATATAAATTGGCCTGAGATTCTCTCCTAAATTAGGGAATAATTTGGAGATTACACATCAAGAGGGAAAAGAGAGAATATCACATCCTATTACTTTTACATACAGGGGAAGGCGGTAATATCTGGCCTAAGATCCAAAAGCAAGTCCAGGGATGATTTGAGGAAGATGAGGACAAAGTCCCTATTAGAAAGAGCCAAAAGGAACTTCCGAACACAGGATACTATGAAGACTATAGATGAATTGGGGGTTCACCTCATTGCTTCCCTCTCTCCCTGTTCACTCTGCCCAGAGAAGTGACATCCATGTTATTCCTCTGCTAGAGGCAAAATAAGAACAAACCCTGATTCCCCTGTTTCCTAGCCAAAGGCTCTTTTCAATGTGCCCTATTACCTCTCAAGGCAGACATGTTCATACAGCCATTATGGTTACCCAAACCCATATTATAGTGACAGACTACTGAAATAAGCATCTAAATTGATAATGATAGTTCATTTCATCTGGACCATAAAGTAGCAACAATTGTCCTCAGCTTCTTGGTTGAAACCAGACCTATAGTTTCTAAATAAATAGCTTTGCTGTTTTTTTTACCAGTTTCCTGAGCAAACTAGTCCCCCTTTTTCTTCCACTCAGAAGCAGCATATGCTTAATTTTTAGACTAATGAAATAATTTCAAGGATCTAAATACAATTGATGTGTTTAGTTGATTGTTATTAAGTGAATCCTTACAGTTCTGGAGTTATGTTGTCTGCCTGCTGATGTTTCCATTTCCTAATTGCATATCCTCTTACAGGCACACCTGGTCAACACATTTGTAGCAGGTTCTTTTGTATTCCCCTTGAATGAAGCATCCACCAAAGTATTTTTCAATGCTTCAAATATTTCTCAAAAAGTAAATGGTATATAAGCTTATGTGCCGAAATCCTCTGTAGTTACAAGCAGGGAAATCAGAACCAATACTCAGAGTGCTTTTACAAATATAATATAGAATCTAATGAGAGATGCATGTGCATGAAACAATTTTTCTCCAACAATATTAAATGTAGGCAAAGACTATTTAGTGACACTTTCTTCAACTATAATATTTTAGCCTAATTATTTTTTAGATCATTGTGGAATAACTTTGTATTTTTTCTATCCCAATGTAGTCTTGAAATGTAAACTGAAGGTTCTATATTTGTTAAAACAATAGCAACCTTTCCTTTTGCTCTGTAAGGTTAAATGTATTTTTGATATTTGACATAAGTTTTTAGTGATATTACATATAACATGGTTTTCTTGTGTGCTATACAAGTAAGCTGTGTTACAAGGACTCGGTTTTCAAGTACTTGTAGAGGACAAAGTCTTGTTTCTTGTTTCTACTTGCCTTGATGGAAGCACAGCTCATGCATTAGGATGAGTTATTTTTTAAAGTCAATCAACATGGGATATATAAAGCTATTAGAACCTCTATAGTACACAACTCTGAGATCTGTCAACTATGTGGTTATTCAAGGAAGATATTTCAAATATGCTTCCTGACTTTAAAGAATTTAAAATTGAATGAAAAATACAAGTGAAACAAAATATGACATTATTAAAAGTCTTGGAAAATAATAAATAACAGATAAATGTTTAGGTTCTAGCACAGGTAGACCCTGTTAAAGAACATTACAAGTCTTAGTAAGAATTGAGATGGGAACAGGTGATAGTGGGCTTTGAGCTGACAATTGCTAGGTGAGTAAGTTTGGTGAAGAGGAGTAGACTGTATTGTGGGTTCCAAATATTCATTGCCTATCCTTAGAGAAGGATTTTACTTTTCTGGGTTGTTGGCATAAGAGTTGGCCAGGTAGCTTGCTCTGGCCAATGACATGCTTGTTATTTTAAGAGGAAACTTTAAGAATCAGTCATGCTTTGTTTTGGTGTCTTTTTCTTCTGCCACACAATGGGCATTGTTCCAATAAAGTCTTCCCAGTGAAATAGAGGGACAGCCAACCTATAATGGGCTTTGTTTAGTAAGACATTGAGATATTGGGGTCATTTGTTACTGCAATGGAAACTAGTCTGTCTTGACTGATACAGACAGGTAGAAGCAGGCTTTCAAGCAGAAGGAAAAATGAGACTTAAGCAACTAGAATGTTTTTCTTTGAGTGGAGTGAAAAGACCATTCTAATTTTAGGGAGAGCGTTTCTGCAAAAATAATGACAAACAAAATATAATGGCTAGAGTGGCACTAGATATAGAAAGACTCATTTCAATCTTGAAACTGAGTATAAGTTGCTTAAATAAAAAAAAAACTATCTTTTTTTTCTCCTTTACTATCTCATCCTGTAAATGTGACAGCTATTTAAAAATCTGTTGAATTTATAGTCTGAATTAAGTTGACACGCTGAAGTATAGTGAAAATTTATTTTGTAAATGACCATGAGGGGGCAAAAATCCTTAAAAACACACCATGATCTCTGAGCTTTAATTGTGACCTGAGGAGAAGATTGTAACAAGGTGTAGAAAGACAAGCATAGGTTACAGTGAATATGTTCAAATTCCCATCTGGAAGACAGTTAAGTATTATTATGCAGTTTGACCGGAGGCTATAAAATGTCTACTGACTATAAATAAAATGTTTCTACCTCTGCTAAGTGATTTATTATGTTATTAATGAAAAAAAGGCAAATGTAGGTAGATTTGTCTCTTTTATAGAATTTAAAGAGTTATCAAGGGTGTTAAGAGATAATCCTAATCAAAATATGACATGTTCTTTATGACATTCGCCATCTGGCCAATCTGTCAGTGCCACGGCTATTGGTTCTCAGCTGTCATCCCTACTTCCTGTGGTTTGTGATCAGTTCTGCTAGGGATAGCATGGGTAGCAATTATGTGCTCCTTCTTTTTCTAGCCTTTTACAATCTATAGTCCTTTGCACTTACAGATGCAGTAAACATTCTTGGTAATATTTGTATAGCCCTAACTGGGTTCTTCTTCGATCTGTCATTGAACTTCGCAAACTCTGAAGATTTAGTTCTGGCCTGCATAAGTTCTGAGCACACAGAAATACAATTTCCTTTATGTCCACAGCCGTAGTCCTTATTATAAAGATATTAGACACAGGGACTCATAATGTTACCATAAAATCAGCATCTGCTTCAACTCACACTGTGTCATACTGGCTGTGTCAAAAGTGAATTACTTCCATTCAGAACTTAGTTCAGTAGCCAAAAGCCAGGTTTCCCTGAACACCATAAGGAGGAGAGGAAATGTTCACACACAGCTTCGCCACGGAGCACTCATATCAAACAGCTGAGCAGGTCTCTCCTCCGGTGCACCTACGTGCTTTTCTGCTATTGAATCCGACCTTCCTGGCATGAGTTTTCCTTTAACAAACAAGTGCAGAGAAAGATACTCTTCTTCTATTATTATTGCATGTTATGTAGGTACTGGTCTCTATGTGTACATATGAGGTAGGGGTTGGGAATAGATAATAGAGTACAAACTGGCCTTAAGCATCCCCCTACCCCAGAAAGGGAATCAACTTCTTTCAACCTGTACCTGGAGCAGGTACTGGTAAATGCTCCAGTAAAAAAGTAAAAACCCTGAGAAGGTCATGTGTCAGAGAGTGGAAACCCGGATACTGATTGGATGGACAATGGAGTGAGAGGCAGAAATCTTGGCTTGGTATTCTCCCTTTAGACTTGAGATATTGTGTTGTTGTGTGCTGTCTCAGATTTCTGGCAGCCTGCCATTTAATAGCAGCTATTTAGCTTTCTTTGCTATTTGCTTTTCTTTGTGCTGACCAGCTCAGAGAATGAAATGAGCATTCATGATATTCAGGGAAATGCATCTGGAAAACCAAAAAAGCTGTTCAAAGCAGTGGCAGTGCCCATAAACCACACTTGGGGGGAGGACACCAAAAGAACTTCCCCTCCTTCCATCCTTAATTCACATCCTGTCACTCTTCTGCTTCTGTCCCAGCAAATACAATCTTAGGGACACACTGAAAGAATGAGGACTCTTGAAGAGAAGACAGGAGGCAGAAATGTATGTCAGATCTGTGCATCCCGGAACTCATGTTTGATCTTTCTGTTCTATGTAGGGTCTTTGGTTATATGCAGAGACACATGTAGTATCTAGTATAAAAGGAAAATGAAACAGCATTCTGTAGTACCCTCAATACTTTGAAAAGCACAAGACTTAGAGTGACCTACTTATAGTTACTACTTTACCACTCAATAGCAATGTGACCTAGAGTAAATTGTCTCTTTTTTATTGATTCCTTATGTAAATGTTCTATTATTTCAATAAAGGGCTATTGTCAAGAGATATTTGGGTGTTTCACAGGTAATACATGTTGCATAGGTAGAGTTTGTAAAGGTGGGATCATGTAATATATGGGGAGAGCAGAGCATAGAATATAAGCTCTTTTATCATTAGAAGAAAAACACAAGCTGCTGCCAAGAAATATTGCAGATTGACTGGATATTCTTGTGAAACTTTGTGCAAGTACCTCTCAGGTATTGAACCCATGGTAGTTTTTCAAAAATACTAATTTGTTTTTTTCCTAATTTCCCACCACAGCATTTTACTTCTTAAAAGCCACTTTGTTTAATAAACACTTACCTTTCATTCACCCTAAGGAAAATATAGGGGAATTCACAGTATGGTATTTGCAAGCAAACAGTATTGCCTTCTATATATTATAAAGCTCCCTCCTTTAAAGAGAGAAATGGTTACTTTAGTTTAATTTTATATATCAATGAGCATGATCTTGTCAACCCGACATGTAGCTAAAAACATGCCAGTAAGTACGGAAAAGATAGGATTTCATTAAGATTATGACAAGTGAGTGGGCTGGGAAAGGAGAGATGAAAAGGATGATAAAACTTAGTAATTCATTTTTTTCAAAAATGTTTCTCCTTTAAGAAATGGAAACTGTGATATTTAGTAAGAATATTTTAGCCCTGGCCAGGTTGCTCAGTTGTTCAGAGTGTTATCCAGATATACTAACGTTTCAGGTGTGCCTCTGTCAAGGCACATACAGGAATCAACTAATGCATGCATAAATAAGTAGGACAACAAATAAAAATTTTACCTAAAATCACTAAATAAATATGTAAAAAAAACTACAATAGTATTTAAATTGTTATCTAGTGAGCATTTAATAATGTTCTGCATGGTTGAGAAACAGTATGATAAGAAGTGGTTTTCAAAGTGTGGTTCATAGGCCAGGAACATCAACATCACCTGGGAATTTGCAAATACTTGACGTCACCCCAGATCAACTGAGTCAGGAACTCTGGGTACAGGGTCAAGAAATCTGTGACCTAACAAACCCTCCAACTTTTTCCTGTTGCGATTTAAAATTTGAGATTCTATGACAGAGAAATATGGTTTTGGCTCTAACTTATCTTGATTAAGTCATTTCTTGGGCCTCTCTGCCCACTGAAAATAAGAATTTGGGGGACTAGATATTTAATTTATGATCATGTTGAGTAGTATTCAGTGATTTTCCATAGGACATGGATGGTTCATGAGAAGGGAAGATATTTCTCTGGGATCTGAAATGGCTCTTTGATTCTATAGATCCACTCCTAGAAAATGTCTGAGCTTTGAAAGTCATTATAAGAATCTTTGCCACCTATTAAATCTACATGCCAATAACGTAGACTCAGGTCCTTCTCTCCAGCTGTACTCCTGACCCCACCAGATGGCTTCCAAATAAAAACGAGTTCAATTACCAATGCACTAAGAACTTCCTCTTTGTTTACTAGTGAGGATATATCCACACACTTTCAGCTACCCAAAGTACTACATAAAAGATCAGAGAGTGTCAGAAGCAGTTATCATTTTAAGTCAAAAGCCTTATTAGTTTCTCAAGGGAAACTTTCAGTGATCCCTGAAGAGTAGGTAACAATTAAAATCTCTGGACTTCCTGGAGGTTGAGGAAAGTTTATGTAGCCTGGACTCAGTTGATTTGGTTCCTGCATTTTCTCCTCTCTTCAGGAGAAAAAAATACTCTCTGGACGTTTGGATCCTGTTAGAAGAGAAAGGTGGAGGGTTGGGAGGGCTTGTTTACTTGTATCCTGTATAACTTAAGTTTAGGGAGGAAAGAGTAGGAAGAGGAGGTGGAGGGGAATGGACAGAAAACTGGATGAGTAAAGGTAAGTGGAACTTAGAGGTAGGGCCAACTTGAGCAGAAGGAGTCAGGAAAAGGGATTTTTAGATGCTCATGCCCTTGCCCACATTTGATTTTTCCATATCAGCATATCACTGGCCATTGAGTGTACTTTTCAGAACACTCACTTTTTTCCTTTCTCTGTTTAATATTTCTTTATTCAAAAGGATTCTGGCTTAACAACATAATCACTATACAGAGACTGGATTTGGTGTAAAAGCAGAGTTATATTCCTAATTTTAAAAGGAATATGATTATATCTGCCTTGGATATGGTCCTCTCATCATCTTACCTAATAGTAGACAAACATGTAAATTATCAGGAGTGATATGCAAATTAACAAAGATGGTGGTTAATATGTATACACAGATGCTTAGTAACTGGGGTGGGACGCAGGCATTCTGCCCCACCACCAGTCTCTCAGGGCCTCTGGGCAGGTGGAAAGATTGGGCCAGAGTGGAGAGAGGCATCTCTGGGGCCTGAGCAGAAAGGGGTTGGGCTGGAGTGGAAAGACAGTCCAGCAGCCAGGGAAAGGAAAGCACATTCTAGCATGAATCTTCATTCAACGGAGTTCTACTTAATAATAAAAAGGAGGAGCAGGATCATGAGGAGAAGAAGGAGGAACAGAAAGAGGCCGCTGAGGAGAAGGAGGGGGAGGAGAAGAAGGAGGAGAAGGAGGAGGAAGGTGATGATTAAGATGTTAATAATAGCAAAATCTATTTTAGGGATCTAACTAGGTATCAGGCCTTGTGCCAAAAGTCCTACAAAGTGGCTAATATTTCCTTCCATTGAAAGATGCATAAACTGAAAATCAAGGACATAAGCCACTTACCACTGTCACATAGCATCCATGTTTGGCGAGAAAGTGCCCTAGCTACACTTCAAGTGTGGTGCTACAGTTTAAGATTTTGCTAGTGCAGTGTGCTTCCCCACTTGGAAAAAAAAAAAGGAGCTTCCTGAATTAAAACACTAGAGTTTGTACTCACTTTTGCTGTTTTGGCTACAATGGAACATGGGAATAAAAGGGGGTGTAGCGGGTACATGGGTTTCAGCTGAATGAATTGAACAGAAGTGCAGTAGTGCCATTAAGTAACATTTTTAGAAACTTTATTTCAATAAAAGAGCTCCTTAATTGAGGCAAATTCAAATCAGCGTACTCATTGTGATACAGTGGTTTAACTATATTAGTCTCTAACATGTAATTATTGTTTTTAGGGCTTTGCCTATCTTTTGCTAAACACACATTAATCAAAGCTTCAGATCCCACACCAAGACTATTTATAGCCTCCAGCATCCTTGCTTTGCCCCCTGTGGTTCATCCTAGCCACTGCGGGACTAGACTAATCATTCCTAGACATAGAGTTTAACCAAGTCAATTTCACAAATGCTGATCATTTATTATGTGCAAGAGACTGGCACGAGTCTGTGACACCTGGCCTGCATATTTTCAGGGATAGCATATTCTTCTCTGGTATGAAAAGTCAACTCCTCTGACTGACTGTCAGAACTGCCCCACTACACTTTCTATGGGTCCAATTTTCCACAAATTCTCAGCATGTATCCTTCACTCTAGCCAAGCAGGTTTTTTTCTCTACATAGTTAAGATGGCATGTGTCATTCTATCCCCTCTTTGCTTTAAAATCATCACTGCACTCTAAAGTGTGTGTGTGGGGGGGCGAACTTCTATTTTCTAATTATGGGTACATTTTTAGATACAATTCCTCTCTCTTCTAATGATAGCAAGAAGCACTTAAAAGCTCATCTTTGGGAAAAACTTGTGACAAACCCTAAGCAACTCACCATATTGAAAGCAACCAATGCCAAAACCGGTTTGGCTCAGTGGATAGTCAGCCTGTGGACTGAAAGATCCCAGGTTCAATTCTGGTCAAGGGCATGTACCTTGGTTGTGGTCACATCCCCAGTAGGGGCATGCAGAAGGTGGCTGATTGATATCTTTCATAGATGTTTCTAACTCTCTATCCCTCTCCATTCCTCTGTGTAAAAAAAAAAATCAATAAAATATATTTAAAAAAAAAGAAAAAGAAAAAGAAAGAAAGAAAGCAACCAAGTGAGAATGAATGAAGTTTTCTTCCTTTCTTCTTTTCGCTACTTAGCACATCCTCTGCTGCTGCTGCTATTCTTCCTGTCATTTCCTGCCACTCCTGCTACTGTGCAATTTCTGGTACTTTCTTCAGCCCTCAGTATTCACTCTATAAAATAATTAGACATGTCCTCCCTCATTGTCCCACCTACAGTTTCTATGAAACATTATTTCCAAAGATCATATAATGAATACAGTCTTTGATTTAGAAGTTGAACCCACTAATATATAAACACAAAAAATAGAAAATCAGTTCTGTAATAAATTTTGCTTTGAAATCAGTCATAACTAAAATTCTTCACCGGAAAAGAAAATCAGAGGAAAGAGAATTAATGAGATTCCAGGCTTCTTCTCCTTATCTTTCTGAGAAAGATTCCTTTATTCCATTATTGCTCATTAGGAGATACAGATGCAGATCTAGATATTTATGGATGTGATAAAGATAGCGATGGATGTATACATTTAAGATACCACTCTAATTCTCTACCTCTTATTTGTGTCTGTGACTTGATTAATGATTAAAATACAAAGGATTCTCCTTTTATTTCAGTTTTGACCAACTACTCATGGATGACTTATTTAATGAATCTGGCATATTTCTTTATCCTTTTATTCTCTTCCTTCTTTACCCCCCTTGTAGGCATAGCCAGACAGGTTTTGAAGTACTAATGATGATTAGTTCATTTGCGCCAGCACAGACCAACGATAGGTTTGAAATGTTAATCTGATGAAAGGCTTATTGCTAAACAGCCCACAGAATAGCAAATGACCTAGGGAAGGAAAGCAGGGAGAAAAAGAGGCTGAGTGGAGATTTGACACAAGCATTCTCAGCTGTTAGGCCTCTTTGTTGAGTGAGTGGGGCAGATGCACTGCTCTTCTCCTGAGAGAACCCTCTTTGTATACAATAGTGTGCTGATTAATATCACTTCACTATTCCTTTGAGAGGAGCGAGGCTGGCTCTTCCTCATTCTCTTATTGGGAATTATTGGACCCTCTTCTCTTTCCTGCTGTTAGGAAACTATCATGTAGTCCCTTTCCTCTTTATCAAAAAGCTCAAACTTAAAGAAATCCCATCTTCCATCATCACTGCCCAAGTGTGTGTATCTCAGAGTGAGGTCATTTATATTTTTCTTGTATGCAAAGAAAACAGATGATTAAAGCATTGACACACAGTATGTGCAAGATATGACTTTAGAGAGGTTTGGAAAACTGGTTAGGTCAAAGCAATACCCCCCTTCCCAATATTGTTGTGTTCTAGAGTCAGTTATGGGAATGTCATGGATCTGTGCTGTCCATTGAGATAACAGCAACCACATGTGCTCCTGAACACTTGAAATGTGGCTAGCATGGTAGGATAAATGAATATTAATGTAACTTGAAATTAATTAATTTAAAGGTAAATGGCCCTATGTTACTATTAGTTACCATACTGGAGAACTTACTGCTAGAGAAGGGGTGAGGAACCTTTTATTCTGCAAAGGACCATTTGGATATTTATATCATTTGCTTAATATAAATTTATGTTACTATGAAAAGAGCTCCTAGATTTATTGAATTTCCAGTCCCACCTGTGGTTGCCTTGGCAGGGCCAGACCAAATTCCACAGACCTTATATGGCCCACAAGACAGATGTTCCCCACCCCTGATCTAGGTGGTTTAGAGCTTTGCCACTCAAAGTGTGGCCTAAAGACCATCAGCACTGACATTACCTGGGAACTTATGAGCAATGCAGAATCTCAGGCGCTACCTCAGACTTTCTGTATCAAATTCTGTATTTAGGAAATTCCTCTTAAGTGATTTGTGAGTGCATTAAATTTTGAGAAGGCTTGCTCTGGAACATGTATTGAAATCAGATTATACTAAATATGACAGTTTTCACCAATGGCATAGTGTTTCTACATCGTCTGGTTATTCACTTCTTAGAAAACGCTTTTCCTAAAATATGATGGAGTCAATTTTTTGTGTCTGGGAAATACACACATGGTAATTGGGGTTTGATATCTGAGGAAGCAGTGGTGATGACACTTCAGTCAGAATTGAAATCTGTTAGGGAAAGTATTAGAGATTTATTTAGCTCCCAAAACCACATCATCAGCCAGCTAACATTTGTACAGTCCCTTACCATTTTTATAAAGCACTATTAGGTATATCATGTTAGATGGGTATTATTTCCACTCGAGATGTGAGGAAATGGTCTTGGCAGGTTTATCACTTGAGCATAGTTACTGAACATAGTTACACAACCAGTGAATGACAAATATATATTCCACATCCGGACACTCTGCTTCTTGGGTCTTTCTAATCTATAGAATAATGAAATATGTCCACGTTTCTTTGAAATTTTCATGGTGACAGAATTTAGGAACCTATTGGATGAGAAAATTTTAAGCCAAGGTCTAAGCCATAAAAAGAAAATAAGACTATAGGTCCTTCTTTCTTCTATCAAGATACACTACCTTCTGTTTTTGTTGATATGGACATTTGAGTTTCATCTCATTTACATATATTCAGTTATAAGTCACTTTTCTCCCTCACATGAAGATAAAAAATGTTATATGGTGATTTTTAAATGTGTTTTTATTAATTTCTGAGAGGAGGGGAGATGGAGAGAGAGACAGAAACATCAATAATGAAAATTATTAATTGGCTACCTTCTGCACGCCCCCTAATGAAGATCCAGTCTGAAACTCAATCATGTGACCTGACCAGGAATGGTACCATGACCTCCTAGTTCATGGGTTGACGCTTATCTACTAAGCCACACTGGGAGGGCATGTATTGAAAGTTATTTCAAAAACTTATCACGTTTTATTCAACAGGTACTACAAGTAGTTTCCACATGAGAAAAATTCAGAAGTCTCTAACTTTAATTTGGCAAGCTATGAAAGGTCAGTGTTGGAATATTCAATTTCAGGAAAATCAGAGCTGGGCAAGCTCTTAAGTCTAAAAGAAGAAATGTACGGGTCTGTAAATAGAAGAAGTACATATGCAAAAATTAATACACTTGCAGAAGTTCTCTCTCACCTAAAGGAATTATATGGCTAACTCTGATGTGTGTGACATGCCCTGAATAGGCTCTGACTTGTGAAGACTCTTATGGGGGAGTGATGTCCACACTGTCCTAGCAGCCCTGCTCAGTTCCTGTAGACCTACCTGTGCCTATAGTTTCTTTTCTGGAGTCAGTTCATCTCATATTTTATCTTCTTTTCCAGTTGCCTTCCATTTTCCAAGCATTGTCATCTTTTCTGAAGAACTCTCACTTCTCATGTTGTAACCAAAGGACAGGTTTACGTTGTCATTTTTGCCTCCAGCAAAGTTTCAAGTTTAATTTGCTCTAGAACTCACTTGCTCAACTGTCTGGCAGTCCAGGCTATCTGTAGAGCTCTCCTCCAATACTATATTTCAAATGAATCATTTGATCAGCCTTCTTCACTGTTCAACTTTAGCATCCACCCATAGAAAGTGGAAGTAAAAGGGTGTGGATGATATTAACCTTGGCCTCTAATGATACATTGTTGCTCTTGGTGATCTTCTCTTCTTCTTCCACTAGTAGCACTACCCACAAATCTGTATGCCAGTAGCTCACTAGTACTGTAGCTCTCTGCCGCCAGCTTGGTAGCTCGCTGCCCCACTTGCCTGCTGATCCGTAATCTGGTCGTTATGTGGTCGGTCATTACACTTCATGACATAACGGCCGTTTGCATATTGCATCTTTATTATATAAGATCGCTGCCATTTTGAGTGTCAATCTAGTATGATGATACTAATTAAACATGTTGACATTGGTAACAAGTCAAGATTGAACTATAAATAAATCTGGATACATATTTCGCATTCAAATGCTGGGCAAGAATTATTTTCTTCAAACCATTTCAGAATTGCCTCTATCAAATTTAATACTTGGCTAAGTATGCAGGGATCTGAATTGGTGGTACTTCTTAAGGTCTCAGTAAAAGTTTTAATGCATATTAAAGACCTTATTAATTTTATATAGGCCAAAGAAATGTATTTACTAAACTTCAAGAATAGTTTCTGATTTTGATTCCTGCCGTCAAAATTCATATTGGCAAACAGAGTCCTCAATATTTTCTTATATCCTTCAAGTCCCACTTCAGATTGAGATGAGTAATCATTTTATTATTATTTGTGGTTCTTCGCAAATCTTACCAATCCTCCTCTATCTCCATATAATCCTTTGATTAACTTATCACTCTGACATTTGTAGGGGTTCCCTAACCCAGTACAGGGAAGGTATTACCCACCAACACAGCAGGGTTTCAACAAAGCAGAATGAGACCTTAATTACAGATTTAATGAGGAGAAACCCTGATCTTCATTTCTTGCTGATTTCCCAGCTGTAGGATGATGTCTGATTATTTCCAATACACCAATGGTTTACTTTCCATCTGCTGCTGTCACCAACACCACATTTGTTGGGCAGCTCTCTGCTGGTTGTCCTATGTCTCTTTAGCATACTAGCTCTCCATAAAGGAAAATGTCACACTCAGGTATTCTCTAATTTTCTAGAGGGAACTATTTGAATAATTGGGGTTAAAAATGCAATCTATTTCTGATTTTCTAAAAGAATACGATGCATATATTACTCATTTCTCTTAGAATGTCAGTTAGGATAACATTTCACTTTGATAATATCCCTCTGTTTTCATCTGGTTGTAAATGTTGGGAAGAGTATCCAGGGGATGAAAATTAGCATCTCCATTCTTTCTTCAGAATATAACATTTTTAAACAACCACTTATTTTTTAAGGTTTAAAACTGGATAAAAATAACCAATATAGTTGTGCAAACCAGTCACTTACCTCTATGTACCTCAGTTTTCTCATCTGTAAAATGTAGGATATATCTCATTGGGTTGTTAGTAGAAATAAACATATCCATACATAAAACAAGTGGACAATAAATTTTATTTATCATTTTAAGAGTGTAAATATTATTCTCTAATAAGTATTTATTCAGTTTTAGACAAGATGAGCTTTCTGGCTAAATTTTCTTTGGGCATATTTTCATATTTCTTTGGACAATGTTTAAAAATATAGCCTAAATGACTGGAAAGTAAATAATAATTCAGCACACTTAGTTGGCATATAATATGACCTTGCAAACATTTGAAAAACCATTTCTAATCAGGAGGTTGGTTGAAGAGCAAAAGCAGAATGCTATTTCAAGTGATTCTTGGTGGATCCATTGACCTTTAATGACTCCCATCCCCCTAAAGAAAAGGAAAAAACATTTTTTTCTGAGATAGTCATTTTACACAAGATATCTTATTAAGTATCCAAATAGATGATTGTAATATAAAATCTAATATTGATTTGGATAATCATTTCAAGACATAAAAGTCTTAAACAGATGCTTTGGAATGCCAATATATTCTGTTGTTCTTTGGCTTAATAAGGTTTACATTTAATATACTGTGTTTTCCAACACTATATGCCTGAACCAATATTATTATTGATGTTCTAAACACTTTGGCTCAGGAAATTAATTCTTATTTATGCAGCCAAACCTTGCACCCTCTCCCCTGACACTTACACACACAATATAGTCTTGCACGTTACATATGTTCTGTGCTAAATATTGAATGTTGGAATGATCTTTTGCATTTATAAATGTTATTACTTTTACATAATCACCTCTTTCTTTCCTTATCATTTTTCTTTCAGTGAACATTTACTCAGTACCTGCCACATACCATGCAGATGGTGAAGCCTTTTTCTTGTCTTTGTTTTTCTCCTTAAAGAACATTTATTAGAATAGACCATACATCTACTTCTGCCACTGGTTTGGACTCTTTACTAATCTGCTACTATTTACCTCCCTGGCTTTGGCACCTCTGTCTGGCCTGCTGATAGTGTTGGTAAGAATGAGTTCTGCCTGCTTTTTGATTTCTGTATTCTCTCCTTTTCTCACTCCCAACACAGTCTCTAACTCTCTGCTACCCAGGAGGTCTGACTAGCTCCCCCTGATCATTCTGTTTTCCTTGGTTAGGCTCCCATCTTCAGTGAGGCCTTTCCTGGATCAATAATGTGCCTCCTAAGGGCCCGGGTTCTCTTTAGGTCTGTTCCTTTTACAAAGCCTAATGCATTGGAGGCACCCAACTGTTATGAACAGCAATAAGAATGAAACTGTCAAAGCAAACAAAAATCCACCTCTTCACTTTTCGTGTAGTTCATCTTTTCTACTTTATTTGATCAAATACTTTTTCTAGTTCATTTTACTTTATCTTCAAAGAAACCTTCCATTTGGCTTTTGGTTCCCAAATGCCATATGGTATTTGGATTCATGAAGCTGAATAGGAAAGTATAAAAACCAATTGCCATTTAATTTAAAAATATAAAAATAGGAGATATTTTATTCTTAATGCATACAGAAAATATTTTAAATTATTGAGCTCTTTAGGAAAATAGCTAATTTTTTAAAGTATATTATTTTATTTAATCCTAACAATTTCATAAATTAGGTATTATTAATTTCACTTTAAAAGTAAGGAAAATAAAGCTCATAGAAGAGGATCAATGTAGACCTTGATTTTCATCAAGGTCTCCTGGCTTCAAAACATGCTCCAGGAAGTGCGGGGGGGGGGGAGTGGGGTACGGAAAAAAGAAAACTTGCTCCAGTGGTTCTCAAAGTTTAATCTCTGATAGGTTTCTGAAAGTATTTCTTAAATGTTCAAACTGGAGATGCCACCTGCAGGGGTTTCTTAACCAATTAGCATAGGGTACAATCTCAGGACTTCGCTTTGAGAAAACCATCCCTCCTTTTACATTTTGAGTTTGACATTAAAAACAAAGAATTAGTATAAAAATGTTTAGAATGTTTAGCTCCCCTTCAAACAATTCTTATAACGTATTAGGTTAGATGTGAATTCCCCAAATACTGTGTAGTGGAGGTCAATATGTGTTATTGCTATTTTCTCAGACAAGCAGAGAGAATCATTTTGCAGCTCAGCCTTGCTTAGTTTCAAAGGAGCATTTAAAAAATTACCCAATTTTTATTTTAATATATACTAATAACAAAGAGAATAGAATAGCCTGAATGATATCATATGATAATATTAACTGTGGCACTTAATAAATTGAAAGTGACTAATATAATATTAGGATTACTGCATATGGGAAGGAAGCTGAAAAAACACGGATGTTGTAAATCCACTCTGGAAGAGACATTTGGCTCTTAGAGAAAAAGAGAATAAGATAGTTGTTACATGTGAAGCTAATGATGAATGGATGACAAGAAAACAAGAAAGAAAAGAACATGTTATGTCAATCTGTGCCTCCCAAACTCCTAGCTATGTGTCTGGTTCATATTAAAGGTTAAATAATTGCTACTTGCATAAATGACTGAATGACTCATGACATTTTTAAAGCAAAAGAAGGCAGAAAGATTGGGCAACTAAAAGAAGAAGAAGGAATCATAGGTAGAATGAAGAGAATTAGCAGTCCAAGAAAAGGAGGATGCATAGAAAGATGTAAGCAAAAGAGAAGTCCTGGCAGGAATACTTCTTTTTGGGTTTGCTGTGTACAGAAGGTATTTCCATTCTATAGTAGTTTCTTTATAACAATGTTTTGCATATGAAAATCTAGTTAAGCTAACGAGGTCCTTAATTAGGGCTTTTATTATCCTTTAATTCCTTGCTTAAAGGAAAATGATTACAAAGCTCATCTTTATGATTTAGGAAACTAATCTCTCATTTCTGAAGTGTTTCTCTCCTTGCACATGGTGAAAAAAAAGAGAAACAAAACCTGCAGGATGATATGAAACTGTACAATAATAATAAATAGGAGCAGTTGAACCTGTGTATTAAAAGTGCCATGCAATTCAGAAAAATTGTCCTGTATCAGACATGACCTCTTTTCTAGCTCTTAATTTAAATATGGAATTATCTCTGTATAAAGCACTACTAAAATTATCTTTGCAAACCTATATTCTTTGGTGTGCATTCAGAAAATTGTAATTACAGGAATGCCAATAGAGGATCAACCCCCACGCGTCCTCCAGGACTGTAAATCAGAACATATAACCCTTTGGCTCTCCTGTCACACAGCAGTGTTTTCCAGATAAGATCAAATTGAAATAAAGATCAAAGAGTGACTTATGAGGGCAAACTATTTTCAAAGCATAACATCTATGTAATTAGTCTGGGGCAAAAAACACACAAAATAAAACAGCAATCGTTTGAGGATTGTCTGTTAAAAGGAGTGGCAGTTATACCCCATTGCCTTCAGTTCAATAGATACATGATAACCATCTACTGACGTCAGCTATACTACTGCACTTTGTGGGTACAACTATGA
Source organism: Lasiurus borealis (assembly GCA_004026805.1). Lineage (NCBI taxonomy): Eukaryota > Metazoa > Chordata > Mammalia > Chiroptera > Vespertilionidae > Lasiurus > Lasiurus borealis. The sequence continues at coordinate 214,233 of PVJN01000277.1, read as the reverse complement.
ATAAGATTTATTTTGGGAAAGAGACGAATAAACAATTACCAAACTATATGCAAATTGAAATATGGAGGTAAACTATGGCAGTTAAAGAACAGAGTTCTTCTTGGGGACTCGAGAATGGCTTCTTGGAGGAGATGCCAAACAAGTCGTGGTGCACATGGAGTTTGTAAGAGGAGTTATAGATGAGAAACACAAGGTATAAGTGCCACACATTCCCAGGAAGAAGACATATGAGCCTGGAAGTAGGCTAAAATAAAAACAAATAAATAAAACTTGGAAAAAGGTGCTAGTTATGAGGGATTAAGAGGTGCTGAAAGTGTGAGTTGTTTGCAGATATGCATTGGGAATGGAGTTCAGCAGGGACTCCAGATATTCTGGCTTGGATGATTGGACAGGTTGAAATGAACTTAAAGATCTACAGGGAATTCTGAATATTCTGTTTATTGGTCTGCTTGTGGTTTTAATAGAACATGACACATTCTGAAATTCAAGCTGCGTCCTTTTAATTTCTTCACTTTTCTTTACACATAATCCTGATATTTAAAAACCCTGGGTCCATCACAACCAGAGGCTCAACCAACTGAAAGTCAGTTTGTAGCTAGCACTGGGTTGCCAGGTTATACCTCAGAGAAGCAGGGTCTGATTTGGTAATTGTTGATCAGCACTTGTCTCTCTCTTTCTCTCTAGGCCTGACCAACAGCTGTGCCTCCATTTCTTTCCAGGTTTCACCAAGGCTCCTGATCTGCCCTGCATCTCTGATCAGGCCCCCTTGATAGGCCCAGAGATGCTGACTGGCATAGAAACTGATCAATCAGAACCAAATTTGGGTGAACTGTAAGGAGCCAATGGCTGCCTAGGAGGCTTATCTTTTGATGCTGACTGGCATAGATACCAACCAATCAGAATCAAATTTGTCAGCAGAGGAAAGCAGGGACAAGAACAGGCCTGCAGGGAAGGGCAGTTAGGGTTGATCAGGTGTTCAGGGAAGGGCAGATAAGGGTAATCAGGCAGGCAGAAGCAGTTAGGGATGATCAGGCTGGCAGGGAAAGGCAGTTGGTGGCAAGATCAGGCCGGCAGGAAAGGGACGTTGGAGGTGAGATCAGGACAGCAGGGAGAGCAATTGTGGGACAGTTAGTGGTGACCAGGCCACTAGAAGGGGCAATTGGAAATGACCAGGCCGACAGGGGATGCAATTAGGAGCCAGCAGTCCCAGATTGTGAGAAGGATGTCCTACTGCCTGTTTAGATGTAATCCATGGGATCAGGCCTAAATTGGCAGTAGGACATCCCACAAGGGGTTCTGAATTGGAGAGGGTGCAGGCTGCGCTGAGGGGACCTTCCTCACCACAATGCATAATTTCATGCACTGGTCCTCTAGTTAAGCAAATAAAAATGAGTAGATAGGAGTTCCATGAAAAAGAGCTTTGATGATGTCAGAGCTGCCTCCTCAATTGTGTCTTTTAATACTGTTTTCACTGCTTATGAGCTTCTGGACGCCTTCCCCTCTGAATATTTATGATGAGTAGTTACTAGGGATGAGTGAAAGACTTCATTCAACCCTTCTTACTGATTACTCTGCATAGCATAATTATACTTAATGAGATTTCAGTCTACCTGAGGGATATTTGATAGTTAATGAATGGTTGTGCTGGAGCTTGCCTAAAAGAGAGTGGACATGGATGACCAGATGGTTCTAGTTGAACAAGATCTACATGCAAAAATCAATTATGTTCCTCTACATCAACGATAACCATTTCCAAATGTAAAAATTTAAAAGAATAAAAATTCACAATAGAAACAAAAACTAGGAGGTTGCTACAAAAAGTATTAGAAATTAGCACAACTTTTATAAAGGAAAATTTAAAACACTTAAGTAAGACAAAGGGTGCAATATGTATAGTTGATATATCTCAATATTTTAAGTTGCAAAAGTCTTTCTGAATTAGATTTTAAATTCAATACAATTTCATTCATTATTCCAGGAGAGTATTTCTTAGACTCTGACAAGCTAATTCTTAAATATAATGATCTGGCTTTTAAAAAGATTGATTATACTACTCAATATTTAACAAACACTTTTTCCTTTGCAAATTCTTTTTCATATAAGTAGATTTTTAGCAATAGTATTGTGGTGTAACTCTGGGAAAGTGACTTAGTTTCTTAAGCCCCCATTTCCTCACATGGGAAAATTGATGTGAAAAAGGCACCTACCTCAAAAGGTTTATAAAAAGCTCATGCAAGATGACTCCTGCAAAGTACATACCAAATTAAACACTTAGGAAGTACTTATTAATTATAAGCTATTAAAACTGAAAACATATATATTGACTCTTAGCATTTATTTTTAAAAGAATGCAAATGCCTATTTAATTAGTTTTCCACTAAATATGCCAGAAAGTTCATGTTCATTGTAATAAAATTGTTAGCATAGACTTCCATTTCATTCACCAAATTGAACTGACATTTGAACCCCCCTATTTTTTCCTCAGACTTGAAGTGTGTAGATGATTCTTTTCCTCCTCCTCCTCCTCCTCCTCCTCCTCCTCCTCCTCCTCCTCCTCCTTCTTCTTCTTCATAACAGATGAAACACTTCTATTTCCTCAGCTAAAACCACCTCAACTTATAATTTCCATTTTCATTAGGCTTTTTTGGACCATTTTCTCCGCTTTAAATCTGTTTTTTAAATTTCTTTATTTTTTTTCTTTATTTATTAAGGTATTACATATGTGTCCTTATTCACCCATTGCCCCCTAACCCCCCACTCATGCCCTCACCCCTGGTGTCTGTGCCCTTTGGTTAGGCTTATATGCATGCATACAAGTCCTTTGGTTGATCTCTCCCCCTTACCCCCACCCTTGTTCAGGACTCTGTTTATCCCATCAGTGAGAAATTCCTGATAATTAACCGTAGGTCCTTATCAGTTCATTTTCCTTAAGTAATTTCTGTCTCTTCTTCCCCAAGTTCAGCCTAGCATTCTTACCTTCTGTTTCCTAGCTTGTTTATGAGCAGAGAATGAATTCAAATTTGAAAGGTAAGTGTCACAGCCCAGAAAATTCACTCTATTTCTCCATCAAGTTTGTGACAATGGGTAAGCAATGAATTATAATTAGACAATGGGATCAAATAATGTGATTATTGGGGTCCAACCATTTATGATATTTTACAAAAGAAAGGTAAGTCCTGCCTTAAGTAATATACATTAAATTTATTATCAAACTGAGATGAATTAAATCAAAATGTTCCTGTCATCTTACAGGTTTTGAGGAACTCTCAGTACACATTATTTCTTTTAAGTACACTTAGAGGATTTTAATTCCTCCTTAGCAATTATCAATTATTACTTTACTTAATCAAACCCTTGGATTTCTCCGAGGGCCTGAATTACCATTTATTCTTATCTTTTTTTTTTTTTTTTTTGTAAAAGCAAGGAGCCCCTGGACTGTGCCATTGACAGTGGGACATCTAAGCTTGTTCAGGTTTTGCTTGAAAAATCCCCACCAGCTGCTCTGCCTGATGCTGGGTTAATTGCCTTAATTAGCTTTCTTACAATAGCCTTCTTAATCAGTCCTTGTGAGATCTTAAACTCCATTCTAGTTCCTTTCTCACAGTACTAACCCTTTGAACATACCCATTCAGTCTTTTTGCACAACTGTTCTTGAAATCTTAAAGATAAAAAGCAAGAGAAAAAATTTCCCTTGTCACTGCTTTTTTAAATTTTTTTTTCCCCTGTAGTAATCTCCCAAAACTCTGACCCTTAATGTCTAATCAGGACGGGTTATTCTGACTTTCTAAATTATGAACAGCTAGATCTTTCTCTTTTTTTCCCATGGCTCACTTAGCCTTCTTTTCTAATGAATGCTTAATTAACATTGAAGCATATCTTTTTTGATAAGCTTGTAGTGTTCACAATGTGTAGGTCCTTTAAATCTTCCTCATAAAGAGGCTCAAATTTTAGTTATAGAACTTTGCAATTTGTAGACTGTAGAAAGCATAAAGACACTTTTGAATTGTAGTTCTTTTACAGAATATCAAGCAGATCAATACTTTAATGATATCAAGCAAAAGCACCTCTGTCACTTCCTACAATCTGTGAAATTATCACTCATAGATAGTGATTAGATTGATCCAAAAACATGTTATCTTTCCTATTGACCAATAGCTTCCTGTCCTAGGAGATGTGTTAATTGATATTTTAAAAATATATTTTAAGTTTTTTTTATAATGCTTCAACAATATATAACTAAATATAAGTAATGCTAATTTGGTATAGATGCTTTCAGTATATGTGTATGTGTTTTTGCATGTACAGTATTCTGAAATTATTTTAGGTTGTACTGAAGTTTTCCAATGTCACTCTCAAGTGAGTATAAAGTGAGGGAAAAGATTATATGACTTTGTTGTCAACAAAGCAGTGGAAGAGTGAGAGGGAGAGGAAGAGAGGTAGAATGGGAGAGAAAGATGAGAAGAAAATGAGGGTAAGGAAAGGAGGGACAGAAAGAGGGGTGAGCTAGTAAGCCAGTAATCCCAGGAGAACATGGGAGAGGGGAAGAGGAGGAGGATCAGAAAAAGGAGTGCAAGGAAGATGGAAGAGAGGGCAAAGGAGGAGAGGAAGGAATAGCGGATAAAGCATGTATGTGAGTACTTGCTCCTAGGAAGCATGTGCTGTAAGTAATGGGTAAAACATGCTGTGGTTCATTATTTTATGTGATGCTTTGATTTCATTGAAGTATCACATTTTATTGCTCCTTTTATCAATATTTTGATATCATAGAACTCTTCACCCATACCTTGTCATAATTGGTCTTCCCCTCACCACCCACCAGCACAAGTAACCTTTAAAGAAAAGGTTTAATTTGACATGTATTGTTCTGAGTATTCCCTAGGGTAGAAGTGCTGAGGATGTATAGTGGCCTAGGAAAGATAAGGTTGGGGATATTTTTATGGATAAGGTACTGGAAAAAGGAGAGATATTTAGTGGTATAGGAATACAAAGAAAGATAGTAAAGAGGGCAACAATTTGGAATTCATCTCCCTAAATGTTTCAATATATGCAGATCCTGACAAGTGTTAAATTCTTTATAGTACTCTTGGAAGCCACAATCTTTATTTGGAGTTGGTGACATGATTATTTAAGTGATAAGGTGATTATTGAAACTTTAAAAATTAAATCAATATACACAAGTCATGTATTTCCTCCTAAATTTACTTGGCATTCTAAGATTATGAGCCAGCTTAATCACTGACACATGTAAATAAAGAAAGAATAAGAAACAAATGAAACAATATCATTAGGGAAACAGTAAGGTCTGATATTTTTCATCACTATAGTTTGCCATTTATTGTTTACTGTGTATCAGGTTGGCTCACTGAATTACAAATTACATTTCAAAACTGAAGTGCTTGTACTCAAAGCAGAAGGTTTATTTTTATTTCTCTTTTTTAAATGTAGAACAATATTGGTCTTATCTAAAAACATCTATTTTCCCTTAAGTAAGCAAAAAGAAAATCTCTCTAAGAAAAACAATTTATTTTACTACTTTGTGGATTGATATGAATGTGCTATGTTAGCTGGTGTATACCCTAATTGGTGATCACACTCCTACCCTCTTTGTATGCTAGAATGTTAACTGCAATTGTCATTTAAGGTCCCTCTGGTACAATCATAGATAATAATACTAGAGGTCTAGTGCATAAAAATGTATGCACTGTAGGTGGGTTCCCTCAGCCTGGCCTGCCCCCTCTCACAGTCTGGGAGTCCTATAGGGTGGGACACAACCTAGCGATCAAGGGAAGGTGATGCCCCATTACATCTCTGCTGCTGCCTCTGCCAGCAGCGCAAGCCTTGGCCAGCCCTGTTTACCTGAACCATGGGTTGCCCTGGGTGGCTGGGCAACCACCATCTGGGGCTTGCTTGTGCCTGAGGCCATCCCTGGGTGACTGGGGGCCTGAGAGGACTAGAGAACTCCAGAGGCAGGTGCATGGCAGGGCTGGGGGGACTGGGCACTACCATCCTGTGGCTGTGGGTGCTACCATCTTGAGGGTGGGGCAGTCAATTAGCACATTCCCTCCTTATTGGCTGTGGGTACCACCATTTTTGCAATGGCATGAGGGTCAACCTGCATATCCTCTCTATTAGATAGGATTATAATAATACATGGTGGGAATCTTGAATTTAGGGACTTAAAATCTATGGATTGAAGTTTCAGTATAGCTGGTGACCATTAATTTAAGCATAATGGAATGCAGTGGCAATATATACAGTAACATGAAATCGATTTCTGATATTCTACTTTCTTCTCCCTCAGTCTGGTATATTTGAAGTGCACTGTACATGTTCCCCTTGTCTTTTCATCATGTTAGTTTCTTTCATTCTTTCCTTGTCTCCCAGAGTATGCTCAGGATGACTGCTGGCTCAGTTAGAATCCTTCTTATTAATTGCAGACAAACTCAAGCCTTGGCTTCCATGATTATTTCATGATAACACAGTTCAGGTCATTTTAAATAGAGTCCTTGCCTGCAATGGATGAAGAACTGTTAGATTGTTCCTTCTACTGCTTAGAGATCAGGGATAATTTCTTCCTATTTTGTGGAGCAGATATTCCCTGACTGTTTTAGAAAATTATCTGATGTTGCATGTATGCAACTGCTGATCAGAGTTGTTGCTTGATTTTTATCTGTGTGTGACATTCTCCTCCATGTCTGGCAATGGTGGCACCCACAGCCAATAAGGAGAGAGAGAGCGAGAGAGAATGAGAGAGATGAGAGAGAGAGAGAGAGGTCATGTGGGATTTTTATCTGCCCTACTTATGCATGGCAGGGAGTGTCAGTTTCCAAGTGATTACAAGCTGTACAGGAATTTTCATGAGCTGGACATGGTATATTTGAGGAATAACATGAAGTTTCTTATCTGTACCTATGAGGACCCTTTTCCACGCCCATAATTGTGTATGCTATGCCTGTATCAAAGTTCAGGGAATTTTCCTGTAATACTCTCCTTCAGAGTCTATCACTTTTACATAACATTATTTGTTTAGATTTGAGTATTAGGTTTTTCAGCCCATGGCTTTTCTTTGCTGTCAGAATTCTTACTGTCAGAGCAAACACAGGAGTTTAAAGTGTATCATCATAGTTGGGTCTCATTTTAAGTAAGGCTAATCCACCCCCACTCCCACTCCTGCATATACCTCTATAGACCAGGCTTGCACTATGGTGGAATTTTTAGGCAGAGAATGTCTTTTATGTATAACACCCCCTTATCTCATGATTGTTAAGCAAGGGAGTTCCTGCCATTAGTAGTACCGAATAATTTTTAAATATGTTTTTATTGGTGAGAGAGAGAGAGAGAGAGAGAGAGAGAGAGAGAGAGAGAGAGAGATATCAGTGATGAGAGAGAATCATTGATTGGCTGCCTCCTGCATGCTACACACTGAGGATAGAGCCCACAACCTGGACATATGCCTTGACTGGGAAAATCAAACTGGATCTTCTCATCTCTTGGTTCATAGGTTGATGCTCAACCATGGGAACATGCCAAGTAGGCAAATAATATCTTTTAAATTATGTAGAAATCTTGCAAGAGTAATTGTTTAAGAGGTATTCACAAGACAGGACTTAGCATTTCAATTATTTAAATACTAGAGGCCTGGTGCACAAAATTCATACATGGGCGAGGTGTGTTCCTCAGCCTAGCCTGTACCCTTTTGCAACCTAGGACCCCTCAGGGGATGTCTGACTGTCAGTTTATAAGTAAGAAAAAAATCTTGTGAGATAAAAAGCCAAAACAAAAAAGAGCCAGTCCAGTGAGGGTGGCTTTTGAGGAGCTAAAGTTAACTTTCTGCATTAAGATTTTGCAGGCCAGGGAAGATGGGAGAAAGGAATGAGTGTGTGTGTGTGTGTGTGTGTGTGTAAGAGAGAGCGAGAGAGAGAGAGAGAGAGAGAGAGATACACACCCCCCAAAGACTCCAGAATCTTTTGTTCTAAAGCACAAAACTTTGCTTTCCCCACTTTTATTGCATGTCTAAACACAAACCATTGTGTACTTCAAGAAATATGTATTAGGAAAGGGGAATGCAGCCTTAAAGCAAAGGGTGGGTGTGTCAGAAGTGAGTAACTCCTCTGGTCCCCCCCAGCTGAAACTCCCGGGGGTCCTACCTCTTTGGGAATCCACATTTATCTCTTGCTAGGTGGGAGGTTAAGGAGCACAGCATTATCCTGGGAGGGGAAGGTCACGGGGGAACTGCACCTGTGGTACTGGCCTCAAGTTTCATTTCCTCACCCCTCCCTCGTCACTTTCCACTCTGCCACTAATCCAGTTAATTGGGTCAGAGGTCTAGATCTGGACACCTCTAGGCGGAGAACGAGCTGGGGTCCAAGTAGTACTGCTCCAAGGACCCTGCATCCAGGTCCCACCTCTGCCAGGTTTCTGCCTGTGGGCGGTGGCTCCAAGTGTTCCACCTGGCCATACCAGACTCAATCTGATTGGGTACGGAGTGAGATTGGGCGGAGGTTCTCTGGCAGGCAGCTCTGCAACTAGTGCCTTTAAATTGCCTGCCATTGGAGAAAAGATAAGCCTCCCCAGAAATAAGTTTTTCAAAAGGCTTCAGGGACCAGGAGGTGGGCCGGCTGGGGCCTTCCTTCCTCCAGCTGCCAGAAACCACCTTGTCCTGGTCCCACTGTTATGCCCAGAATTCGAGGTCCCCAAGAAAAACCATCAGGGAGCCAGTTGAGTCCCATGCAAGAGCAGAGTCTTTATTCAGGGCCAGCCTGAGCTCCCCATCCACCAGATATGTCCACGCAGGGGCAAGGGATGCAGAAAGAGCAAGGCTCAGGAGAACAAAGATTGTATAGGGCTAGTCATCTGGGTGGGCTTAGGTGGGAGCGTGAGGGTCGTGGGTGACAGTGATTGACCACTCTGGCCAGAGTTTTATTTCACCATTGTACAGTACAATGGTCAGGAAGTGACTAACACATTCTAAGCTTAAGCCATCTCCTGTGTTGTATAGCCTAATTTGGACCTTGGCTGCGTTCTGGGAGCCTTATTGGTCCATGTAGGTGGGGGGTGGGGGATGGGAAAGTTAGGACATTACTGGTATTCCTGTGATTGGGGTCCCAGCTTCACAAAATGGAGGACAGTTAGTTCTGCTTTGCTCTTTCACCACTACCCACCCTCAGTTCCCTGTTCACCATTTGGGTGATTCGTGCCTGGCGGCTGGGGGCGGGACCACCAGATTGGCTGGCAGACTCCAATCAGGTGATCTGGTGGTCAGTGCACATCACAGCAACTGGTCATTCTGGTCGTTCACCTGTTGTGCCTTAAAGGTTGCTTAGGCTTTTATATATGTAGATTTTTAAATTAGCAGGCCACACAGAGCTGAGATGGGCATCAGATTCTCTCTCTCCCTGTCTCCATGTACCTTACTTACCCTAGTGTCTTTTCTAATGGTTGATATAATGTAAAGCCTCAGTCATCCCAAGCCTTTGTACTTGTTCTACTATCAAGGATCCATTTATTTGTGTTAAGGAACTTAATTAAATGGGATCTAGGTAGCTTAGGGATTACAATTGGATCACTGTATGTAAGTTAAATTTAGTTACATGGGCTCAAATCTTAAAATAATGCATTTTTCTGTTCTTGGGGGAATAGGCTAAACCATACATCAGATATTCTATGAGGACATCCTTTCATAAGAAGCATATCAATGACTATATATTTCATTCAGCGCGGCAGCCTAATGTTGTCCAGCATTTCCGGCCACCATTTCTGTTGTGACACAAATAACAGATGACATTCAGATGGTTAACACAGTCCCATGGGCTTACCCAGATTTCAATAAAACACCACAACATTTATACTGAAGTCAGGCACAGCAATAATTTATATTCAACACACTTATTAAAGTGGTGTCAGTATCTTCTGCTCCCTGGATGTTAAGGGTACATAATTAATTTCATACTAGCTGTACCATGCCTCCACCTCCTTTCTATGTCACTTGGAGAAGAGTATGCAATTCTAATACATTAGAATGGCATAGCCAAAGATATGATTTTGAACCATTCTAAATTGTATTCATTATAATATGTTAAATTCACAGACTTTGATATTCTATGACAAGTAGTGAATTATTTGCAACCACATACTTCAGAACTTGTAAAGTCAAATTGCCATTCGTTTGAAATCTTATGTGTTGAGACTGGTGATTCAACTCCTGTCCTTCTCTAGGTGGTAGCAAACTCTTGGAGCCTCCTCCTTGTTTCATTTAATAAAATTGATATAACCTAACTTCACTGAGGATTCAATGAAATAATATATATATATATATATATATATATATATATATATATATAACTTTATTAAATATGTTAATAATTGTATTCTATTCTTTAATGCTTTATGATGATCCACACAGACACACACACATGCTCTTTCATTTGCTATTCTTAGGACCAATGTGAGATGTGCATGGTAGATATTAATCTACATGATAGTAAAGGAACAAACTAAGACTATTACACTTCATTTAAATAACTTGCATAAGCTCTGTCTCTTTCCCATTCTAATTTGAATATACCTGAACTGCCCCTATCTCTAACATGTATACTATTGGTTTTGAGAAGTTTAAGATGATTTTTAGAATATAAAATGTCATTCATATCTTTAAAAAAAACTATTAAAATGAATCATTATTGAGTTAGAAGAAATCCTATCTAATAAAAGACTAATATGCAAATTGATCATACCTCTGTTAAACTACCAGCCATGCCCACCAGCCATGTCCACCAGCCAATCAAGAGCAAGCATGCAAATTAACCTCAACCAAGATGGCTGTGGCTACAGAGAGAACAAGAAGGAGGCTTGGGTTTCTCTGGGGATGGAGAAACCTAAGCTTTCCACACCAGGCCTCCACTCAATGCTTCAAAGTTTCAATTGTAGAAGATAAATAAATTCCAACAAAAATGGCAGCAGTTATGGAGCTGGAGTGAGCAGGAGCCTAGGTTGCCCCCAGAGATGTAAGAAGCCAAACTTTCCACAACCTTGGCCTGTCTTGTCCTCTGCTAAGGCTACAAAGTTTCAATTATAAAAGGTAAATAAACCCCAAAAGAAATGAATGCTGCCATGGAATGAGCAGGAGGCTTGGCTCTGCTCCAGGCTACAAAGTTTCAATTGTAGAAGATAAATAAATCCCAAATACCAGGCACCCCCCTGAGTCTCTGGGATGTGTGGCCTACCTGAAAGCTACCATAGGCCCCTCCCCCAGGCTGCTTCATACGCCAAGGGAACCCCCACCCTGATCAAGGACACCCTTTAAGGAAAACTAGCTGGCTCCCATCCATGTACCAGGCTTCTATCCTATCTAATAAAAGAGTAATATACAGATTGATCAACATTCCAACATATAAGATGGTTGCCCTCATCTGGTAAAAGATCCTGCCCCCATGTGAACACAAGATGGCCACCACAAGATGGCCCACAAGGGAGAGCATTTTGGGAGACCAGGCTTGCAGAGGAGGGCAGTTAGGGGCAAACAGGCTGGCAGGGGGACAGTTAGGCATCAATCAGGCTGGCAGGGGAGTGGTTAGTGGGTGATCAGGCTGTTAGGCAAAAGCAGTTAGGGGCAATCAGGAAGACAGCAGGTGAGCAGTTGGAAGACAGAAGTCCTGTATTGTGACAGGATCTGGCCTAAATGGGCAGTAGGACATCCCTGAAGGGGTCCCATATTGGAGAGGGTGCAGGCTGGGCTGAGGGATACCACCCCCGTGCATGAATTTCATGCACTGAGCCTCTAGTAATGTATAATAGGAGATAGAATGAGAAAAAAGAAGAAAAGAAATCAGAAGAAATAAGATAAATATACATTTCTATATGTAGTGAAAGGCTAATAATTAGGACTCATAAGAATTACTCCTGAGGCCAGTTTTGACACTTTTATAAATGTTTTAGGTGGGGGTATTCATTCTGAAATATCTACTAAAAAGCAGACTCTGATAAATTATTGACCTGACTTGCTCTGCTGACAGTTTCATCTTTCTGAAGGTATAATATGTTACAGTGGGGAATTGCTACTTTGGGCTGAATTCTAATCTCAAAGGAGAGCTCCTGGAGATGTGGTAGGGAAATACATAGATAAGTATAGCTTGATATTTTTGTCAATACATCATATTGGTGGGCAGCATGAAGGAATAGGTTGGGTGATAGTAAGGAAGGCACAAAGTTTGCATATTGAATCCAGAGTATTAACTTATACATTACCATCAAACTGGAAAGGCCTCTCAGAGAGTCTAGTCTTAACATGGCCCTCTTCAAGGCTTTTATCAATGTTATTATTTCATAAAAGTGACTTATCTGTTAGAGGCATGAATGTGACAGGAAGTGAAGATAAACAATGCATTAATGAAAGAATTAAGATTTAAGACAATACCGAGAGGCTAAACTTCTGGGCCAAAAGCAATGTGATGAAGACGTCCTGAATATAGTATTGTTTTGTTTCATTTTTAATACATAATAATTAGTGATGTTTAGGATGTTGCTGGTGGAATTATTCATTGGTTTGATTCCCCTGAAGGAAATGTGAAAATATACAACTACAGCTCTAAAATATTTAAAATCTTTAATCTGGGTATTCAACCTGAGAGATTTAGTCTAAGGAAATAATTAGGAAAATATTTAGTGGCAGACAAGCAAAAACAACTAAAAGATGATGAATGTCAAGTGGTCAAGCAAATCACATCACTCTCCTAATGGAATACTAAGCAGACGTTAAAAATTATGCAATAAATATTTACGCTTTGGCATGCAACTATGCTAATGTAAAGATTAAAAAGACTATAGAAACATGTTATACTCTTTATTTTTTATAACATAAAAATATATTTTTATAAAAAATGTTCAGATCTAATCCCTCTGTATTTTTTATAGAATAACATTTATTGATATATAGATATGCAAATATATGAAAACCAAAATGTGTAGAGAGATATTCAGGACAATATTGGTGGTTTATGTGGTTGATAATTTTAGGAATGAGATTTTCTTCGTTATGCTTATCTATGTCTTCTAATTTTTTATCACATACTATTATATATATTGATTATGTAATGAAAACATTATCCTAAAAATGTAAGGTAGAGGTGACTGCCATTTTATGTGAAAATTTTCCTGGGTTATTTGGAGAACAGAGTTACCACCAGTGTGATACAGCAGCTAATAAAAAGTAGTATTATTAGGTTGCATAAATAACAATAAAGTTTTAATGGGTTTGGTAGGAGAGGAATATCAGGGTTGTAAACACACATGGTCCTATGGTATTCCATTATAGGAATCACACTTAAATAAGAACTATAAAATGTGTATAATTCAATGAGTGGGAACCTGCCAGGAAAAGAAAAGTTTTGTAATTCAAATATTTAGCCCACACAATTGTAAACTTGGGGATCCATGGGAGGAGATGCCAGGTTCTTACATATTAAATAACAGTGAAAGAAATTTTGATTATCTCTGTAATGCTTTAAATAAAAGACCTGAACAAAAGGACAGATGACTCAAAGAAGAAGATAGTTGGAAGGATTTCCTAGCGTTTAGAAAAGTAAATGCATTTCCATCATGGCCCTATGATTTTGTATTCTCTTTGATGCAAATGATTAAAATCCCTGCTCAAAATAATGATAATCAAAAGGGAAATTTATTGGCAGAGAAGTGGTGGACTTAGTCACACAGAGGCTAGGTGCATGGTGCTGAGGATGCTCACAGGAACAGCTTCCCCTTCTGTCTCATGGTTTCATTCTGAACGGAGCTGTTTCATGTGGCAAGATGACCACAGCACTTTAGACCTTCCACACTCTGATGTACATTCACAGGAAGAGCTCTATCATCAATGGTTTAATTGAAAGTTCAGACCTAATTCCTCTTAGCCATAACTAGCCTGTTTCCATTCCTGAATTAATTACTGTGGCCAGAGGTGGGGGGAGGTATAGAATAGTTGCTTCCTTACAAGTTAATCAGGGCCCACCATCCCCCATAGAGGAAGTGCTCCAACTCAGATAAACTACCTGGGCTGAGGCAATGGAGGAGTAGTTTCTGAAAGGTAATGCATGCTAATTTTTATCAGGAAAAAGGATGAATAGAAAACATACTGCAATAATGACAGGGGCCTGTTCAAACTAGAATGACAAATATCACCTGAGGATTTCTTAGGTTCCTCCCAGTGCCCACATTCCATGAGACTGCAATTCAATTTATAGTTGGCAGTGAGATAGATTTGCAGGGAGAGAAAAATAAAAGGGCATACATAAGGATTTCTGATGAACTCCAGGAAGATATTACCACTGTACAAGAGAATATGGGAAACTAATGCTGTGGGTAGGCAAAGGTATTAAAGAGGGGATAGTTTAAAATAGAGAAACCACTCCACAATTTTGTGATTTAAATTTTGAAAAATTGAGATCCTATCAGTTAACAGGTATCTCTCTCCCAAGCCTTTACTGAATCAAGTTTGCAGTTGCAATTCAGGATCTGTTTTTCACTCCTTTTAACACACACACACACACACATATACACACACACACACACACACACACACACACACACACAATTGTACTGCACCCTGGCCTAGAAGTATGCAAAAAAGAGAAACAGATATCTCTTCAAAACCTAAAGCCCCCCCCCCCTCTATACCTATGTATATTCTGATACTTCAAAAATGTGATCAATCATAATTATTTAGATTTGACAAGTGCCTTCCAACATTCATATGTTCCCTGGAAGGGTTAAGATTCTTTCACACTCAGAGTAAATTGCTTTAATTACATAATCAGATCACCAGCTCCTTAGGGCTGGCTGCCTGTTCAGCAAAATTTCTGCAAACTTGCACATTTCTTTTGAGGGTGGGAGGAGTGTAGGGAGAATGAGTGTTCTGGAGCAGATGACAACTCAGTGTATGCTTTGGACAGTGACTTTAAGAAATAGAGAGAAAGGCAAAGGGAAGGATGAAAACCCAGAAGTAGGGGAATTAGGACAGTAACAAAGACAATTTTGCCCAGAACCCTTCCATCTCTATATAGACCAGCTGGAAATCAAGAGCACCTCTGCTTCCACAGCCACTGCAGCTCCTCTAATGTCCCCTCATTCAATTCCACTCTCTTTTCTTTTAAGATGTTAAGACGTAAATAGACAAAGACTGAAGAGAAGAATAGTTTTTCTTCATGTGCCTGTCTTTTCTCCCTTTGTATTTTCTGGACTATAATAAGTTGTAGACTAAGATATGCCTTTTTTAGAATGAGTACTACATTGTTTACACCAAGAACACCCAGAGTAATGCCCTTATTACAAAATCTAGTTCATTTGGATTGTATGTGATTCTAATTGATGAACCTTAAAAGAGAGGAATGAAGTTAGAAAGGCCTAGAGAAGGGCAGGCGATCGGAAGGATAAAAAGGGTGTAGGATGAGAGCACGTTAAAATGGTTACTTTCCTTAATGCTGACCTCTAAGAAAGTATGAAGGGTATAGATCAGGTAAACCCAGACCAGATGCACTATCAGTATGGGAAAGCCACAGGAACTAAGGCATAGCAAACATGCTAGTTAAGTTAGGAATTCTGTGCATAGCAAGGCAGGATTTAAGCAACTCCCCACCCTTAAGTATTATGTAAACTAAGTGAATGTAAATTTTATAAGGTTGTAGTTAAAAAAAAAATCCATAATGAGTTATCAAAACAAGCCCTATATTTATGAGTGCTTCTTTAATTTTGGCTGTAGATACTTTAAAACAGTGGTCTTCAAACCCAATTTATCATCAGACTCACCTGGGGTACTTTTAGACCATATATGCATTCCTTAGTCCCACTGGAGACATCAGAAATAAAAACTGCTGGAAGTAAGACCAACAAATTTATATTTTGAAAAGATTATCCAAATGACTGATATATTCATGGATTTAGAAATCCTGGTCCAGGGTCTGACCCTGCTGCACTGGAAAGCAACATTATTTCAGGGAAATTACATGCACCGTGGGATTGGACAGACCTGGATTTAAACTCTGACTGCTGCTTTTCAGGGTGTGACTTAGACAAGTTTCTGACCTTCTCTGAGGCTGAATCTCATAGGATAATATGTAGAGAATCTGATGAAAATTGTTATTGTGTTAGCCTATCATCCTGCCCAACCTCCACCAGCTCCTGTGGATTGTCTAGCATAGAATCCTAGGTTGGTGTTGTTTTGAGTTAAGTACATCATAGTTTTTATACATTCAAGTGTTTGTCTCTAAGAGGGAACAACAATTTTATAGAAAGATATGAATGTAGACATGCCATCTTTTGCTCTTTGGCCTAGCTCTTCTGTATTTCCAGTTAGCTACCAGTAGGATAATGAAAGAAGCAGATGTTTCAAAACTATCAGGTTCCCTTTCTGGCTTCATGGTGTTTTCAGACCATTTCTCAATATTTTGGGATTTTGGTTTCTGCTGAGGTCTGTGCCTTTTAAGGTTAGTTTATCGATACAACTGTGAAGTTGAAACTAAAGGGGAAAACAAATCAGTGGGAATCCCACAATGAGTGAACACCTATTGGGTTGATGTGATGAAGCAGCTGGTGAGGAAACCCCAGACTCCCCACGGGGATGCAGTAAAGATCTAGGGAAATGAGCAGAAGAAAGAAAACCAAAGAATGGGAAGGAACAAGGAAGATAATAATCCCTTTAAGAGACGAGTGCAAGTAAGGCACATGAAAGTATTCAGAAGAAGAAAAGGAAAGCAGAATGCCAGCCTTCTACTGAGCTGGCTGGAAAGAAGTGCTATAATCTGAGACTCAGGGAGGAGCTGGGCTCTAGTTCCACTCTAGTGCCAGCTGGTCACAGGTTACTGCTAAATCTGAGGGTTCACAGGTGTTTTCAAATGCAATTTCTTTGAATGGAAACACAGATTTGCAGGAGAAACCTGCCTAAGGGGTAAGCAGGAAAGAATGGGAAGGGAGTGAATCCACAGTACTGAGTCTTCCCCAGTGTGATGACAATGATAGTGAGTCCATGTCCCCAATCCTTTCCTCTCATCATCTCTTTTGGAGACTCTCAGGGAATCTGTTCGGCAGTCTCTATGGTGAGCCTGTTTTTGTGCCAGGCCTATAGCTGGTTATTGAAGATTTATGCCTAACAGGATGGACAATAAGAATTGTCTTATTATACTTGAATTGGGTCAGAACTCAAAGCACAGGTCAGAGGTGCTCAGTATCCATAATCCAGAGTTTGAGAGCCACCAGATGGTGTGACTAGATAGTTTCCCTAAAGAGCTACCTGAGGAGAGGCTCCCTGAGAACCTAGGTAGAGGTCTAGAGGGAGGAAATGCAACATATGGTGTATTTTCTTCTTTTTATTGAATTTATTGGGGTGACATAGATCCAAAAAAACTATATATGTTTCAGGTACACAATTCTATAACACATCACCTATTCACCTATAATACACATTGTATTGTGTGTTCACCACACAAAGTCAAGTTTCCTTTTGTCATCATTTATTCCCTCTTTACTCTTTTCTATTCCATCTGGTAATCACCATACTGTTTGTTGTTTGTATCTATGAGTTGTGTTGTTTTTGTTGTTGCTTTTTGCTTAATCTCATCATCTTTTATACTCAGCCCCACAATCCTCCTCCCCTATGACAGCTGTCATGCTGTTCTGTGAGTCAGAAAAAAACAAATAAACAAACAAACAAGTACCATACAAATTCATCCATGTGGAATATAATGAACAAAATAAAATAATGAACAAAATTCAGTGTATGGCCAAAACTGGTTTGGCTCAGTGGATAGAGCATCGGCTTGCAGATTGAAAGGCCCCAGGTACTATTCCGGTCAAAGGCATGTACCTTGGTTGTGGGCACATCCCCAATTGGGGGTATGTAGAAGGCAGCTGATCAATGTCTCTCTCTCATCGATGTTTTTAACTCTCTATCCCTCTCCCTTCTGTAAAAAAAATCAATAAAATATATATCACCATCTGTCCAGTATCCAGATACCATTGATGGCATGTACACATATAGAACTGTCTGACACTGAAACTGGGACTCAAAGCTATCGGACATTGAATTTGGGACTCAATCATTTTTCTTTTGCTCTTGTGGGTTTATTTCTAGCCTACAGGGGCGAGATGTTTTTAAAGACAAGAAATAGGGGGTTGGGTCAGGGGGGGGGGAGAAGCAGACACAGAGGCAAAGAAGAAATGAACAGACTGTCATGCTACAGTGGGAAGGCAGGGGAAGTTGGGGAGGAGGGGCCTATAGGAGATCAGTCGAAGGACTTGTGTGCATGTGTGTGTGGGCATAGCCAGTGGATACAGGGCAATGGGGGTGGGGTGGGAGGGGGAGATGGATTAGAGCATGTACTGGAGGTGAGGAGGCCAACAATAGGGGAAAAATAATAATAAATTAATTAATTAATAAAAAAACCACAAATATATATATATATATATATATATATATATATGTATATAAAATGCAGCATATGTTTAAAAACAGTTTTCCTCTTATAGGAATAGCAGGGGTGAGAAATCAGGTCTAAATGGAAGGGTCAGGGTTTTTAAGTAATTTATATCTCATTTGGAAGAGAAGTAGTTGATTTTTCATCTATCCTCTGTTTTAGGAAAAGGATTTTATTAAACCTGTTTTATTTTAATCTTCTTAATTATACAAGAGATACATAGATGTATTATTAATTTAGAAGTTAAAGAAAAAAATAACCTCCCTTTACCATACCATAGACCAGTGGTTGGCAAACAGGGGCTCCTTAGCCACATGCAACCAACACTCCCACTTCCTCTAACCCCACTTCTTCAAAATAGACTCACCTAGGCCAAAAACCAACTTCTGCACGTGGCCACGAAGTTTCAATCACACTGTACATTCGCAACCCCATGTAGTATTTTGTGGAAGAGCCACACTCAAGGAGACAAAGAGTTGCATGTGACTCATGAGCTGCGGTTTGCTGACCACTGCCCTAGACTATATGATATTATCGATATCCATGTATATACAGATATAATGTATGTATATTTATACATAAATATTCATACACATATAAAACATATCTCTATCTCTATATCTATCAATATCTATATGTGTGTATATATGTATGTATAATTTATATATATATATATATTTATATCTATATAAATATATATATATAAATTACTAGTAAATATCATGACAGAATATGTTATAGAATGATGTTGTGATGTGATATGTTTAATGTGGCTTTTTACTATTACTCAATTTGTCTCTCTTATAGAAAACAACTTATGTTTTAAAAAATAACCTAGACAGTTTGATTTAGAATATAGAAAGTAAAAGCATTTTGTTTAAAGCCTAGATTGTAGAGACAGACATCCCTGTTGTGTGACCTTGAACAATTTTTTTTTTATATATTTCTGTTACCTAGTTCTTCCTCAGTAAAATTAGGATAAGATCAGATCCACTTCACTGGTTTCTTGTGATAATTAAATTAATATATGTAAAACACTTAGGATAGTGCCTGATTATATTTTGAAGTGTTAAAGTAAGATTACATTCATTTTTACTACAGTGAAGTCTAACATATGAATATACCATATTTTATTTATGAATTCTACTACTGAATGACATATTGGCTCTTTCCTAATTTTGCATTATTATAAACAGTGCTGCAATAAATATTTGATCAGTTTATAACATGTGTTTTCAGAACATATTACAACTTACATGGAAACTGCTACTATTGTAATAAATGCTTTTGAGATCACATTGATGCTGAGAATTTAATGTAGCTTCTTTCTGAGTTACACACTTGAGAACATTTTTCCTACCTCTGAAATGACTTGAGAGGAGCTATCTCCCAAAGATTTAATGAGGTTATGTTCCTTTTAACTGTCAAGAGTCCCCATTCTTAACACTGATATTTTTTTTGAATTGTTGATAATTAATCAGGAACATCAGCGGTGAAATGTCACATAGATATCATTTCAACCCTTCGATCTGTAGCTTTAAAGGAGGTTTTTCTCCCTGTCTGCTGGCTCTGTCATTGCCAAGCTTCTCTCTTATTAACCTTGAAGTCACAAGGTACAGCCACTCCTGTGATTTCATCATATCTCCCATCTGAAGAGATGGTATCACACTCCAGAAAAAAATTAAAAGAACCACATCACTGCCACAAAGAGGAAGGTCATAGGTTTAAATTTTTATGTTTTTTTTTTGTATATTTTTGTCCAAAAGGACTTTTTGCCCCACCAGCCATAGAAAACAATTCAGACTTCAGTAAGGGCCTATATCAGAAAATATTCTACTATTAAGATTTGTTCATGAAATTTTGTTTCCTTTGACAATGTTAGTCTTCTCTGAGCTTTATGGAAATTATTTTCTTCCTTAAAAGTTTTCAACTTTAAATGGTGATTATTTGAATGTTAAAACTGGTAAAACAGACATTGTAAAAGCTTTCAAACATCTGTATGAACTACACAGGGTAGAAAAACCCCTTTGTCAGGCATATATAAAAAATTTACCATGTGCAGCTTTTCTTGGATTTAGTAGAGTTCCCGGCAGGCAGGGCTAAACCAAGGCAAAATGATGGTTTACTTCAGCATCCTGGCCTTTTCCCTTAATATTCAAAAAAACCTTGGCTGCTTTGGTTTACAAATGCCTGTTTTCTATAATACATTTCAGCCAAATGTTCATGCACTGTCTTCTAAGAAATATCAGAATGAGACAATGGAAGAATTTCCAGGAAAGGACAACATGCAGGAGCCAGAGAATGATGTTGGCCCAGAAAAACGGAGATTTCACTTGAATTGATAAAGTGGAACAATTGTCGGCAAGAAATATTTGTCATCGTTGTGTTCTATTTTATTTCCAAATTATCAGACACTGGATTTGCACAAAGCTCAAAGTCTCAGTAGACTGAGGAAGAGCCTTTAGCCTGCGTTTGCTGAAAGTGCAAGTGAGAAGCTTCACAGGTTGAGGTGGAAATGAATACAGGTCCACCGAACCAGGATGGAACAGGTAAAGAGTTAAAACTCTGGTGTGCAGCCCTCACCGATTTTGCTTCATGGTTAGAGCATCAGCCCTCAGACCAGCGGTTCTCAACCTGTGGCTCGCGACCCCTTTGGGGGTCAAACGACCCTTTCACAGGGGTTGCCGAAGACTATTGGAAAACACCTATTTCCCATGGTCTTAGGAACCAACACACCACTCCTCGGTGTAGCAAAATGTAGCAACTTACTTTACTGTTGACATATTAAGACTGTTACCCATGCTACACCACAATTCAAGACAAAATTTAATTTATTTGTAATTAGAAATAAATATTTCACAATATATACATATCGTTTTTGTGATTAATCCATATGCTTTAATTATGTTCAATTTGTAACAACTAAAATACACCCTGCATATCAGATATTTACATTACAGTTTATAACAGTAGCAAAATTACATCTATGAAGTAGCAATGAAAATAATTTTATGGTTGGGGGTCACCACAACATGAGGAATTCTATTAAAGGGTCGCGGCATTAGGAAGGTTGAGAACCACTGCCTCAGACTGAAGGGTTTTGGATTTGATTCCTGTCAAGGGTATATACCTGGGTTGTAGGCACATGTGAGAGGTAAGCAATCCATGTGTCTCTCTCACATTGATGTTTCTGTCTCTACCCCTCCCTTTCAATTTCTAAAAATCAATAGAAAAAAAAAATCCTTGGGTGCAGGTTAACAATAGCAGCAAGCAACAGCAACAAACTCTGAAGTACATGAAGGTCAATGGTGAACCTCAAAAGCAGGCAGACTGATTGAGTCAAGGCAAATTGTAATGATAAGATTTTTTTTTCTTCTGTTCATTAATTGGATGAAGAAGGAGTTTCCTATTAATTCAGTTTCATAAAACTCCTGAGTCTGAAAGGTTCCTAGATAATTTGAAACAGACTTATATTTCTGCATCATTCCTATTAATTAGTGCAGTCCCTTCTATTCTGCTTTGTTTTTTAAAAATCCTGGCTCTTTCCATATGTTGAGTAGTGGGGCCCTGGGTACCCTCAGAGAAGTCTTTAGTGCTGCTGGCACAGAGAAATGGCTCCCCACTCTCCCTGCTCTGAAGTGTCTAACATTACTGAGATGCTCATCTGTTTTGTTACTTGCCAGATAGTGCCTCCTTTGGGTCAGAGTGATGTCACCCCCACTGTTAGGGCATAGCCCTTTCCAATCCCAGCAGCCTCCTCAGTCCCTCCTGCACTTGGAGGACACCTTGGTTATGCTTCTCAGAGTCTAACTTTCCAAAACCAAGGTTTGCACCTTGACATCACGAAAGCTACCAACACCTAAGACAAAGGAGCCAGGAATAAGGAACAGATTGCTGAAAGGAAACACTCCTTTTCTTTTTTTTATATATATTATTCTACAGCAGAAAGGTATCAATTAATCTATTAAGAGCTTCCTTTTTAAACATAGTTGTTGTTTTTTTAGCTATTTGTGAGATGAGATAATTCTACCCTTTATCTGTGAAGGTTTTGAATCAGGAAAAGATGGAGAGTTACGGTTTTACATGAGGTGTAATACTATGGAATGTTTCTTTTGGTAAACTTACCAGAGGAAATTTTTGACACTGTATTAAGCAAGATGAAGAAAGACACAAGACAATGGTATCTGAAAGAATGAGATGTGAACTCCACTCCACAGTAATTTTGTGTGTTGTTTGGCAAGTCATGTAATTTCTTTCAAAGTCCATTTCTTTATCTGCAAAATGATATTATAAAAATACACATCTTACAGTGTTACTGAGATGAGATGCACTAATGTATGGAAATCACTTAGTATATGTTCAAGCACATAGTAGCATTTCCATAAAGAATCTCTGTAATAAGCTTGGTTATTTATTTTCTGAAGTCCACAACTCAGACATAACTTCGAGTGCACATATGAAAACTTGCACGCACACACACACACACACACACACACACACACACACACACACAGGCAGAGACAGAAAAGGAAGTTGGCAGGGACACTTGCTTTTGGAAATTCTCTAATCTTAAGGTTTGCATATCTTAACCAGGCAAAATTCTAGGTAACTATTTTAAGTATATAAAATATATAAATGTATGAGTCTGATTTGAGAGAGATGCAAGCTTGGAATAGATATGACTTTTATCTCTGGTTTCAGCGTCCCAATGAGTAAGTGATTTCTTCCTATTGGAGGCTGTCAGGCAAGTCTCCATACTCTTATCACAGAGTTGGTCACATGTGCATTTACAAAGTCCTTTCATATGGGAAAAAATAAGCCAAGGAAAATATTTTCACATACCCCTAAGAATACAACTTTGGGATATTCCAAAACCAAGTTCTATTTCCTTCTGTACTATTGGGGAGTCTCTGTTTGCAACAATGCCCTATAATGTCATTTGACCTCTATGATTTATAAAGGATAAAAATATGGGCATGAAATTCAATTAACAAAGTTGAGGTTTAGAGTGGTCTTCTAAATGACCCAAAAATGCTTATGTGGAATCCCTTTTATTTTGTTTCATTTAATCAAATAAATAAAAAAAATTAAAATTTATTTTGTGAAGTTGGAAACTATCAGAATCAATATGCGAAAGATGGCTACAACTTGAAAAGTATCTATGAGAATGGCCTGTCACATCTTTCTAAAAACCAATAGAATTGAACATTTCCTCCTTACAATAAAAAAAAAAAAACAAAGAAGAAAATATTCAAGGTGACCCCAGAACAGCTCAGAGGTGATGAGACCTCAGGCCCACATTCCAAGTTAGAGGAAGACTGAGATCTCCTGAGTTACAGTAAGCAACTATATTATTTCTGAGCTCTCCTAACCAAAGATAACTTCCCCTCATTCCCACTGCCTCTCATTCTGTCCTCTTTGTTATTTTTTCTCATTTAATCAATTCACATTATTATAGTAAGGATGCAAAATCGAAAGTGCTAGGCTGGCATATGACTTACCCATAAGACATATAGTGCTGTACGGGCCCCCACCACAGGCACCATTCCCCTGGGTCCTTCAGTTCTGGCCCATACAGGCTAGAGCTATTAATGAGAAGGAGTTTAAGTCTCCCTGACTCATTCAGTCCTTGTTCTCTCTCCTGAGACTGCCAGCAAGAGAAGCAATTAGGGCCAATTGTGGTGGTGGTTGGCTGCCTTTTAAAATAGAAATCATCTCAAAATCCTTCTAAGACTTTGCCTTACTTTCAGCTTCCTTACAGAGTGCAGAGACATTTGGTGACAATGCTGAGAATTACCCAGATTATCCAAGGAAGCCTGTAATAGTCCAATTACCAACACTTGTTTGCTATCTTTTTGTGAACTTTCTCTGAAGTCAGGAAAGGATATGCTACAGTAGGGCTGGAGGTAGTAGGGAGACAGGAGGGTGAAGGAGATAGAAAAAAACAAAACAAAAACAAAAAACTATTCTGAGAATGAAATTGTTTTCACCAATTACTCAAGACTCTAACCAATCAGGTGACTGAGGCTCTGATGTGTTTTATTAACCTTTACCATTTGGGGAAATGGGTTTTTCATAGGCCATCAAAAATGCCACCAAGCCTGTGCTCATTATATACTTGTTATATTGACTTGAGGAAAAGTTTGTGGTTTTCAATTGTTTTTAATATTTTACTTTTTTTTTCCCTCCCAGAGTTAGATAATACCAAGCTTTCTAGAAAACTTTCAAGAAAACTTGAAAATGAATGTGCTTATTTGTCACCTACTTTAATTCTTTGTATAGGGTTATCTTTTTTGACATTTAGAGGAATGATAACCCAATTCAGAATAAACTGGAAAGGGAGGCAGCCCTTGCCAAACTGCTATAGACTATTGTTAAAATTTCCACCCTTCAGGGAAAGAAAAAGAAATCAAAATTTATTTTCCCTTTGAGCACATTTTCCTTTGCCAATTCATAAATAGGATTATGTAAATATATACTAACTGCTTAATTTCCATAATAAAGTAGTAAGTGAAGCTTCTCCTTTTCTTCTTTTCTTACATAGGGCTATTAAAATGCTGTTGTTTGGAGGTGCTCATCTTCTTACCTCTAGCTGTCTGATATTTAATCAACAGCTATCATTCATGGACACAGGAGATGAGTACTCAAATTCACTCTGATTTCTTCTGAATCCTTATTCTTATCCATTAATTTCTAAAGGAACCACCTGGAAGGATATTCCATTTTTTGTCTGTCACACCTGTTTGTTTACATTCAAACTTTACCTTTTTTAATCTTTTCCTAAATTCCTGCTTTTCTTATAGTTAGTATATTTTAGATTACAATATTAACATATAGGCAGACAATCATGGATATATTTCTGGAGCCTTGGAAATTGTGCAATTATGTGCATAAACCATTTGCTCATCTCTTCCTTTTAAGAGCATCTGTGTTTCTCCATGACTGCTCATTTCTGCAGTTTATAATTTTCATTTTGGAGCATTCTGTACTCTAGACCATTCTACACTGGGCAATGGCAGCTGCATCTACTCAGATCAGATTATATTGGAAAAATCTTGGGTTCTGACTACAAGTATCTTGGAATGAAAGTGTAGATGTGTGTTTGTCTATGTGTGTGTGTGTGAGAGAGAGAGAGAGAGTGTGTGCCTGTGTTAGTGGAGGTGTTCACATCTTAATCAGGATATCAATTTATACGGGGTATGGCCAAAGTAGGTTTACAGTTGTGAGTAAGCTAAAAAAAGAAGTTTATTATCATATTCTTATATATTAATTATTGTACTACAACTGTAAACCTATTTTGGCCCCACTCTTATGTCTCTAATTGTTCCTGGCCAGCCTTTGGCAGCTTATTAGCTCTTTGCTGGCTCAGGATCCCTATGACTATCAGGACACTTTTATTTAAAGCAGGAGCAGGGATGCTGGTGGGTCTGGATTTCTTTGCATTTGCATTCATTTGTTATTCAGATAGGAGACCCCTCTGCCAAAGCTTCAACCTCCATATTACAGACAAGCATAGGCTTTTGCAAATTTTAGTAGGTTGAACAATGACCACACAAAGATATCAAGTTTAATCCCCTGAATTTGTATATCTTATTTGATTTGGAAAAGGGGGTCTTTGTAGATGTAATTCAGGTAAGGATCTCAAAATGAGGGGATTACTGTGGATTACTTCTATGGACCCTAAATGTTGTTACAAATCCCAGTAGTTATTTACAAGTGTTATAAGGAAGAAAAACAGAGCTGGAGCAGACACAGGGGAGATGGTGATGTGGAGATTGGCAGAGATTGCAATGATTCTGGAATAGGCCCACGAACACTAGGGCAGCCACCAGAAGTTGGAAGAGACAAGGATGGATTTCTTTTCTAGAGTCCCTAGAGTGGGTGGCCCTGCTGGCTTTGAATTTCTAGCCTGCCAAACTGTGAGAGAATAATTTTCTGTTGTTTGAATCCACCAAGTCTGTGGTAATTCTTACAGAAGTCTCAGGAAACTAATATGTAGGTGGGGAAAAACAAACACAGGAAATCATATTTCAGAAATATTATGCCCCATAGACTTATTATATTATCAAAATTCTTTAGCATTGTCATCAGCAGCACTCGTGGGCATGATCACCCTTCTCCTTCTCCGGCAGCTGCACTGTTCAATGCGGCAGCCACCAGCCACATGTAGCTATTGAATAATTGAAATGCAGCTACTGGGACTGAGGAATTGAATTTTTAATTTTCTTCCATTTTAATTAACTTACATTTTTAAAACTTGTAGTAGATTCCATTATTAGAAAACTTTTAAGTATGCTTTATTGGAAAACTTTTAAGTATGTTTGGCACACTTTAAGCATGTGAATTTACTTCCTCAACTCTAAATTTTATGCAATATAAATATACATAAAATATTTCCAAGAAAATTTAGTATCCAACTTGATATGTTCTCTAACTATAAAATACATACCACATTTCAAAGACTTATTATGAAAAAATGCAAAATATTTTACTGAGTTTTATATTGTTACATGTTGAAATGGCACTATTTTGGATAGGTTATGTTAAATGAAATTAATTCTGTTTCTTTACTTTTTAAAAATAGAGCTAGAAAATTGAAAATTGCATACACAAATCACATTATATTACTTTTGGATAGTGCTGGCCTACAGTCTGGCACCTGAGTGACCCTAGCCTAATAGAACTGGGAATGAATCTGGTTTCCTATAATTTATGAACCAAAATATTTACCCAACTTGGCATTATCTTGGGAAGAACTATTTTCATACCTCCATTTTCATAGATGATTAATTTATTTGTTTTCATTAATGAAAACAACCATTTTTGGAACTAGAACTTAAAAATAAGCATTAAATACTGCCTTCACTCACTTTATCTCATGTGAAATAAAAAAAAATATTCAATATCACAATAAGAGTTCTTGATGGTTGTTATTTGAGGATATTTACAGAATTTGGAAAGTAGATGATGTCAAGAAGGACCTTAATATAGGGGGGAAAGAGAGATTTGACATTTGGTGGTAGACACAGGTTCAATATACAGATCTTTTAACATAGAAGTTATACCTGAAAACTATATGTTCATATTGACAAATGTCACCCCAATAAATTTAATAAAATATTTATAAAATTTATTTATTTTTATAGAATTTATTGGATGACACTGGTTAATAAAATTATATAGGTTTCACGTGTACAGTTCTATAATACATTATCTGTATATTGCATTTTAGCTCAGTAGTCCCTGAATTAATATTGTCATTGCCAACTAGATTAGAAGGAACTCTTTCTCCATACACATATATTAAAAGTAATTATATATTTAAATAAAGAATATATATTCTCTATCAAAAAAAAGAAGCGATTGAGTTTCCAGAGCTTTGGCAAAGACATTCTAGTCCCATTCTCATTTCTCCTTATAGTTCTAAGTCCAACAGCAATATTTTTTTCTTTGTTTTGCTTTACTTGTCTTATGGATCTATTTTAAATAATTAAAAAGGAACATTGTTAGGAACTAGTTTAAATACATTTTAATGAAATTGACTTAAAATATTATTTTATTTGAGAAATGCTATAACATTTCTAAATTTTCTACTGTTATACTAAGTGAAGTCTATATTTTAAAGAATTACTGGTTTTAGGCAGTTACCATAGTGAAAAATAACTCAATAAAACCAGAAAGATTTTCCTCTATTAGTCTTTACTGGACTGATTGTTGAGCTGAAAATTATAAGCAATAAACAACACTTGAGAGTAGAAAACCTCTTGTACTTGCTATTTTAGAGTGGTTTGATTTTGTTTTGCTTTTTACTCTACTTGATTCTTTAATTAATGCATGCCCTCCCATGGGTTTCTCCCACATTGCCTCCATGCCTGACCCAGCTCCTGCTGGCTGTAGAGGAGACCTTAACAGAGAGCTGACAAGTACTGGTATATCACTTGCATCACTAACACTACCAGAGCTCTGAAGGACTTACTGGTCTTCTCCTTTCACAGATGAGGAGTAGTTTAGAGTCAGAGCCAGGACTAGCGCAAAGGTCTTCTGACATCAAATCTATTTTTTTTCTGCTAAGTCATACTTTTCCACAACAAATGACCTAAAAATACCCAGAATGTTATGCTTTTACATAATCTCCTAACTTTAAAAGGAATCTTATCAAAATTTGAAGGCCAGTTCTGGTGGAAATGAGAAATTGGTGCGTGGCTGTTCACATCCCAGTATAGCTGTGGATGGCTGCCGAATTCCCAGTGAGTTCTTTGCTTACTCACCATCCTACTTTACTCAGAATGTTTGCTGCAGTAACAGGGTTATGTTTGTAAGCCAGGCACCCTTGGCACAAGTAGTTCTTCCAATTGCAGTGGCTGTGCTCAGTGGTATTTATTCAGTTCCATGTAAAATTTCTAAGAGGAAACCTAAATTATTCATCATATATCCATGTGTTCTGGTTGAGGAGATCAATATGTATGTTACAGGTCTTTTAAATTAAGCTTATTATTTGATATACCATTCCAACTTTCAAAGTTAAAAATTAGTCTTTTTTAATTTATAGATTCAAATCTAATACCAAATTCTAAGGTGCAATTTGAAGAAAAATTAACACCTCAGTTCACACTGGCATGCTTTTACAGTACTATATATTTAATATCTAAGTTTATTTTTCAGTGGTCATGCTTATAAACCTCAAATCTCTAGATTCCCCTTCTTTAAATGTTCCTTTCTTTTGCATTTTATGTATCCTAGATTATATTTGAGGCCCTGTCTGTTCTAATGACTAGATCATTGGTTCACACTCAGAGATCTTACCACAGCGGGCATAGTAATTGGAGTGGGGTAGTGTGCATGTAGTCCTGCTGACTCAGTCAGGACAACCACACACAGTCAGAGGTAGATGTGATAGTTCCAAATGCTGGTGTGCAACACATCCTATCTCCATCCTTGGGCTCCTCTCCCCTCTAGCCTTACATATCCCTAGTGTGGAAAACTAGTATCATTACCACATTACTTCATGGAGCTGTGAAGATAATATGGGATAGCATATTCATGTACATTGTAAAATAAATTAACTGTGCCCTGCCAGGATTTTCTCAGTTGGTTGCAGTATCCTCCCATACACCAAAAGATGGTGGGTTCCATTCCTGGTTAGGGCACATACTCAGTTTTTGCGTTTAGTAGCTGGTCATGGTGTATGATCAGAGACAATCTATTGATATTTATCACCTCTGTCTCTGTCTCTGTCTCTCTCTCTCATATCAATTAAAAATAAGTAATTAACTGTGAAACACAAATAATTGGTTTAGGGACTCTATTCTAATAGGATATTGAAAGCAAAGGGAGAAGCCCTGGCCAGTGTGGCTTAATTGGTTGGAGCAATGCACCAGAGAGTCCTGGGTTTGATTCCCAGTCAGGGCAAATACTTAGGTTACAGGTTCTATTCTCAGTTGAGGAATGTATGGGAGACAACTTAACAATGTTTCTCTCTCACACAACTGTTTCTCTCTCACATGATGTCTCTTTCTCCCTTCCTCCCAATTTATATTCATTGGAAAAGAAGAGTCATGTAGATTGAAATGGAGGGCTGCCTATGAGAGGTGATTCCTTGAAGCTATTTTTCAGTCTTTTCAATATCTTGGTGTTTCTTAAAAGTCTTTTTTTATTTATTGATTTTGGAGAGAGAGGGGAAAAGAGGGAAAGAGAGGGAAACCTTGATATTGGGAGATGTTCTAACCAAATGAGCTACTCAACCAGGGCCAAAGTCCTTTGTTTTTATAGGTAAGGTTAGGGTAAGGAATAAGGAAAACAGTAAGATATAATCCCTTTATTTGGAGAGTAAATACACTATGATAAACATTTAGAAGGCATTTATCGTTTCCTTTTTAAATCCCAAAATGTTAGTGGTTTTCACATACATTTTTGTATTTTACTGCTTTTATCATTAACCATTTGTTTTAGCCCTTTCTCTGTTCTTTAAAAAGTATCCATTTAATCTCTATTATAGTCAGCTCTCCGTTCAGTCATTATGCCACAGGACTTCTGAAATCCATCCTAAGTGGATGTGTAAACATGATATGTGAATAGACGTAGTTTTGTCTGATATTTTCTTTGTACACAAAGTTTTCCTTGAAGCAATAACTAAAGCTTTTGCCCTTTTCAAACTCTCCAATCCTCAGGAGGTTATTTTCAGTGAACTGATGAGAGGAAGAGTTCAAATAGGATTGGTTTAATAGAGCTGTGATGTGAAAAATCTCACAACATGCTGTTTGCCTGAAATGGCCAATCATGGGAGCATTAAAATCAGAGTAGGGAAGAAAACCTAGGCATTCCAGAGAAACACCGGAATTAAAGAATGACAGCAGCTGGCCATTCCTGGGTGGAAAAAGAAAAGTATGATAGGGTGAGAAATAGCCAAAGAAACATTTGAAAGAGTCATCATCTATAAGCTACAAAAAGCTTCAGCCATAAATTTAGTGCAAGAATATGTCTCCACCAATGACCGGATAAAATTAAAGGAAGCCTTCTTATTTATTTTGCTCATCTACTTCCTCCTTGGGATCTTTTCTCTTTTTTGTATTTGTATTTCATTCTTATAATCAAAATGCTACTCCCTTAGTATTTTAATGGTGTACTTGGTTTTTTTCTCCCGAGTTATTTATTAATGGCTCTTAGAATATTACTCATTTAGGTACTCTTTAAAGCTGTCTGTCTGGGCATGACAAATCTAGCCTGAGGGCAGAGGCTTTCTAAGAGATTACTGCTTGAGAAATATGGCAATAACGCAGCAAGCATATGGAATTTCTGAAGAGTAAAATACAATGTGGAATAACCAGATAAAGTGTTAGCAATGAGTTCTGCTAGAATTGTGGGAGTGGGCAGTCCTGAATCTTTGGGTGGTTGCCTCTGTCCGAAGGTCACTTAACCTAGTAAAGCAAAAATAGAAACCGTGGTTTTAGTGATATGGCATAATTCACAAAATATGTAGGAAGTAATTTTATAAATCAGAATTTCAGTTAAAACAATATTTTTATTATTACAAATGTGTATGCATGAGTGTATGTATAAATCTAGGAAATGTCTCTAAGCATAAAGAAGAAAATAATAGGTCTGATTCCATCTCTTTGAGAGAACTACAGTTTTTCTGTTGTCTAGTTTTTAAATCTCTGTATATAGAGTATATATATTTAAAAAAAACACAAGGTGTCAAAATATGTACATGGATTTATAACCTGCTTAGTCTGGAAAATATTGAGAAATAAAGAAAACAATTGTAAGAAATGTGTACACATATGTTTTAAGAGTTTATCTGTGACTGAAGTTGAGATACAGTTTGGAGGGAAAAGGAACAACTTAAGAATTTGTGTTATTGAAATGGTGACAATGAGCAGGATCTATAGAAACTATGGAACTAGGTTTTAATGGAATGAAGGCCATCTCCTGTGTTGTAACAGAAGAGGAAAAAAAAAGGTTATAAATGCATGTGTTTTAAAAACAGGTAAAGTGACAAAATTTTTGAAGAAAGTCAGTGTTGATTATTTATCCTTGTCTTTTCTATTGAAGTTCAAAGGAAAGTCTCTCATTAATTGAAAAGGAAGGCAGGGATATAGGGGTCTTGAGAAAATAAGAGAATGTGTGGAAGTTGCCTTGGTTAATAAAATAATGAATTATCTAATACACGATGGTAGGATTGAGTTGCAATTTGAAGTTCATATTCATGCAATTAAAATGAAACCAGTTTGTTTGGTGGTGTGGTTATTGCAGACGTGTTTAGTGTTTAGATGCAAGATCAACAAAGTTTAATGATACAATTCTTTTAGAGTTGAAGTTTTGCCAAGTGGAAGCCAAGAGAATTTGCAAGAAAATGTTAATAATAATAGAAAAGCAAGAAAGTGGAGACAAAGGAGGCTTTATGGTATATTTTGGAAATCAAAGAATTTTGGCAGCAGGAAGTACCAGAGGAAATTGGAGAGGAGGGCTATTAAATAGTAGTCAAATATCAGAATTTTAAAAATTGAGTTTCTAGTGGCCACGAGGTCCTCCGTGTGTCCTTGACCATGCACTTAAATTGATGAGAGATTGGTGAGGAAGATAAAGGTAGTGGAGGAAAGGGGAGGCAAACTGAATGATTCATTTATACGAACACTGAGTTCATTGTGAAAATGGTAATCTTTGTGGTGAGCAGAGCTATGTGGTAATTTTTTTATGAAATTCAGAGATAAGGAGATAAGGAGATAACTTCAGGATGTTGGATAAGATTTATTAAGAGGCTGTAAATTTTATTTATTTTTAAAATATATTTTATTGATTTTTTACAGATAGGAATGGAAAAGGATAGAGAATTAGAAACATGGTTGAGAGAGAAACATCGATCAGGTGCCCCCTGCATACTCCCCACTGGGTATGTGCCTGCAACCAAGGTACATACCCTTGACCTGAATTGAACCTGGGACCTTTGAGTCTGCAGGCCGACCCTATATCCACTGAGCCAAACCAGTTAAGGTAATATGCTATACATTTTAAAGGTATAGTGGTTTTTGTAAGGAGAGGAATGACCATAGTCTGGATGCCACAGGAGAAGCAAGGGGACACTAACTTGATTATGGGTCTGAGGTAATAGTGTATAGAAGATTGAAAACTATCTATCACTCTCTGCAAATGTTATAGAAGAAATGTTATTCTCAGAGGAGAATTAGGTTTCAGTTAATATAGGAAGGCAAAAGGGATGTTCTGAGGAATAAATAGTGGGGAGAAGCTGGGGGAAGTGATGAGGTAGAGATTGGGTCTGAGTAGGAGATGAGCAGAAAAATATGGAGATGAGTCTAGGTTGAAATCTTTGGCCAGAGAGATCTAGTTACTGGTGAGGACTGAGGCAAGCAAGGATGAAGGCCAGGGGTGGGCTATCTGGATAAGTCTGAGATGAATACTCTTCATAGGACTGTGGCTCTCTGAGGCTTAATTATCATGGAATTTGTTAGGCCTTAGTCCTTCAATAAGGGAAAAGGCTGAGCTAATGCAGCTTCACTTCATCTATTTTATATATGAATTTCCTCTTAAGCTTTTGTGTGAAGTAAGTGTCATATGGCTTTTAAAAATTTAAACTGCTGTTACAGACCATCCTTTATCAAGCCTCAGTTAGACAAATCCCTGGGTAATCAGGAAAGGGATTCATGAACTTTTTTGTTCATCTTCTTTTTCACACTGAAAAGGTAGATTTGATTTTACTTGGGCCTTGGGTTGAGAATGGGGACAGATGAAGCAACAAGAATCAGGAGACACAGGGAGTCAAGTTGCAGAAACAGAGCTCTGACTTTGATTTTGTTTTTCTCATCAGACAAGGTGTGGAATCACTTGTCAGGAAAATAGCACCAAAAAGTGTGGACAATCCTATCCATTAGGGAAGAATTGTACATATCAACTTCCATACTAGGGTCAAAGAGAGCTGAGAGTTGGGACAGATATGTCTTAATGGTATTCCACAAGTACTCTGAAATATGCCTCCTTCCCCTACCTCTCCACCCATGTACAGCAGATGACAGAAGGTTTTATTAGCTAGCATTTCATTCTGTGGATGAAGTTTAGCAGTAAGACAGTCCATTTCATTCTTCCCTAGACTAGTTATTTTCTATTATAACGATTGTGCTGTCAGTGATATTAGATATCTTAGCTACCCCAACCTCCTTCTTATTGTTCTTTTTTTCAAATCCAAAGTAACAACATCTGGATAATTAGAATGATTAGCGTTCTTTTATAGCTAGAATTCTTGCACATTTGTGTTGGCTGAGATAATGGAATTTCCCCCCACATAATCTCCTATCTTTAGCAATGCTCAGAATTATAATTTTCATATTGTGAGAATTCAGCTCTTCCTCTTGGGGAAAAAACTCAAGTTATCTTGGAGCATAGATGAGAAGTGATTTCCTAATCCAACACCTGTCATAGAAGTTTCCCTTTCAGAAGTTTTCTATAAGTTAATTAATATCACTGTCTTTTCTTGATCACACCATTTAACCTATCATTTTATATATAATTTTGATGGCCTCTCCTTATTCCTTTTATTAGATTGACTTTCTCCATCAGGAAATACTTCTATGGTTATGTCCCTTTGTATCCAGAATACTATTTGTTTTCCCCAGGTCTTATCAGTAATAATTTTTGTTAGATATCTGTGTCTGTTTGTCTGGGAGGAAGGAGCACATATTTTGTTAATTTTATAAAATCCTCACCTGAGGATATTAATTTGAGAGACAGAAAGAGAGAGAGTTAGAGAGAGAGAGAGAGAGAGAGAGAGAGAGAGAGAGAGAGCACATTGATGTGAAAGAGAAATATCAGGAGGCTGCCTCCCACACTGGCCCTGACAAGGTATTTAAATGCAAACATAGATATGTGTCCCAACCCTGACTGGGAATCAAACCTGCAACCTTTTGGTGTACAGGATGATGCCTAACCAACTGAGCCACCTGGCCAAGGCAATATTGTTCATTTTTATAGCCACAGTAGCTATCACAGTTCCTGCCTCAAATATATGCTTCAAAATAAATATGTATTGAATGAATGCCACCTTTTGCAAAATCAGTATTTGTGAGAATTACTATTAAAACTGCCCATGAAGTTACTTACAATCTATATTCTCTCATCTTCTATAGGTTAATTTATTTTCCAACTCTATGCTAGTTTCAGTGCTAGATATGCAAAGGCTATTCAGTATTTATTGATTGGACAGTGGTTCATTGACAGTGGGTATCCAGCATTGGGAAGTGGGTCCTGGAAAGGAAACCAGAGACATAGTTCTTTGAGGAGATTAAGGACACCCTGGTGTTTATTAGAAACTGCTTCAAATTTCCACTTCTGGTTCCTTACCTTTATCTTCTTTCTTCCTCCATTGAGTTTAAAAAAAAACTAGATTTTACTATCAAGAAACTATTTTTTTTAT
The DNA here is from genome assembly GCA_004026805.1 of Lasiurus borealis. Classification (NCBI taxonomy): domain Eukaryota; kingdom Metazoa; phylum Chordata; class Mammalia; order Chiroptera; family Vespertilionidae; genus Lasiurus; species Lasiurus borealis. The sequence goes on along the minus strand of PVJN01000277.1, from coordinate 178,857 downwards.
TTTTCTCCTTTAATGCAATGTCTATGAATATTCCTGAGCAGATTGGTTTTCATCAAGAAAACATAATTAGTCGGGTATTAGACCCATTTCCTACTTTCCATAGACTTTCCGTTGAATTTCAAGTCAGGATCCGATACTGATGCTTAGGAAATGAAATTGGATACTACTGCTCTGCCAAAGGGCAATTCAAAACATGTGTTCCTCGTGGGTGGGTGCAAGACAGTAGTTTCGAGCACAAGACAGGACTATGAGTGACAGATTGTAAATCATGTTGCGATCCGGGTTTTAAAAAATAAAAAGACCGAAATAAAATTCATAGAGTCAGCATAAAATATGAATTGCATGCAAATACCCCTATTGGCTTAGATTATCAGGTAAGGAACAAGGGCGGGTAAGCAAGTCACTTTTTTGTTGTTGCTATTGCTGTTGTTGTTTTTGTTAAAGCTACAAAGGTCTTGCCATCAAATGAATGAGAGCCTTTAACCTGCCTTCCTCTGTAGGCTGAAGTCCATAGTTATGAGTGAGCCAGGTGGTGATTGGAAAAAGAGGATGCTTGTTATTCCCTGGCACTTAACCATCTTTTGTCTCATAGAATCCATCGAGAGAAGAAAATACCTGAAGTAAACCACCATTTGATGTTTAGGTCCAGAACAAATTCTGGCAATTTCAAAATATTTTAAATGTATAATGGTCAATGAGCTTGTACGTCAGATTTTATATCTTCTTGTGGAGCTATGTTACTCTGCTTTTAAAATTTATTGAGGCTGTACTACCCACCGATCCCTGAGATAGCTACTGGCTTGCTCTAGTGTATATGAATTAAGGATTATGTTCTAGTAGAATGACATCAGATATGTAATCAGAAATTCAATAATGTATATAAAGAGAACATGGAGGAAGAGTACTAAAACCCAATTTAAAGCTCCGGAACAGGCAGCTTGAACACCGACTTATCTTTTAAGGATGAATGTTCCTTTGCTTTGTGAGAAAGAAGGGGAAGTTATTTCTGGCAGAGAGAACATTACAGACAGGGTATGGAGGTGAATGTGTGTGTGTGTGTGGTGGTTGGGCTCAGAGTAATTATAAGCTTCTTCAAAGACCATAAGAAAGGAAATAGTGAGTTAATCAAGGCTTTGATTATCAAAGGTCTTTTATGCTATATTAATGAACTTAGAATTTATCTGGAGACAGTGATTTATGCATAAAGGATGATATATCAAATCTTTATTCAGAAACTCTGAAGAGTCAATATTTTAAGAAAACAAGACAATATTGAACATTACTTTAATGCAAAAATCTTGGTCTGAGCTATAAGGACATGAAGTAGATGTTTTTTAAAGTTGGGTAAGGAGAAGGATTTGTGCAACCAATAATGCAATTGTTTTGCTATTATTACTTATGAGATGTATTACAAGAGATTTAAAAAAAAGTGGTATTGAAAAATATTTAGATAAGTTGAGTGATAGGTACATACTGAGTTCTTAAAATAAGTAAGGTATTTAGTGATTACCCATTGAGATAGAGATGAGAATCAGGACAAAAATGCATTAGAATCTGAACTGAGACAGGTGGGATTGTATCTATGTGTGGGAAAGTGGATGAGAACGGAGTAGAGATTGTTTTTTTCCTTTTACAGGAACTGCACCATAGAAAGCTTCACTTGACAGTTACCTTCTGTGTAAGAGCTGCTACACAACAACCTCTAATATTTCAGTGGTATCAGTTTATACCTATTCTAATATGATCAACACTTTTAACTTAGATATATAGAATACTAGAAGAAAATAATTTTACTTTTTCTTAGTACTTAAAGATGTCATTCATATGCTATCTTACATCATTTTTGCTTAACACCCAGCTGTCATTCACATAGTTTTTTATTTGAATCCAATGTGTCTTTTTTCCCCCTGACTTCTTTAATCTTTTTTCTTTGTTTTTTTGTTTTTAGTAGGTTTACTATGTTCCACCCAGTTTTCCACCCCACTCCCCATTTATCTTGGAATTTGTATAGCTTCTTGAATCAGTGGTTTGATGTCTTTGATCTGATTTGAAATATTATTTGTGTCTCTTCATATATTACTTTTGTTTCCATTACCTCTAGATTATACATAATATTATAGTTTTAGTCTATTGATTATTAAATCATATATCAAGTTCATAAATTTCCACTATTATAAGTTTTACTTTAGAATTTATATTTCATTTTTTCTTTAAAAAATTAGTCCTAGCTTTAATTCCCATTTTGTCATCTATTTTTTAAAAATATATTTTATTGATTTTTTACAGAAAGGAAGGGAGAGAGATAGAAAGTCAGAAACATCGATGAGAGCGACATCAATCAGCCGTCTCTTACATGCCCCACAGTGGAGATGTGCCTGCAAGTAAGGTACATACCCCCAACCGGAATCGAACCTGGGACTTTTCAGTCTGCAAGCTGACGCTCTATCCACTGAGCAAACCGGTCTCGGCTGTCATCTATTTTTTGAAAATGTTAGTCATAGTATTTAAAATTCATGCTCCAATATTTATTTTTCATCTGTGGGTCTCTCTTCATTGTCTTTTTTTCCCCCTTCTTGATCTTCATATTTTCTTCCCATTTTCTGAGAAATCTGGTAATTTTTTATTTAGTTCCAGACATTGTGAATGGTAAATTTTGGAGGCTCTGGATGGCACAAGAAAACAAATATTTTTCTTCAGTGAATATTTGATTTTCCTTTGGAAGCTTACTTCGATTAGCTTCTTAACCTTTGAAAATTATTTCCTTATTGATGAGACATATTTTCTTAATCACCCAGCCATGAAATTGCAATAATACAGATATACTATGGATTAGTTTATGAATGTCTATATATCTGCTTTTGCACAAAATGGGTAAGCAAAAATTTACTTTTTAAAAAAATTGAATATAGGAAAAAGAATGACTAGATAAAATTTTAAATTAAGAATGAACATTTAAAAAGCTATTAACATTTAACATTTGTGCATTTAATGTATTAAATTATAAATGCAAATTAGTAATTTATGTAAATATATACTATGAATAACAGTTTACATAAATATATAATAACCAAATTTAAACATTATTTGAGATTAATATTACTGCATTAATATTGAAAACATTAAATTCATTTTAAGTTATTCTTAATAAATTTAATTTAAATTTTTGCACAATATGAGAAAATAACTGTCTGCCAAGTGTCCATTCATATTTTGATATTTGTTCTTTTAAGCCACTCACATTATTAATTATGTTTAAATAACTTTATAGAATGAAATAACAAAATATAAACAATTTTATTTAAGTTTCAAAGATTATGTCAGATTCAAAAGCACTGAAATAGCCCAGCTGGTGTGGTACAGTGGCTGAGTATTGACCTGTAAACCAGAAGGTCATGGTTCAATTCCTGGTCAGGGCACATGCCTGGGTTGCTGACTTGATTAACAGTAGGGGGCATGCAGGAGGCAGCCAATCAATAATTCTCTCAGTACCGATGTTTCTAACTCTCTCTCCTTCTCCCTTCCTCTCTAAAATTAATAAAAAATATATTTTTAAAAAGCATTGAGAATAAAACATAAACAAGCTCTATAGGATACTCATGTTTTAGACACATGTAAACTACCTCTTAAAATGACACTGATATTGAACGATCAAGAGAATGTCCTTCACTTACAACCATCTACTTACTATAGTTTATAGCTCTGATATTGAGTACACGTTGTGTGTCTTCTGTGAGCTCAATGTCAGTGTTTCTTATGTAAAAGCAAAGAAAACCCACAGTCAGAAAATAAATATCAAAGGAAAATATTTTGTTGAATAGGGATGAGTTTTAGAGGAAAAAGAACTAACATCTAATACAGTGATACCTCGAGATACGAGTATAATTCATTCCGTAACCTTGAGGCATAGGAAACTATGAGACGCTGGAGTCACGGTAAACTGGTGGGTCGTGTGCAGCTGGCTGATCCACACAATTACTCCTATCTCAAATGTTGCTCTTATTTCAAAGCAAAAATCTCTTGCTCAACGGCTCGTATCTCAAAAAAATCTCGTATGTTAGGGCACTCGTATCTCGAGGTACCACTGTATATTTTTCCACCCAATGACCAACCTTTATTACCCTTTGTGAGAATGCATAAATTAGGGAGTGATCTTCTGGATCCAATAAGGCCTTAAGATGATTTGAGGCTAATTTTCAGTCTGTGAGAGCCTATCTTTGGGGATGTTTTCCTTCATTCCTAAATTGTACATCTCCAGATTTTCCAACAAAAAGCTTTTGGCTGACTCTGAACTCCAATTTTTGTCTTTATGTTACTTGGAGACTATTGAAATTTTTTTTAGCTTTGTAGCCTCCTCTTCTATTACTTGCAACTTCCTCCTTTTTTCTTCTTCCCTATGTTTGTTACTTAGTATAATTTAGGAAACTTCAAACAACACAAGGGAAGAAATGGCATATAATGAGGAGTTCACTTTTATGCAGTTCTTTTTTCTTCATTTTCAGCCCCCGAATGTCCTGACTACCTTGCTAATCCTGAACTTCATTTTCTATCTCCCAAATCTCATTAGCGTGTCAAAAGTTTTGAGCTCCTTCTTTTATGTTTTCACTCTTCATCCTGCACAGCTTACAAACTGGCAAATGTCTTGAGGGGAAAAGCAGTAGAGAAAGTTTTTTTTTTCCCCTCTCACATTCTTGGATTATTAAATAATGGCTGCCTTGGTTGCTCTCTGATTCATTCATATACTTTTTGTATCTCGTCCACCCTTTATAGTTGCCCATAGTGGGAGAGTTAGCCTGTTATGAGCTACTTCATCGTAGCTGGAAGCAGAAGTCTCAATCCAATGATGTAGATTAGTTGGAGGTTTAACTTCTGCAGAGGACACTTAGAAAAGCTAAGATAGATAGATGTGTAACAGCAGTTGAATTTTAAAGTAACTATTATAATTGGCAAAGTTAATTTTTCTCTTAAGATGACCCTCAAACATTTTTTCATGAGATTATTCATATACTTCATTTTAATAGAAATCAATGGGGAAGTGGGATTAATGTTAAAATGTTTACTTTATACATACCTTTAAACTGCATTATGAAATGAAATTGTTTTTTGTCTGGTCAGAGTTATTGCTCTATTTTCATAACCAACCCTGGAGGCTAAAGTTTTCTTGAATTACTTGGAGTGGAACACATAGAGATAGTGTGTTTATATCTGATATCTCTTTTTCTAATAACTTGGGATTGGCTGTGCACTAAGACCTTCCAATTCCACCATTTATTAGTTGCTTTTTTCTTTTCTTTTATGCCCCTGGTCTAATTCTCTGTCAGCAGTCATAAATGGAAGGTTCATTTTATTTTAGTTTTACCCCATCTCTATCCATAGCTGAAATACAGCATTGAACTGTTCCTAAAGTCATTCCCAGATGCTATTATAAAACTGTTTCATCTCTTCACTTCCTAATACTGTCTTTTTTTCTCTTTTAAAGGAAGTGATAGAATGCTTTTCTGGTCAGTCATAAAGGTTTAATGTTGTTGCCTTCTCTTTGAGGCCTGGTTATAGCACCTAATTCCACAAATATAATGTGATCTTGTGTGTTGTTATGAAAGGCACTGAAAATAGCTTCTCTTGTTTCTTTTGTTTGCAATTCCCCATGAAATAAGTAGAGTATCTTATTTTCTTAGTGCTTTGGTAATTTTAAATCAGTTAATGACTTTGTATAAATCTTATTAAAATGTTTCCTTACTGAATTTATTAGGGTGACATTAATTGATAAAATTATATAGTTTTAAAGTCTACAATTTTATAATGCATCATCTATAAATTGTATTCTGTGTTCAGCACCCCAAGACAAGTCTCTTTCTATCACTAAAACTACTGAGTGGTAGGGTTTTCTCCAGGTTCTATAAAATTATTTCAGGTTTTTATGCATCCACTTAGCATTATAAGTTAATTAGTTCCTCTGTTTTAATAGTTTCTGGTCTAGTGGAATAAGCACAATAGCAAAAGTGTTGGTCGCTGTTGTAGTAAAGGAGACCAACAACTGAACTGTCTGACTAACTGGACAAGACTACAAAAAAAAAGCATGGCATGTTTCTATAATGATTTGTCTTTTTTATCCTATCAAATATCTATTAATTAATTGAAACTATTTAATTTTATATATTGTAACTTTTGTGTAAATTTCATAACTATTTATGTGTATATTTACTTATGCAATTGCATAATTTTCATATATGCATAAATATATAATGTATGTACTTTTTACATTGATTGTCTTCTTATAAAAGAAACAGATTAAGAAGAAAGATGCAAATTCAAGGATAGGAGTTGATTTTGATAAACACAAATCTGCTTATTCTATTTTAAAGACAGATTTTTCTCCTAATTCATGGAGAAAATGAACCTGTTTCTACTCCTCTTCCCTCTGACTTTTGTCCTCTTGTAGTATTGGATCCCTATGGGAAAATAAGTGTTATATATTAAGTGTTAGCGTTCCCACAAAATCCACATGTTGAAGCCCTGATCCTCATTGAGATAGTAGGATCAGGACCTTTATAAGAAACAAAATACATGATACAGAGTATCTCTCTCTTGGCCATGTGAGGAAACAGTATGAACATGGCTATCTGCAAAGTAGGAAGTGGGCTCTCACCATGTCTACTAGCTCCTAGATCCTGCACTTCCCAACCTCCATAACTGTGAGGAATAAATGCTGGTTAAGTCACCCATTCTATGGTATTTGTTGTTATAGTCTAAATGACTATGCCAGTGAGCAACAACAAAGTACATCCTCAAAAAAGAGAAAGATCAAATAAGGCAAAGAAACCAATGGCTCAAGGAAGATATTGGTAAAGATCATTTTGAGGTGTCTAGAGGTAAAATGGACTGGTCTACAGAATGGGATCACCCCTATAATAGAATATTCATTCCACTAAGTCTCAATCTCATTAAAATGGTTATTTGTTTGTTTGTTTGAGGAAGTTATATGTATGGGCAGAGGAGACAATGGTAAAAATTGTGTTTAATTTGTTGTTGTCCACAGAGATTTTACAGCTCTTACAATTAGCACTCCCTTTTCTGTGTCTATTCCACTACCCACTGGGATGGTGAAACAGAAAGGTTGAGTTTGAATCTCAAAATATTATTTTAGTATAGAAAAACACACACCATTTTTACAGAATTCTATGACAATGTGAGAGAAAAGTGGAATGAAATTGCTTATTCTTGCTATTTTCTACTTTAATTATAATTAACAGTTGACCTAAATTTCTATGCATGCAAAAAATGTAGGGCCAAAAAAATACATATGATTAGAGTCACTCATATTAGTAGACATGCACAAAACTTTGTTTTCTAGGAAGTCAAAATGATTATAATTTTTAATTAGAAAGAAAAATTTCTTACATGGTGTAATTTGTGCTTCCAATTATTTAGATTATAAATGTGCTTCTAGGTTAGCAGAACGTGTACTGCTAGGTTAGCAGAAAGTGCTGCAAACTTACCTTCTATTCACTTTCATTCAGTAGGTTCCTAAAGTAGGCTCTAATATTTGCCTATAGAATTTATGTAGACTTCTAATATCTAGGGAAAAATATGAGTTGTGCTACTTGCTTTTTATTATCTATCTCTCTGATATTGTCTGATAATTATCTATTTTCATTCAAGGCAGACTATTTCTGAAAGACATTTGTGCTTTTAATAGCATTTTCTATTACCGTATTTAAAACAAAAACCTCTTAATTTTTTATCTCTAGAATTGTAGTGTCAAGTACAGGTCCTCTATGCAGAATTTTTCTTCCCCCCAAACTCTCCTTTAGTTCCACTTCATTTAAATAACAGAAGCAATGCCTTTTCATGTACCCCTGTGTTAAATTTTAAGGGATTCTATATAAAATTTTAACATGGGAAACACCACACTGATCTTCCAGTTCTAGTGGCTTCCAATTTAGTAATCCACTGAGAAGTCATGCATGCATTCCTAGGTTGTATGAAAAATGGGTGTGTGTATATATGAAAGACCATGTGTCAGAGTTTAGGAAGAGAGGATGCAGTGAGACGAGATGATGTTATCTTAAAATGATAAATGTGTCTTACATAATGTCTGTCATTGATTTAGATGACAACTTTATTTACTTCCTTTGATTTAAGCATAAAGCTCAAATCCCTATTGAGCCTTTATGACTCTTTCAGGGTTACAATCCCAAGCTTGAAAGCTAGAGGATTGTTATGGGAGTAAATTTTCCATTTCTCTACAAAATGTTATATGTATGACAGGTGTAATTAAAATGCTGAGGCCTTTCTAATCATGTAGAATTAATGGAGAAAGCACATCACAGAAATAATCCACATGATGCATTTCCAGTCTAAAGAGGCTGATTAAATATAAAGTGATATTATTTATTTATGCTAAGATATAGAGAAGTCTGAACAAAAGATACAATTCAATGTGAAATGCAGGCGGAATCTGAACAGATTCCGTCAATCTAAGAGAAGGGCTACTAGGAAAAGAAACAAGCAGAGTACTCCATGGTTCATAGACAGTTGCTGCCTTGCTTCCCATGGGTCTGTCTAGTTTTCCTTCAGACATTCTGCTAGTGCCTCCTCCACTACCTTACTTTTTCTTTCTGCAGTCTACAGCATTCTATCAGTTTTACAATGATTTTTTTCACTAGAGGCCCGGTGCACAACATTCATGAACTAGTGGGGGAGGGGTCCCTCAGCCTGGCCTCTGCCCTTTTGCAGTCCAGGACCCCTGGGGGATGTCCACCTGCTGGCTTAGGCCCACTCCCTAGGTGGACATATCCCAAGGGGTCCTTAGCACTGCTGTAGAGGCAGGAGAAGCTTCCACCAATGCCTCTGCGCTCATGTGAGCCTGGCTTCTGGCTGAGCAGTGCTCCCTGCATGGGAGCACACTGACCACTAGCAGGTAGCTCCTGCATTGAATGTCTGCCCCCTGGTGGTTAGTGCATGTCATAGCAACCTGTCACTCAGCTGTTCATTCAATGTGCATATTAGCCTTTTATTATACAGGACTAGAGGCCTGGTGCACAAAATTCATGCATGGGGAGTAGGGATGTCTCTCATCCCAACCTACACTGTCTCCAATATGGTACCCCTCGACAGATGTCCAACTCCCCATTTAGGCCCAATCTCAGATGGGCAATTGGACATCCCTCTAACAATCCAGGATTGCTGGCTCCCAACTGCTCACCTGCCTGCCTTCCTGATTACCTCTAACCTTTCTGCCTGCCATCCTGATCACCTCCTAACCACTCTCTTGCCAGCCTGATTGATGCCTAACTGCTCCCCTGCCAGCCTGTTTGCCCCTAACTGCCCTCCTCTGCAAGCCTGATATCTCCCAACTGCTCTCCCCTCCAGGCCTGGTTCCACCCAATTGTCTTTCCCTGCAGGCTCTGTCACCCTCAACTTGTCTTCTCTGTGGGCCTGGTCACCCAACTGACCTCCCCTGCAGGCTTGATTGCCCCCAACTGCCCTTCCTTTCAGGTCTGTTCCCTCCCAACTGCCTTCCCCTGCTGGCCATCTTTTGGTGACCACCTTGTGTAGGATCTTTGACCATATGGTAGCAGCCATGTTATGTGTTGGAATGATGATCAATCTGCATACTCTTTTATTAAACAGAATAGAGGCCTGGTGCATGGGTGGGTGCCAGCTGGTTTGCCCTGAAGGGTGTCCTGAATCAAGGTGGGAGTTCCCTTGGGGTGTGTGGTGGCCTGGGCAAGGGGTCTGTGGTGGTTTTCAGGCAGGCCATGTCCCCAGCAACCCAAGTGGAGGCCCTGGTATCTGGGATTTATTTATCTTCTACAGTTGAAACTTTGTAGCCTGGAGCAGAGGCCAAGGCAGGCCAAAGTGTGCAGAAAGCTTGGCTTCCTCCATCACTGGGGGCAACCCTAGCCTCCTGCTCTCTGCAGTTCCATGGCTGCCACCATTTTTGATGGAATATATTTATCTTCTATAATTGAAACTTTGTAGCATTGAATGGAGGCCTTGTCCTGCCAGGGTGTGCAGAAAGCTTGGCTGCCTCTATCACCGGGGAAACCCAAGCCTCCCTCCTGCTCTATCTGTGGCCAGAACCTTCTTGGTTGGGGTTAAGTTGCATACTCACTCCTGATTGGCTGGTGGGTGTGGCTTGTGGATGTGACTTGTGGTGTAGTGGAGATATGGTCAATTTGCATATTCCTCTTTTATTAGATAGAATTATTTCTATCACCTCATTTAAAAAAATATATATATATATATTATTGATTTTTTAAAGAGAGGAAAGGAGAGGGATAGAGGTTAGAAACATCCATGAGGGAGAAATACCAATCAGCTGCCTCCTGCATGCCCCCTACTGTGCATATACCCACAACCAAGGTACATGCCCTTGACTGGAATTGAACCTGGGATCCTTCAGTCTGCAGGTGATGCTCTTTCCACTCAGCCAAAGCAGTTTTGGCTATCACCTCATTTTTGGTTCCTTGCTTCTTTATATTTCTCTACCATGACCCTTCCATTTGTTTCCATTCTTTATCCACTGAACTAAGACTCCTCTATGATTCTGTAATGTGGCTAAGTGCTGGAATTACAGCAGAAATCCCCCAGCAAGTAAATTCCCAGCAATTCCTTTTTTCAGAAATCAAAATGCAGGACCCAATTGAAAGAGTTATGTTGGTGCTTTATCTAATGTCCTTCTTTCAGATTGCTATCAGCTGCTAGTGTGGCTTCTTAACCTTCCCCTAAAATGTCCTCTTTTCCTGAAGTGTGGCTAAGAAAGAACAAGAATGAGCTTCCTGCACATCCAAGTTAAATTATCTTAAAGTAGAAGGATTATATTTACCCATGGCTTTTATGGATCACTGAAATGGAACACATTTTCAAAATGGCTATTTAACTATTATCTTGGAAATGCCAGATCTTTCCTAAGGACACAATGGTAAGAGCTTCCAAAGCAAACCAAGATGGCAATGCATTTTCAGTCATGCTACTTTAAAAAAGTAAATCATGCTTTATGGATGTAAACTTAGCCTTTCCAGATACATGTGTCCGCAGACACTGATGATTAAAGATGACATTGAAGCCTGGCATCACAGGGCCTGATTAATGGCGGTGACATCATGGCTTTAAAATATGCTATTAATGCCAGGGCCTACGTCAAATGAAAATATGACACATGGATTTTCAATGCATTTGCATAGATGCAGAAAAAAATAAAATAAAATGTGATCTTTCCTTTAGATTAATCACTAATTGTACAGGTAGCATCTGAAGACAGTGGAGTCCACCTTCTTGGGCTTTTGGGGGGGATCTTAAGTTGATCTTGCAGTTAGAGAGGCTTGTCTCCCACACATGTAGGGGCTTCTAAGGACACAAATTATTTATAGAATTCCCAACCTTGGGTGTTCTCCAAGAAAGTTCATATCCTAGGAATCTGAGTGCTTATGCGGAGGAAAGAAAAGTCAGACATAAGCAGGTATTTTCTTGTTTATAGTATTTCCTCACCCTCACTTGCCCAAATTAAAAAAAAAGGAATTAGGAGAAAAAAATCATTAATTCCACATATAACAAAGAGCAAAATGCCCATCCTCTTTCTGCTGAGGTTTGGGGTGTGAAATCTTAAATACTGTTCACCTCACTGCATGAGTATTTGGCTCTGTTGAAATTCTCCCCAGAGAACCTGGGGTTCCAGCTCAAGTGTTCCCTTCCTCTCAGCTACATAAGCATATGATGCATGTGCAAAATGCATGCATGTGCCTGAACACAGTAACCACGATCCTACAAATGTTACCTCACTCTGTAATGAAATGTAAACTCCACCTGCCAGAACAAAGTCCACCCCACATCAAATACGTTCCAAGGAATGGTAGCAAACAAAAGGCAAATGGGTGTCTGAGAAATTTTAAATGCCCAGTCTGACCTACTGGAGAACAAATAATATCCAAAAATTTGATGAGGGAGGGTGTTCTTTCAGGTTGAGGAATATACATTAATTATTCAAGGAAGATGGAGGTGGTTGGAGCAGAGCTATAGAAAATGCTAGAAGCCAGGAAAGTGGAGGAGAGCCTTACATATAACTACACACAGCCCAGGGTAAAGAGCCCTATTTGTTGTTGTTGTTGTTAAATCACTACTCAGCATCAGATGATTTAGTTACATCACCAATGAACCTCACAGGTAGACTTGATCATTCCCAATTTTTAAGACAAATTTGGGATCCTCAGAAACTAAATTACCATAGGATTCAGAGCTAAGAAATGGTAGAGCTGGAATTCATCTCCAGATTTGTCTTTTCTTATTATTATTTGTCTTTGCTTTATTATTATATTTTTCATTATATGCCTCTTTTCCAGAATTTATGTTATAATGAAATAATATTATTTTAAATATCTGAATTTCTGAGTCATCTTCTCAGATGTTTATCCTACTTCCAAAACCTGGGACTAGGCCAAGAATATATTATTTCTGGCACCAGGATTTCTAAGACCTTGTTTAGCTCTAACATTCTGTATTTCTATGACCGTTCCTCTCAGTGAATACTTTATCTTGACCTTCCTCTCACCTCAGTGCCCTTGCCTTTCGCTCCTTCTCAATCTCCAACTGGCTCCCATTACTTAGTTGTGCTCTTCATTTTGACTGTAGCATACACATTATTTTAAGGAAAAAATAATTGGCTTCTAACTGCAGGTGTAGTAATTGGCATTCACTACAGCCTTTAGCCAGTTGGGAGAGCAGGGAGTTTATAAGCTGAGGAGCCTGACCTCTGATTTCAGAAAAGAACAAAAGACCTGGCAAAGAGACAGTTTCTATGCAAAACTGCATGTTGTAGGGACAGAAACAGGGAACACAGTTAGAAGGAATATACAGAGACTAAAATGCAAGCAATTGAATTTTGCCTCAAAGGATTTAATACTGCAAGTCAAATCCTCTCCCTTAAACTTCTTATATATTAGCAGAACCCCAAAAATATTCACAAACACAAAATACTAAAAATAAAAAGGACCATAGAGAGTTTAATATACCTACATCATTTTTATAAAGAAATTGATTCCTGGCAAAACTGGTGACAACAAGAAAAAGAAAAGAAATAGAATCTTAATGATAAGAGTATATATACTGTATTTCTGCTATTTTATTCACAAGTGAAACATTATAAATTAACTCATATAAACTTAGCAGTAAATTCTCATAGCAATTTCACTAAAATTTCATTTATATAGCTCTTTGACAAAAATAGATGAGAAATCAATTTTTAGTATTATAATAAGACTATTGTTTAAAACTACAGTTACCTATTTATAAATATCATTTGGGATGTGTTGTTCTGGAAGGTGTCTTGTCTGTTTCTGGGATCTCTTACAGAAGCAAAATAAACATTTTATCTAGGAAGAAAAAGTGCAATTTGAGAACTCCCTTTAAATATCTTCTACCTGGCTTTAATGTTTATTCTCTCCACTTTCTAATGTGGAAAAAAATGAAGATATAAGGATATAACTTTGATCTGAAAGGGAGATTGGCCAGCAAGTACAAGAGTCACTTCTTGAGGAGAGTGAGGTAGAAGATAGTTCTCAAAAGTAATTCAGGGACAATTTGAAAGATTTTATTTTATTATTATTATTTTTTAAACCGCCCAATTTGAAGCACTTCATTACAGCAATCATAGAAATCTAAGGCACATGCTGCCCTAGCAGTTCTGGATTTTTTTAGTTACTTGGCATACCATTTATTCCACTATTTCCTGAGGACCCTGCATTCTCATTCCCTTGTCTCTCTGTAGATGGAACTTCTGCAACAGGTCTGAAAGCCTGGTTTTCCTGTTTTTCTTGATTCTGAAACTCAGTGGGATCTACTTGTTTTTATCTCTGAATGATCCTTCTGGGAGTCAGGATTGCTGAGGACAGTCCTGTGCCTTCTCCTTTTCTTGGTGACATGGCCAGCTGGTTCCCACTCCAGCTTGTTTCTGACTATTGATCTGCATCTCGGTCTCATCACAAGAGGATGCAGAAGTTTGACTTTCATCCTGATTTCCATTTTCTTTTCTTGCTTCCCATTTCAGGTGGGCTTTCAAGGCTTTTAGGAGCTTGTCTGCCCTCAGGTTAGCCTGGAGGCCCAGACTCTTGGCCAAGTTCTGTAGGTCACTGTACTTGAAGGAGTCCAGCTCCTCGAGGAAGGGGGACGGTCATCCTGACCAGCAATCCAGACAACCAGGCGAAGTACCTTTCCACCTCCGGTGAACGGTTCAAAACTCAGGCCATTGAAAGATTTTAGAGAATAAAACAACCATGGAGTACCTGTGAAAGTACTTCAGAAAATTCACTAGCTGGTATTAGGAGTGGAGAACTAAAACTTGGAGTCATTCTGACCCCTATATATCTCCTCTGCTCTGCTTGCAAACTTAATTAGCAAAGGGAATTAGATTTACCTACCAGTTATATTCTGGATCTGCCTGTTTCTCACTACATTTTCCACTGACCACCTGGTCTAAGCCACCATCATCTCTTGATTTGATTGTATCATTGTTCCTTCATTGATCTCTGTTTTCAAATTTCCTATATACAGTCTAGTTCAGGGGTTGGCAAACTTGTCTGTAGAGGGCTTAGGGGCCAAGTGGTCTTTGCAACAATGACTTCATTCTATTACTGTAGTGTGAAAGCAGCAGGTAGATAACAGGCAAATAAATTAGCATGGCTATTTTCTAAAAAAAAACTTTTTTGAGATACTGAAATTTAAATGTTATATCATTTTCACATGTCATGAAGTGTTATTTTCCATTTTTATATTGTCAACCACTTAAGAATGTAGAAAAGATCTTTAGATTTTGGATCACATGGAAAACAAGCAGCAGGCCAAAGCGACCACCAGGGGGCAGCTCCTTAATTGAGTGGGGTGGCCACTGGTGATCAGTGCACATTATAGTGACCAATAGACTGGTCAGTAGTTCAGTAACTTAGGCTTTTATATATATAAACTAGGGGCATGTTGCATGAAGAGATTTGTGCAAAAGACCTTCCTTCCCTTGGCTTCCAGCACCGGTTTTCCTCTGGCACCCTGGACCCAGGCCTTCCCTCTGGCCAGAGTCTGCCTTCTTTGTCTTTGCTACACACTGTGGCTGGAGTCTGCCATCTTCATCTTTGCTGCAGACTCCGGAGTCTGCAGTTTTGTCTTTGCTGCAGCACTCTGCTCCTGTAGATCCCTTCACCCTCTACTCTCCCTCTCATATCAGGTGCCCTGCCTGCCTGGCCACTCCATGACTAGAATACCTGGGTGGCCACCATCTCTTGGTCTTCTAACTTGTATACTCACTCTGATTGGCTGAGGATATAGTGGATGTTATGGTCAATTTACATGTTTGTCTATTATTAGGTAAGATAGCCTTACAGGGGAATGACATCAGGCAAAATATAAGCAAAATGTGTTCTGAACATAATACTCCTCTTATGTCCTATTGCCTAAGCACTTTCCACACTTTAGATTTTTCTCAATATCAAAATATACCTTTTTGCTTCCTATCTCCTCAGGGTCTTACAGTATGAAGCTCTTGCTAATTGAATCTGATTTACTAATCTCTCCTTTTGAAATAACTGGCTAGTTATATGCTTTCTTCTCATAGAACAGTGACCTAATCCACCTAATGTTTATGGAAGTACATGGGAGACCACTGTGGGTAATACTGTTGATCAAGTATGATTTTGGGTTCTTCATGAATATGACTATTGATGGCCTCATCTGACCCATATTTAGTATGTAGAAAAGGAGGACTCAGACTCTGTATCTACTGAGTAAATATTGTAATTAAATGCAGACCTTGCAGTTTTTCAAGTTTTAATTGAAGTCCCTTATGTGGTATTTCTCATTCGATCCTCACTACAGCTGTATTAAGAACATACATTTAGTATCCCCAGCATGCAGAAAACTGAACATCTTCAAGATTAAGAACTTGATGAGGAATAAAGCCTGGATTGATGTGAAAAAAAAGTCTGAAATTGGAAGTAAATATCTGACAAAGGAAATGGAAGTAATTGAAGCAGAAGAGCTTTTGATCAAGTTATCCCTTTTGCCTAGAATTCTCTTCTCTCCTATGCCATTCTCCTGTACCCACTTGCAGTTACCAGCTCTTCCAGTGGTTTTTCTTCTCACTCTCTCTCTCTCTACTGTGTTCCTATAGTACTCGATTCTTGTGGTAAATTTACCACCTGTATCCAGAAAGATTATTTAGGCATCCATGAGCAACAGAACTGGAATACTTTGAGAGGTAGAAATGAGCCTATTTCATTTGTATGCCCCCTCACAGCACTTGATACATAGCAGAAGCTCTGTAAAACCCTGAATGAGTGAACGGAATTGTACCAAAATGGATTTTTAAAAAGAGACGACGACATAATGAAATTGTCCACTTATACTTAAGTCAGGATGCCAGGATTAAAGAGGGTCAGTGTCATGAGACCTTTAGTGACTAATAATGATCATCACAAGGCAGTCCAGCAGAGAAAAGGCTTTTTCCTTCATGTGATTTTTTTTTTCTCTTGCTGTGTCATTATTGGTAACATTTTATCACTCCTCAGGGAAGCAATCAATTCCATTTCTATTGCTGCCCAGTTTGCTGCTGCAGTCTTAGGCTGACCTCTCACTCTTAAGGTTCTACTTTGCATTAGGACCTCTTCAGATAAACTTGCAAAGTGTCTGGTGATCAGATCAGGAGGCTGATTTCAAGCAGTCCATTTTTATCTCTATTACTTCCCTTATTGTGTCACCTTGGAAGAAACACTTAGGCCAGGTATACAAGTAAGGTTTTCACTTAAAAACCATGTCTCATGATAAATTCACATCCAGACAAAAGAAAGCAATTTTCCTAAGTGCTTTACTTAATTGGTTTCCATCCACATGAACCTCCAAGACTGTACTTACATATCCCATCATGCAATATTGCCTCAATAATTCTCAGGCTCTCAGGAAGGTACATGTCTCTGGTAATTTGTTTGTGGCTGCCAAGTTCATTCACTTGCTCTTTAATCCCCATGCTCTATCTCTCTTAAGCAGACAGCAATGCATTGCTTATTGGGAATATGGGCCGGCCCTCTAAAAGTAATACAGCAGCACTGTAAGTTCTCAGTTACCTGAATTTAGCACCCAAGTCTGAAAATCTGGCAAGTAAAATGCTCCGATGAGATAGAAAATAAGATCCCCACTTGAATAAGTTACAAAGCCTTTAGGGTTGCAGACTGGGGAGAGGATCCTAGTGGGGAGATAACTTTATTATTAGGCAATATAATTTATTATTATTAGTGTTATGGGTGAGCCTTTTTCCATGGAAGACAAGAAGAACTTGTGAGAAATAAATATGGAATCCATTGTATGTTGTTTCTATGAATGAGTTGAGTGCTAACTCTGCTGAGTCTGTCTAATGGGGGCAAATATATCTTCTAGGGAAATAATAACCATAAGAAATGAAAAAGACTGTAATTTTTTTTACCCTGAAAGTTTTTTTGAAAGACTTGCCTTTGGTGTGAATCTTAATGGTTTTTCCATTTGTTCCAAGTGGTTTCTTAGTAAGCATTTGCCATCCAGATGCCAGAATGTAGAATATCGTCAAAGAACAGAAGGAAACACAAATTCCTGTCTTTGCTTCCTGCATGGCACCTCTCAGAGTCAAATAAATGAAGTTTTTTGGCAACAGCAATGAATAGTGAGGTCTTCCTAGGGCAGAGGGCAGAGGAAGAGACATCTGGTTTGTCAGAGATATTATAGCTCATTTGTCCATGTGATCAATAAATGTATGAATTCAAATAAAGCAAAAAAAATGCCCTATTTCCTTTTGTTCACTAGAATATGGCTTGTATGGAAATGAATGTTTTCAGGGAGCAGTCAACTAAAATTCAAATTGTTTCCAAAAGTGAGTGTTTATAGAAGGAGACTTTAAAAACTCCTCAAATATGCAAAAAAAAAAAAAGTATGTGGCCCAACTTTATGCTGCTATGTTTTAGTTCTCTCTTAAAAAAGCAAGGGAAATCCTGACTCAATTTATAACAATAGTAAACATATATCTATAATAATAAAAGGGTAATATGCTAATTATACCTGACGTCTTCTGGATGTCCTTCCTGATGAAGCCAGGCCTGAGGGAAGCCAGCCTGGACCCTGGGTGCCTGCCGGTGGCCAGAGAAGTGGAGCTTGGGTCCCAGGTGCTGGAAGGAAGGTGGGAAGCAGGGTGCTGGCAGCAGGGGCGTGGAGGCAGGAGTGGGGGGAGGGAGTCCTACTCTTGCTTGAATTTTCATGCATTGGGCCTCTGACTAATGGAATTACATATTTCTGATATGTATTGAAACTCGTTCTTCTACCTAATGGATGGGAAGGTATATTTATTTGAAAACTAAAAGGATACAGGGACTTTCTCTGGAGTGGATATGATAAGCATTATCTTGTACATGCTTCAAAAGGAGAGGTAAATTTGATAAGTAAGCCAATGAGTTATGATTAGAATTGAACTTATGCATTAGCATGACTTAGCAAAATACTGAAACACATGTAAGTATGAAACACATAAACAAATAAGTGAAACACATTTATGAAAAATAAAATGCCTTTATTAAATAAATAAGTAGAACATTTTCTCTTGAAAGAAATGGCTGATGAAACATAATTTAGATGGGGTTTTAAAAGAAGATTGATAAATATAAATTTTGAACACTTAAAATATAAATAAAGTATAAATGATAATTAAATTATTTCCAATTCAATATAAATAAAAATAATTCCATCATTATTTTCACCTCAGAGGAAATAAATTTCTACTTTACTTTAAGGAAGGGGCAAACCATCTATTCATTCTAAAATCACATAATAATTATTTTATAAGTGAGAATGGAGGCTATAATGTTGAAGGAGGAAACAGTTCCTGCATTTAATGGGAAAATAGTATAGTGGCTGCACAAGAAATGGTCGTTTTTGCTAGAAAGTCCTGAGTGCTGTAGGTAGTCGGAAGATTCTTCTTTGAAGGTTCAGAAGATTCTTCTAACACCTAAGCAGTGTTTTAAGAAAATATTGACTTCAAATAAGAACTTGGAAGAATATAATTTGAACCATAAGATAGAAATACAGTGGTACCTTGAGATATGAGTGCCCTAACATATGAGATTTTTGAGATACGAGCCGTCGAGCGAGCTATTTTGCTTTGAAATACGAGCAACATTTGAGATAGGAGTAATCGTGCAGATCAGATGGCTGCACATGACCGACCAGTTTACCACGACTAGAGTGTCTCATAGTTTCCCACGCCTCAAGGTTATGGAATGGATTAAACTCGTATCTCGAGGTACCACAAGAGAAATGGATCTCAAAATACTTTTAACAGTATTTTCATAGACATTAAGCAGCCAGTGGATAGCCCTAGCCAGGTTGCTCAGTTGGATGGGGCATTGTCCTATGCACCAGAAGGTGGCAGGTTCAATGATCAATCAGGTCACATACCTAGGTTGCAGGTTCAATCCCAGATTAGGACACATACAGGAGGTCATAGATGGATGTTTCTCTCATATTGAGGTTTCTTTCTCTAGAGTCAAATTAAAAAAAATATAAAGTATAAGCCAATGGATATGTTTGAAACTAATATGATCAGAGATATAATTAAGGAAATGTATCTGAAAATTTTGTGCAGGTCCAATGAAAAAGCAGGAAGCAGGGAGAATAGTTATTGAATTATTAAAATAACCTAGGTGATATTTCATGAGGTATTCGACTTATGAGTGCTATATTCGTGAGGAATTTCAGGAAGATGGATACTGATGAAATGGAGGAAGCAAACAGGACAAGTCAAGGATGACTCTCTGGCCACAATCTTGAGTGGTGTATGCTTGGTAGTAACAAACTTTTCATAACAAATATATGAGCAAATCTATAAGAGCTGATTCATTCATTTGGCCTATACTACATATATAGACATATTGTCATATATATGCAAATATTCCCAGAACACTGGTTGATAGTTTTTACTTTAAGTTAACACATAGCACTTTTTTTATGTTAATCCTCAGATGAGATATTTTTCCATTGATTTTTTTCTTTCTATTTATTTATTTATAAAATTAATTAATTTATTTATTATTATTTTTTTCAACCAGTACATGCCCTCATCCATCCCTTCCCCCGTCCCCCCGCTTTTCCCCATTGCCCTGTATTCACTAGCTATGCCTACACACACATGCACACAAGTTATTTGGTTGATCTCCTATAGGCCCCTCCTTCCCAACTTTCCCTTCCTTCCCACTGTAGCATGACAGTCTGTTCATTGCTTCTTTGCCTCTGCGTCTTAAAGAGCATGGAGAGGATAGGGAGAGACACAGAGAGAAATAAACATCAATGTGAAAGAGAGACATCAATTGGTTGCCTTCCACACAAGTCCCAATCAGGGCTTGGAATTGAGCCTTTAACTGAGGTATGTGCCCTTCCCCAGAATCAAACTGGGAACTTTCAGTCCACAGGCCAACATTCTGTCCACTGAGCCAAACCTGCTATGGCCATGGCTCTTTTTTTTTTTTTTTGCATGTAAATCTGATCAAGACAATTATTTTATGATCTATTCATCTGACATAAAAAATAAATGAATCCATTAAAACATATGTTTATATTTTTTAAATTGTTTTTAAGAACAGACATGAGATCTAATCACCTAGTCCATGTCTATTTACAAGATAGTAATGTTAACTCCAGGCACAATGTTACAAAATGGATCTCCTGAACTTAATAATCTTTAGTAATTTAAAAATATTTTCTTCCAACTTATGTTGAAAAGAGAGGTTTTGAAATTAAGGACAAAAATATCAATAGAAATAACCAAATATATATCAATAAGTATTTTAGTGCTCGGCCAATGTGGCTCAGTGTTTGAGTGTCAGCTCCTGAATCAGGTCATGGCACATGCCTATATTCTGGGTTCGATCCCCAGCAGGAGGCATTGCAGAAGGCAGCTGATCAATATTCTCTCTCATCATTGATTCTTCTTTTTTTTTTAATTGTGTTACATATCTCCCCATTGCCCACCCTCCCAGGCGTACCCCCCCCAGTGTCTGTGTTCATTGGTTATGCTTATATGCATGCATACAAGTCCTTTGGTTGATCTCTTATCTACCCCACCTCTCCTTAAACTTCCTGCTGTAATTTGACAGTCTGTTTGATGCTTTACAGCTTCTGTGTCTTATGAAAAATTTTCTAGAACCATTTTCCAAAATCTCTTGCATGTTTTTTTTAACAATATTTTCAAGTTTTTTTTCCAGTTTAAATAAGCTTCACGACAAGTAGAGACATTTTGTTGGGGGAGAGAGAGAGAGAGAGAGAGAGAGAGAGAGAGAGAGAGAGAGAGAGAGAGAGACATTAATTTGCTACTCCATCCATTCTTGAATTTATCAGTGCCCTGACAGGGGATGGAATACATAATTAGCTCCTGGCTACTAACTTCAAGCCTGTGTCCTTTCCTGAGTACATTTATTGGATTTAATCATATACAATTGTAATTTTTTAAATATTTTATTGACTTTTTACAGAGAGGAAGGGAGAGGGATAGAAAGTCAGAAACATCGATGAAGAGAGACATCCATCAGCCGCCTCCTGCACGCCCCACATTGGAGATGTGCCCGCAAGCAAGGTACATGTCCCCGACCGGAATCCAACCTGGGACCTTTCAGTTTGCAGGCCAACACTCTATCCACTGAACCAAACTGGTCTAGGCTACAATTGTAATTTTTATAGGTGAAAAAGTTTAAGACATCAGAAATTACAATCTAATAACAAAACACTTCATGCAGAGTAAAATATATGACTACTTAAACAGCAATCTGGTATTACTCTAATAAGAACTGGTTCATCCATATATTTACTTAGAGAATAATTTCAGTGACAAATCATGGGGAAAAATTAAAATCTTTATTAGAAATCTGGAAAAACAATAACTACATTAATAGCACATTTATTTTAAGCACAGTGAGCCAGATGGTGTTTTAAACACACAGAAGCTTGAATTAATAGATTTTGACATCAAAACTGAAAGCTGGGACCACAGGCTGATGGTTCAGAGGCCAAATAGTTGTGTCTTGATATTCAAAACACAAAGTTTTACACTTTCCCAATGAGAGATTTATGCTCTTGATCAATAGAACTATAGAAGTAGTACTTGCTTCTGTATGCAAGGTTGGGCAGAAGTAAGTTTATTAGTTATTTGTATGGAAAATAATACAATCATTAATAAACTCTATTTCCCATACAACTGTAAACCTATTTTTACTACATCTTGTAAACAATACATCTGTATGATAGTGTCTGTAGATTATACATGTTTACTTTAGTGAGAGAAAGAGAAAGGGAGAGAGAGGGAAAGAATAATAATGACTGAGGATGAGCTACTAAGAGAGAAGCTTGGTTTTCTTACAGATACACATGAAAGAGAAAGCATTCTGTTTATTTACCCATTTAATGAGCATTTATTATACACTTAGTCTATAAATTGTTCTTTCATTTAATCCTAAAAAAAGAAATTAACAAAACAAAACAAACAAAACAAAACCTGAGAGATAGACGCTGATATTACAGATCAGGGGAGTAAAACCCAGAACGAAGTGAAGGGAACAACTTCCTATATCAGTGTACAACTGAGATTTTCTGTCATAACTCATTTCCACTGAGTCATATTTCAATGGAGTTGTCAAATTTTTCAAAGAGAATAGACTATATTGTAGTCAAACACAGTATAAACCAAAGAGGAGTCACAGGGCAGTAGGAGCATAGCCTGGGGCTGGCTAAAGAGAATAGTCATATAAGGGTTTGTTACAAGGCTTTGCAACAGTCCTGTCACAACTCCCTCAACAGAGGATGTGATGCTGCTTTCATTCTTTGAGAAAGTTGGGATTTATCTTACAATTGCATGTGGCACAGGGGTACAAGTGCTACCCTGGGTAGGGAATAGAAGACCAGGTTATTAGTCTTATCCATGTTAGTAATAAGCTATGTGACCCTGGACATACCTTTTCATCTCTTTGAGACTTGGTTTCTTCATCAAAGAGATTGGACTGAAGGAGTTTCAAGGTCTCCACGAACTCTAAAATGCAGAGACTTCAAGAGCAAGAATATACAGCGTATCCCCCAAAAATGTATACACACTTTAATAACTGACAGCTCAATTTTGAAAATTAAATGTATTTTAATGAACGCTACTTTTATAATTATTGAAAGTATGTGTATACATTTCTTGGAATATCCTATATTCTCCTTGATAAATCTTTTCAAGTCTTTGCCGACTGCAAAGAAGATGATCATAGTGAGTATTTTGCCATTCTCTGTGGCTGCCTAGTATCTGCCCATGTGCATTCATACAAATCCCCTCCCCCTTCCTAACCACATCTCTGTGTCTCAGTAACAAGCACAGATCTACCACTACTGGAGAGGAATACAGTATAAACTGGCTTTTCCTCTATAACTGGGGCATAAGCATAGAAATTGCTTTTTAGCAACCAAATGTCCAGTGGTCAATGACTATGCTTTTGGATCAGATACTTCCAAGAAACAAGTGGTTCAAGTTCTCTTTCTCTCTTTCTCTGCAGGTAGGTTTCTTTCCAAGTCAGGTATAATTTCATTGTCCACTTTTGGGTCATTTTTTTCCAGACAACCTCAAACCTAGCTTTTCAGCTCCATCACTCATTCTGTGATCTACTACATTTACTTTTAATCATAACCATATCTTGTTCTTTAAGATTTTCTTTAAGTTTCATCACCTACTTTTTTTTAGATCACTTGAACATTTACACACTCAGAATTTGTGTAATCTCTCTCTCTTTCTCTCATGATAGTCAGGTGCTAATACTTAATTTTATCCTGTATTTTAACTTAAATTATTGAGGTGAAATTGGTTAATAAAGTTATATAGGTTTCAAGTTTATAATTTTACTAGAGGCCAAATGGATGAAATTTGTGCAAGGGGCTCAGCCCTCACAGCTGCAAGGGCTTGTGTTGGCCCTCGAAGCCCTGGCTTTGTTCAGAAGGTCATTTGGCTGCCTGGTCTAATTAGCATATTACACTTTTATTATTATAGATAACACATTATCTGTTCATTATATTGTGTGTTCACCAGTCCAAGTCAAGTTTCCTTCCATCACTATTTATTCCCCCTATAACTCCCCTTCACCACCCCCCTTTCCCTTTCCCTCTGGTAATCACCATACTTTTGTTTGTGATTTTGTTTCCTTAATCTTTTTCTCTTCTTTACCCAGCCCCCCACTGCTGTCTGTCTGTTCTTTCTCTCTCTCTCTCTCTCTCTTTCTCTCTCTCTCTCTCTCTCTCTCATCTGATTTTATTTCCCTTGCTAATCCATTTTGCTCATTAGATTCTACATATGAATGAAATTATATTTCACTTAGCATAATGCTCTCTAGGTCCATCCATGCTATTGCAAAGTGTAAAATGTCCTTGTTTTTTATTGCTTAGTAGTATTTTATTGTGATGTGGTTTCTTCTGTAAGACCTTGGTTATAAGACTTCTCTTAGGCTAGTCTTCAGTTGGTTACTCAGGATGATTGTTATATAATTTAGTTGTAATTCTAGTTTGGTCCTGGACGAGGTAAGTATAACTCCCATCTACTCTGTTGCCATCTTGGAATCTCTTTCTATTTTTTTTATTGTTATTTATATATGCAATTACACTTTACATTCTGGTGGTCCAGTTAATTCCCATAGTATTTTAATGTAATATTTTTTAATTTATCCAGTTATATTGCCATTGTTAAAGAACATTTGTGCCAGTTATTGATCAGAAAAATGATAATATATCGTCAATCAGGTAACTGGAGGCAATGGAAGTGAATTTCCTAAGTGTGCTTTCTGTATTGATGGATCCCTTTGTCACAGTCTTCTAAGTTTTAAAACTGCCCTCAAGTTGCTGCCACACGTTGTCCTTTGGCCTTTAAATTTCAGCTATTCCCTATAAAATAGTAAAATCGGACAATAACACTAATTATAGCAGTGGCTGACAAAGAAAACTTCACATGAATATCACTATAGGGGCATGTAAGGAATTACATTCTAAACATCAAATATTAGAAATGAACTAAGGAGAGAAATCACGGAAAAATGAAAAAAGTGGCTCCAGAGAACCTATTAAAGAAAACGTATGTGTATAACTGGACTCATTGAAAAGGGTAGGTGAGCAAGATTTTTCAAATATTTATAAAAATTCAAATGTTTAACAGAAATAAAATAAATAATTCTTTTACCCAGCACAAAACGTCAGAGTTCAATTCTAAGGTGAAAATGAAATACCTTTAGTGCAATACCCAATGGATTAGGATGGATTTCTGCACAAACTGGAAGAAAGGGGTCAAAATTATAATTGCTCATTTCCACACTGCCTTTCCTTTACAAATTTCTCCTACCATCAGACTTCTTAGTCTATCCCTGAGAGAAATTGCTGCTGATCATGACACAGCAGGAGAATCTGAAGCTCATAGAGATTATGTGAAAACTTCATGTCAGAGTAGATCCAAGAATTCCTGACCCTAAGGTTCACTGTTTGTCCATGAGGATAATCTTCCTTTCTCAGTTGGGTATCTAGAACCAATGTATTGTATAGTCATGATCCATGCCCTAGAGGAGTTAGCAACTCTGTGTGAAAGGCAGGACTAATATACGAGAAGTCTATTATTCATACTAGAGAGATTTAGCTAAATAGGCACATACAGAAGAAACTCTAGGTCCACCTTGGCATCTGTGTCTCTATGTGCATGTTTATGATGTATATAACACACAAACAAACTGATTAATAGAACTAGTAAAGGAATGTTTAAAAAAAGAAATTCACTTTCCTTATAATCTGAGTAGACAGTGGGATACACAGTGAGTATTATACCCCCTAGCAGTCTATCCCCCTGTATCATCATCACTGTCATGACAAGTCTGAGAGGGTGAGGAACTTCACTCACACTCCTGATTTCTGATTGTGCCCTTAAGACTACTGAGGCACATCATCCTGAATCCTTGTTTCTAACATTTTCTGACCTCTCCATATTTTGTATGTACTTGAATGTAATGATTTATTATTTTAAGGAAGTTAGTAGACTAGATTCTTCTGTGCACCAATCTACAGCTCTCCAAGAGGCCTGATGTGACTGACACCCCCATCTAGTGAAGTATGTCTATTGATATATATATATATATATATATATATATATATATATATATATATACTTTATTTTAAAATGTGGTTTCCACGGACATTTTTCAAGCCACGAAGACAACCTAAGAACATCCACTGGGATGTAGTAGCTGACTTTCTTAGCTCTTTTTGATGTGGGGTCGCGTTTAAATTGAGCTACAGACAGTAATACTGGAATTTAACAGCACTTTATTACAAAATGGATTGTCTGGAGTGGTTCATAATGCTTTACAGGAGCTAGGACAAAATGAATTGGATTGTGTCATCCATGAGAGGCAGTAGGTCATTATGTACCCACAGAGAGATGCCCCAGTCCTCCTCCCCATTCAACCCTAATTCCTCTTCTCTCCCCATTCCTGTTTGCAAACATACACCAAAGGATTATTTTTTTTTCCTTCACAAAGAAGGCTGACCTTAGGAAGCTGAAAAAGAGTCATTGCCCATGTACACCAGATCAAGTGGTAATCCTGCAAACTCCTGCCAAGTGTTGGGCCTTTGTGACTGAGAAGCATTGTGAGCCATCAGCTGTGCAAAGGGTGGGCCTGAATTGCTGCATAGGCCATGGGAGATCTTTCCAAATGACAGAGGGGGCAGACAGGAGACTTTCCTAATTTTTAGTAACAGAATTTTCCCAGAAAGAACCCAAGTTCTGAATATAATGACTCATGCATTTTAAATCAATGTTAGGATTTTGATGAGAGGCATATGGATGTAGAGGCACTCCAGTATCAGATTGCAATTGAAAAAGAGAATAGAAAGCTACATGCACAGCCAGGAGCCAGAATAAAAATAAATAGGGGGGAAATATGTGAGATCGGTAATCTTTACTGAATTATTTCAGAATCATCTTAGATTTCATGGGAAATCTTTGTTAAACTTTAGATCTTTATACACAATTATCATCAGAACATACCATGTGAATATCTCACAGAAATATCAAGTTCAGAATGACCAAAATTGAAAAAAAGCTGCACTCTCAGTCTATAATCAATACTTCCATCTCTCTTGTTTCAGTCTCCTTGCTCCATTCCTCCTGATTCTGACTTGGTTTCCTTCCTTATAATTTTTCACGAGAATTATTCTAATCACCCCCCTCACTTGTTTTTCTCCCTGGTGTAATCAGTGTTCACCTCGAGTCTTTCCTACACATTGCCACTGAAGTAATCTTATTAAACAGAATATGATCATGTCACTCCTTTGCCTTCAGAAGCTCAGGATAAGTTCTCATTCCTTAACATGATACACAGTTCTTCCACTGTTCTACTTCCTGCCATCCCTCCAAATGTACTGTGCACCTATCTTCATAGGAATGCTTGAGTTTCTCTACATGATGTCTGTGTTTGTTCTTGTATGTCTCCATTAGCGAGGTATTATGCTAATACTTTTCTTACATACTGCCTTTCAAATTTTACTCATAATATTAGATCGGTTCTCCCAAGCATGATGGGAATAGCTACTTAATAAGGGCACTGTAAGAAATACCAACTTAGAATAAGAAGTTGGTGGCTAAGGGCCCTAACAAGTTTGGCTCAGTTGATAGAGCATTATCCTGAAGACAGAAGGGTTGCAGATTCAATTCTGGTCAAGGGCATGTACCTTGGTTGCGGGCACATCCCCAGTAGGGGCTGTGCAAGAGACAGCTGATTCATGTTTCTTTCTCATCAATGTTTTCTAACTCTATTCCTCTCTCTTCCTCTCTGTAAAAAAATCAATAAAATATGTTTTTAAAAAGCTTAAAAAAGAAGTTGGTGGCTAAGTATATGAGTCTGGCCAATCAAAGCTTATATTCTAATAAAGGAAAGTTTATTAAAGTATTACTACTATCACCATCAGTGCTAAGTGATTTTATGTGTAATATGTAATTCATATAAAAACAAATGTTTTAACATAGGAGTGCAGTAAGAGAATCTTGATATAAAATAGAAGGGAAGATTCTTCAGTTAGTCAGAAGCAATTCAGATTTTGATCTTCACCATATATAACTAGGACTTGACATGATAGTTACTTAAAACACACAGAATGGTTTTAATCTCAGGATATATTGTAGGTTTCCCTATTACTACTTTCTTTACTCTGATACAATGGTTTTCAAACTTAAATGTATTAAAATTATTATGCAGAGTGGTATCCTGTATAATAAAAGGCTACTATGCAAATAGACCAAGCAGTGGAACAACTAAACAACTGAACAACCGGTCGCTATGACATGCACTGACCATCAGGGGGTGTGCATGAAACATGGTAGGTTTTGGCTATGGTGGGATAGTGGAGCAGGAAAGCAAGGGTGCCAGACCAAGGGCACCAGTAGCTGTCATTGGAGTGAGCCTCTGATGGTTACTAAAATTTTTTTGCTCCCAGGTGCCTTGGTCACACCCAGCGCTTGCACCTGCTGCCAACGCTGGTCCTGCTCACATCCGCTGCCAGTGCCCAGTGCTAGCCTCTATTGCTCCCCACTGTCAGTGGATAAGAGTGGCAACTGCTGGCAACAATTGCCTCTCAGTACTTTTCTACCTCCCCCTGCTCCTGATGAGAGATCCACATCAGTCACTTCCTTTTGCATCCTCTACTAGTGCCAGACCCACTTATGTCCACTGCCAGTGTCCAGTACTGGTCCCGATCACTTGGCAGTGGCTAGCCCTGTTTACCCCAGAGGACTTCTTTATCTCACCCTGCTCCTGAGGGGAAAATGGGGCAGCAGCTGCTGCTCGCATCCACTGATGATACCAGCTCCACTGACACCCTCTGCTGGCACTGGCCCCAATTGCTCTGCACCTTCAGCAAGCAGGGCCCATGCTGTCAGCTCATGGGAGTGGTGATGGCAGAAACTGGGCTGGCACCTTGAAAGGCACTGTGGACCACAGCAGGAGGGGCTAGGGTGTAGAAAATGAGCCAAGACCAGCTCCTGTACCTACCACAACCTCATGGCCCACAGTGCCTTTCAAGGTGCACAAATTCCTGCACTAGGGTCCTAGTAAATCAATAAAATGGATGCTACATTTCATGGGAAATTTTTGTGATTTTTATGGATAACTTTTATTGCCAGCAAACTTTTCTTCTGTACTTTGACAATAAAGGAATTAAAGATTTCACTCTATTGTATTTCTTCTCCTGGAACTTCATACCTCTCATAGATAATTCACTTGTCTGCCTAATTAACTTTCATTCAAATGTCACTCTCTTTGGAAAGCCTTCCTACACTATTTCTTCCCCTTCTCCCACCATCCAAAATGGATTAGCTGCCTGCCCTTACTCTATAGTTTTACGCAGGAAAAGCTATGGCTGTAGGTCAAATATGTTTGCCTGTTAGTCTCATTATATATAATCATTGTGGGGTTTGTGTGTGTGTGTGTGTGTGTGTGTGTGTGTGTGTGTGTGTGTGACTTCTTATTTTCAAATGGGTTTTGAGTTTTTTGAGGGTTGAGTCCATTAGTCTAGACCAGAGGTCGGCAAACTTATTAGTCAACAGAGCCAAATATCAACAGTACAAAGACTGAAATTTATTTTGAGAGCCAAGTTTTTTAAACTTAAACTTCTTCTAATACCACTTCTTCAAGAGTCACCCAGGCCTTGGTATTTTATGGAAGAGCCACATTCACGGGCCCAAAGAGCCACATGTGGTTCGCAAGCCGCAGTTTGCCAACCACTGGTCTAGACAATTCCCTGGATGTAGGATGATGCTTGGTATGTGGTAGTTCCCATTTAAGGTATGTTGAGTGACTACTAAATAAAAATCTCCTTATGAGAAATATTGTTTGGTAATAGTGAGGAATGAGGAAGTCAATTGAAACTGAACAATAATATCCCTTAGAGTAAGTTCCAAAGGTAACATAATTTATCTAAATGACAAGGTTGAGTAATACTGGCAGCCAATTATAATGCTTTGCTTTTAGCCTACTAGTCTCCTAGAAAATTATTTGCAGTAGGAAGTGGACAAGATATAAATATGGCACTATTTGGATAGAATACTACTTCACTAGGCACCCTCTACTTTTTTCCTTTAAAAAGAGATTATGTATAGTTGAAGAAAATATCAAAGGGAAATAAAGGAGCTTGATGCAAAGGGAAAGTCATTAAGGCTCAATATTACCCATTACTACCTGAAGTAAAATGTCTGAAAGGGACATAAATATGCTCAGAGCATGAAAATCAATATTAACAGAGGGAGAGGAGAGGGTCATATGGTATTATTCATTCATTGTCAGTTTGTTTACACAAAGTACACTGAATTTTCAAATCAAAGTAGATTTGAAGGTGGTTTAGAACAAACAAATATTTCCTTGATCTCAAAGAAGTAATTCCCCAGAGAACAAATCGCCCTTCAGCTATAACTGTATTTGATTATGATGTAAGATATTCTTAATCAAAACAGATGTTTTTGTACATATTAAATAGGTTTCATTAGTGGGTTTTTTTAGTTGTTTTTTTTTTAATATTGACATTTCAGACCTAACCCTCATACCAGGAACAAAGACTTGAGATGAAAACCATTTTTTAATGAAATGACAGCATATAACATCTACACAAAAAAAGAAAAATGACACTGAGTTTGACCCCAGGGTGTATAAGAGAAAGTCACTGGCTAGGTGTAAAGTCTTCCGTTGAGCCCTCCAGGCCTGAGGTAAGGCAAGAGCAGAGGCAACAGCCCCCCTCTTATCGCAAAATAATATATTTTCCATCATTCTCCCCTACTCCTCGTCCTCCCTCCCATTAGGACTTCTTGCTGTTTCTAGATGTGAAAGGATCTGATCCTTGAGAAGAGAAGTTCATACTCTGAGGACTCTGGTATTTGAAGAACTTAGCAAATAAGGCTTGAGGCTAAAAGAGCAATAAGCAGTGTTTTGTTTGTTTTTGTTTTACTAGCTTAATGAACAAATTCTCTCTCGCTCTTCTCCTTTGTGGTCTCTTATTTCCTGTCAGTTACTTTTGCTTATTGTTTATAAATAATATTAATATAATGAGATAATGATTATTAAGAGTGTGCAAAAGGGAAAGAGTGAGGAGTGTGGGGAATAATCTCATATTTCTCTCTTAAGACTGAACATCATCTTCTTAACTCTGTGAAAGAAGTCCTTCACAAGAGGCTCACTGTCCCTTCTCTACATCAGTTCCAGTTCTCACATTTACCTGGGTATGAGATGTCTGATAATTACTATATGACAAGAACTGTACCATCAATCTGTGCTTTCCCACCCTAGAAACATTTGGGAAGCTTTCAAAGATTCTCATTTTGAAATCACTTCTAAGAAGAATTAAATTAGAAACACTGTGTTTAACATTCAGGTTTCAGAATTTTCAATATCTCAAATGATTCTAAGATGTAGTCCAGGTAGAGAACCACTATTTACAGCCAATGTTTAGGTATATCTCAGCAAACATACATGCAATACCCTAAGGCAGGAATCACATACACACATTAGTTGCCTTATTAACAGCATACAAATATGAAAAATGTGTCATATAGTATATTAAGTACTTAGCATTTTATAGATATGTGCATGAATACAAGCTACATAATACCAAAATTATGTTAAACTGATTTTTGCCTTATGGGACAAGGTCTAGGAATACTATCATTAAACAAAGGGTTTAAATTATTTATGTACATATAATGAATACAGTGTTGGCTAAGACATTGACTAAGAGGATGTTTTAATATTAAACTGCAATATTCAAAAGCTATTTACTAAATCAACTTCTGTTATGGTTCTTTGCTTGGATAAGAAGACAAATTGGTTGACATTTCTACAAATATTATGCTGAAAATCCCACCTACTTCAAAATAACTGAAACATGAAGTGAGCTCTAAATGGAAGTATGTGCAGAAGTAAATATTTTTTTTTCTGACAAATAATGAGGAGGGTTTTATTTTTTAAGCTAGCGATTTATTGTTTCCAATTTAAAATTTTCTTAAGATATAGAATGTAGCACTGAAGGTATTGTACTAAAGGTATATTTCTGATACTTTTTTTCCTTTAATAGTGGATATCAATTTATTTTATTAGACTTAGACCTACATTTTTCTTCCTAATCTCATAAGTTGGATATAATATAATATTTTGGCTAACCAGACAATTCCCTATTACAAATAATGCCACAATGAATATCTTTTTTTTTTCTTTTTTATTTTGAGCTCTCTTGAGGGTGGTTACT
Source organism: Lasiurus borealis (assembly GCA_004026805.1). Taxonomy (NCBI): domain Eukaryota; kingdom Metazoa; phylum Chordata; class Mammalia; order Chiroptera; family Vespertilionidae; genus Lasiurus; species Lasiurus borealis. The sequence goes on along the minus strand of PVJN01000277.1, from coordinate 146,538 downwards.
TAGAGCTGTGTTAACCTAGATAAACAGAAACAATGGAAAGGGCTTGCTTAACGCAGAAATAAGCCTTTTTGTAAAGAAGTTATATGTCTTGGGTGTAACTCCCCACTATAATCTGCCCAGTTGGAATTTATGATCAGATCACTTTCCATAAAACCCTTTTTTTGTCTGTATATTCTATCACAGAGAAGCACTGGAAAATATGGAAATCCATATGCACAAGACTACTAATTGGAACACTATTTGTTTATTAAAAACAATTCAAGTGTCAGTGAAAAGGAGGCCATTAACTATGATTACATCTATACAGTGGAATATTATACAACTGTAAAAAGAAAAGTAATATCTCTATGTACTTCCATGAGATCTCCAAGATATATTGTGAATGAATTAAACAATCTATCCATCTATTACCTATCTATCTATTATCAATCATCCATCTACCTCTAAATTCCTAATTTTGGTCCCTGAAGAGGTCTAGAAACATGGATCCCATTAGGAATCCTAACATACAAATTATGATCTTCTGAGAACTAGGGCTTTTTATGGAAATACCTGGATCCAGGTTTGCATCAAGAAATGCTCGAGATTGCCCTGACCAGTGTTCTAAGTGGTTAGAACATCAGCCTACACACCAAAGGGTCTTGAATCCTGGTCAAGGGCACATACCTGGATTACAGGTTTGATACCCGGTTCCCATCGGGGTGCCTGTGGGAGGCAACTAATCAATGTGTCTCTCTCTAAAAACCAATAGAAAACATATCCTTGGATGAGGATTAACAAAAAACAAAAAATAAATAAATAAATAAAATGTTCAAGATGAACCTTAAATATCTAGTCATACCTGAAAACAAGGACACTATTGACAACTGTCATTATGTCAGAAGTAGTCAGGAACACACTTGTAAGGGCTTCCATTTGTCTACCAATGAAAATAATAACTACAGTAAATTGAAGTGCATCAACTATATTTAAATCTATGAGTTCATAATTGTTAAGGTCACCAAAGGAGGTACGTAGGAGGCCAAAAGGTAAAGAATTATAAACTTATTAGGTCATCTGGGAAACCAGATGGGCTGAGCCTCAAAATGGCAACCCACAATGAATATCTTAGTAGAGCCTCTTTATGCTTTGGAGAAATTTTCCAAGATGTCAAGTGTAAGCTTAACAGGAGCTGGGCAGTGACCTTTTAACAAGAACTCAACACCTAAATACTAGCTATTAAGATAAAAATTACTAGCCACAAAATGTTAATTTTTTGCTTTCATAGGTTAGCTTCACAGTGGTAATTGTAATGCTGGGATTGTAGCAAAATGAAAGTAAATTGGCATCCATTTCATGAATATTGTAATTTGGTCAGGAAACATTTATCAAGGACTTGTCTACCCAATGCTAAACTAGGCTATGTTATGTGGAAGAAAAATAGTGGTGAATAAAACACAGTTCCTTCTTCCTTGGAGCTCACAATTTTAAAGAAGATAGAACAAGTAATGTTTCCTTTATTTTGTCATCTACTAAATTTTCTTAGAGGGATATGCATAAGTTGTTATGGGACCTCTCAGAACACCTACAAAAAGGGTAGGAGTGTCTACTAAGGCTTTTCAAGCTGTGATTTCCAACTTGAGGTCTGAAATCTAGTAGGAATTACAACCAAATTCTGGGGGTGGTTTGGAAAATACATTATATGCAGATGGAAAATATAGTCCATGAAGAGGAAAATGCACATGCAGATACATAGAACAAGAGCTTGCATATTTGTGGGAAGTGGGTAAGTACTGCTAGAGTTATGAGCAATACACAGACTTTTACTAAAGTATGGTCTTTATTTGAATGCTATAATTTTGATGATATTAACCAAAAAGTTTTTTTTTTCTTTATAGTAACCAAGTCATACTTAATGCTATAAGATCATAATCCTTGGTAATTTATTTTACACTTAACTGATATTTATTGTGGTGTACCCTTAATATATATGATGCCTGGGTTTCACTCAAGGGGGACTATTTCTAATTAAGTAGAAATTTTATTTCTTAATATAATTTGAAATGGAGAAGTAGCAAGAAAACAAAGATAGTGTAGATATAAAATCAGGGGCCACATTTAAAAGTCTTTTTCATGAAATTAAAAAAAATTATAGTAGTTTACAAAGTGTATATTGGTGATATTTCAGAAGAAATATTATTGTCAGGAAAATAAAAACTGCCACTAGTTTTATAAACCAAAAAATTAAATAGGATTTCTTTTTTGCAATAGGATTTTTATAATTGCCTTATTATTCCATAATTTCATGTGATAACCCTAATAATATATATCAAAGTATTCAAGTAACTTGGAAATATATACTTTATTATATTTATTTCTCTTCTTCCATTCTTCTCTATTTCAGTCTTAAGTATATCTCATTATGTTATGTCTTAATGATTCTTTAATTTGCATTTGGTCAAATACAATATGAAACAACTCTATCACAATAGCCACTTCAGTAATCAAGATAATAATGTAATGGGATGTTAAAATATTGTCTCATTTCAAATAAATGTAATTTAAAATATCATGTCATCTAGTCCAAATTGTTTCCAGACACCCAACTGGACATCTAATTGGAATGCATGGGAAATAGCCCACTGAAGTGTCACCATGAGGAAAAAAAAACACAGAAAATAAAATAAAAAGTAGAAGCAGCAAGACATGTTCAATGGGTTTGGCCTTTGAATATTTGAAGTAGTGTATTTGAAGTGACATATCTATAAATGTCAAGAGGAATTCCACAAATATTTGTTAAGTGGCCACTTAGTTCCTGGCACCATTCTAGGCACTTGTGATTCAACATTGACTGATTTAGTAGCAGTTGTAAGAGCCTTTTGGACCTGTAGTCAGTAGACATTCTTGTCAATACCTTGTGTCTTAGATTTTCTTGACAATGAGAGCAAATATGGGATCTTGAATTCAGTAGAAAGAGATGACATCTGACTGAGTGATAATTATGGTTTAAGGTTAATATTTTATAACTCTAAAGCTTAAATGCATTAAATTTTAAATTTCTGCTTAGTTTGGGCTATTTTGTTTTATTCATTCATTTATACATTTAGTCATTTATTTTTAAGTTTATATTTCTAACTCCTTGCATTAATGAAAGTTTTATTCTCTACAGAGATGACTTAGTTTCTGTGTTTCCCATGTTAGTTTATCTTACTAAAATTTGCAAATTTAAATGAGTTTTGGATCTTAATCTTACACTCTTCTCCCAATGAAAGACTGGGATATTTTATTGCAATTTCTAGCATAAATTATTTCTGAGCATAAATTTAAGACCTGACTTTCTACCATCTACTCACTCATGACATTTTCATTAAATATATTATTTTTCTTCAAACTTCACAATAGAGGAAAAAATAAAGGGGGAAAGTAAATTAGTAGGGAGCTTAAGGGAAATCAAGGCGTCAAGATCCTTTAGGCATAAAATTGGATTTGAAACTTCTAAGAGGACAGCAAGCTAGGTAAGTATCTAAAGTTACATACATTTAGGATATAGTTCATAAGGAGTTGTAAATGGGAAGAATTATAATGGCAAAAGTGGAGGAACAATAAACTGCTCCAAATAATATGATGTAGTAGAGAAGTAATAAGGGATTGCCTCTTTAGAAGTTATTACACAGTCTCTCTCTCTCTCTCTCTCTCTCTCTCTCTCTCTCTCTCTCTCTCTCTCACACACACACACACACACACACACACACACAGCTCTACAATGGTATTCAATGGTAAATCGATTATTTTCTCTTTATTCGTGTGTGTGTCTGTATATATACTATATACAGTCACATACACACACACACACACACACACATATTTATACAGACACACACACAAAGAGAAATATATATCCTATATAATAAAAGGCAACTATGCAAATAGACTTAACAGTGGAACAACCAGAACAACCAAGCAACTGAACAGCTGATTTCTATGACATGCACTGACCACCAGGGGTTATGTGCAGAACATGATGGGCATTGGCTGTGGTGAGATGGTGAAGTAGGTGAGCGAGGGTGCCAGACCAATGGAGCTGCCATTTGCACCCACTGCCATTGCGGGCCCTGCTTGCACCCACTTCCAATGCCTGGCACCAGTCCTGATCATTCAGTGCTGTCAGCAGATGTAAGTGGTAGCTGCTGGCCCTGATCTCCAGAGGGCTTTTCTACCTGTCCCTGCTCCTGAGGAGTGATCTGGGAAGTCGCCACTGCTCATACCTGCTGACAGTGCTGGCCCTAAGCACTTCACACAATCAGCGGGTGTGAGTGGGGCTCATGTCATCAGTGAATGGGAACAATGATGGTGGGAGCAGGCCTGTCTGCAGACAGGTAACTGAGGGCCACAGTGGGAGAGTCCAGGTGGGGGTGCAGAGGATGGGTTGAGACCTGCCCCTATTCCTATGACAGCCTTGTGGTCCACAGTTCCTTTCAAGGTATATGAATTTGTACACTGGGCCCTAGTATGTGAGTATGTGTGTGTGTGTGTGTGTGTGTGTGTGTGTGTGTGTGTGTGTGTGTGTGTATCTTTTTCTCCATCTTTGATTTCCTCATATCTTCCTTCCCTCTATATTCTCTCTTATATTATTGTTATTTCTGTATTGGTGTAGTACTTATTCAATCTGACTCTATAATAAGATATGTCAGCATAAAGGCCAAGACAGGATTCTGTCTATACATTCCCTATACCCGTGGAGCTCAGCATGTTACTTTATGCATTTCTGTTAAATTTACTCAAAATATTTTTGTTAAATGAGGAAATGTATGAATAAATGACTGAAATAAATGAATGGATGAATGGTGAACAAATGAGTTAGTGAAAAAATAGAACGGATTAGCATATTCTGTCTTGAAAATAATTCAATTTAAACTTAAAATGCTAGACTAACAAGAAAAAGAATATTAATATTCTTTTGGAATATGAAGAGACAGACTCATAGGTAAGAGAACAGTCAGACATCTCTGATATGTCTGTGTGTGTGTGGGGGGCGATACTGGGGAAGGTGGATGGTTTGAGCAAAAAAGAAGAGAGAGGAAGAACTTGTGGATATGGAAAACAGTGTGATGGTTGTGGGAGAGATAAAGGAGAAATAATAATGGTAAAATAAAATAAGGGGAAAAAACCTGCAGCTCAGGTTTCCTAGAAATCAGACTCAAAGATAAAGATCAAAGTTTGTTAGAAGTGCTTTTAAGATCAACTCCTGTGGGGGTGAAGGAAGCATGTTCAGGCATAAAGAGGAGTGGAAAGTCAAACTATTCATAATACTTGCCTCAGCTAACTCAATTTAGAACCAGGAGACAGGACTTTATGCTCCTGCACAGACAAGTCATTGAACAGACTGTCCCAAAAGAAGGTCATGCATTTGGAGAGAGACTCAGTTGATGTCTCAGTAACAAAGGAATGAATATTTTGGAATATGATGGAAGATCCAGAAGCACATCAGGCATCCACTACAAAATCATAAACTAATAGAATTTATCATTTTTGTAGAAGGCAAATCTAGGATCAATAAATGGAAGAGATAAAGATTTTAGCACAAGATAAAAAAATATATTTAAAAATTATCATTTTAGAAATCCTAAGAATAGAAATATTCTAACAGAGCTCCAATAGTACTTTTTTTCCTCCTATTACATAAGTATTAAACATCAGATAGAAAAGGGAGGAATAGAACTTAAGATAATTCTCAACTCAGAGGATCTGATTTATATGTTCATATCTAATATAATAATAGAGAGATATGAAAATTATCCAGGATGCTGTAACATCACAACCAATCTACAAACAGTGAAGAGCTACAGGAGGGTAGGTCAGCAAGCTACCAGAGGCAATGGGTAGGGTGGCCAAATGAGGCAAGTGACAGTTAGTTACTCACACATGGATTCATGTGCAGGGCTAACTAGTATGTATATATTTTACTACAATTCAAACTCAATGAAGTTTAAACAAGAGCTCATATTGAGATATTTTCTTAATTTCATGACAAAATTAATTCAAGAGGAACCTATAAATATTAGTAATTAGTATAATTGATATATCTAGAGACATACATGAATACTATATGTACACACACACACACACACACACACACATATATATATACACAGTGGTACCTCGAGATATGAGTTTAATTCATTCCGTAAACTTGAGGTGTGAGAAACTATGAGATGCTCGAGTCGCGGTAAACTGGTAGGTCGTGTGCAGCCAGCGATCCACACGATTACTCGTATCTCAACTGTTGCTTGTATTTCAAAGCAAAAATCGCTCGCTCGATGGCTCATATCTCAAAAATCTCGTATGTTAGGGCACTCGTATCCCGAGGTACCACTGTGTATATATATGCACATGCACACACAGAGTGGTCAGATTATTATGATCTCTGAACACAAATAATCTGGAATCTGGCCACTCAATATATATATATATATATATATATATATATATATACCTTCCATAGGTAATAAAAATCTGCATTAGACATATAGAAAAATTATATGAATAAGATAAATAAAAGGACATTGAACTTTGAATGAGTTTAATTCAGCTGCGTTTTTTTTTTTTTTTTTTAAGGGAAAACAGCTATATGCTTTCATATAAAGAAAAAAACAACCAGGAATTGTGGAACCCCTGCGGAGTACTAGGCCTTGGACTACACACTTTATATTACTATAACACTTATAGCAAGATGCTATTTAGCATGGACTAGGGACCAGGTATTTTACATATAAAATTTACATATATTATAACAAAACCATTTGAGGTATACATGCTAATATTATACTAGAGGCCTGGTGCACAAAATTCATGCACAGGCAGTGTGTGTCCCTCAGCTGAGCCTGTACTCTCTCCAATCTGGGACCCCTCAAGGGATGCCCAACTGCCCATTAAGGCTTGATCCCAGTAGGATCGGGCCTAAACAAGCAGTCATACATCTCTGTCACAATCCAGGACTGCTGGCTCCCAACTGCTCGCCTGCCTGCCTTCCTGATTGCCCCTAACCACTTCTTCCTGACAGACTTATCACTCCCTAACTGCTCCCCTGCCAGCCTGTTTGTCCCTAACTGCCCTCCCCTGCAGACCTGGTCATCCCTAACTGCCTTCCCCTGCAGGTCTTGTTTCCCCCAATTGTTCTCCCCTCCAGGCCTGGATCCCCCAAAACTGCCTTTCCCTGCAGGCCTGGGTCCCCCACAACTGCCTTTCTCTGCAGGTCTGGTTCCCCCACAACTGCCTTTCTCTGCAGGCCTGGTTGCTCCAACTTCCCTCCTCTACCAGCCTGGTCATCTCTAACTTCCCTCCCCTGCAGGCTTGATCGCCCCAACTGACCTCCCTTGCAGGCCTGGTCCCTCCCAACTGTCCTCCCCTGTTGGCTATCTTGTGGTGGCCATTTTGTGTCCACATGGGAACAGCCATCTTGTGTGTTGGAATGATGGTCAATTTGCATATTAATCTTTTATTAGATAGATTCTCATATTATAGATGGGGAAACTGAGGCAGATAGGTTCAGTAACTTGACCAAGGTCATGGAGCCTGGAAGTGATAGCACTGAGAAATGAACTCAGCGTAATATGAGATACTGCCTCTCATTTAAAAGATGGGTCTTCATTAGTGGCTGTGGAATGGTGTGAAGTGTTTTAAATTGAAAAAATAACACCAAAATGCTGAGATAAGCTTGCCAATCAAAATAAAAGTAGTCCAAAATGTAATGAAAAATTCCCCTTAGAAAGGATATTTCTAAAGCAAGTTTGACATATCTGCTTGGAGAATAAATCACTTCTTTGTGTTTTTTGAATATGCAGTTTGTATCCTGATAGATTATATATATATCAAACCTGCTTGCTTAATTCCCAATATATAAACTCTTCTTCAGGGCAGTACAGGCTTTTCACTATTCCTTACTACTTCCAGTACAGGAAAGCAGTTGAAAAGGAACCATTGTACAGTGGAGTCAGTAAGACTGAAGTTTCATTCCAGCTTCATCATTTGCTAGCTATAATGATTTGATTAAATTATTTAAAGCTTTCTAAGTCTTGGATTTCTTGCCTGTTTAATAGATTATGATACCTACCTTTTTAAAAAAATATCAGGAAGTAAACAGAGGGTAACCTATCCGTAGCTCCTGGCACATATTACAGGAGTTGAATACACCATTTGTTAATTATCCTTTATATCTTGGTCTGGTAACTGCCCCAATCTTTAATTCATATACAGTAGCAGATAGATGTCTTCAAAAGAAATTCTAATTTAATAGTCTGAAATATACTTACCCAGAATATTTCTCTAAATCATATTCTACCTTCTTATTATGTCTCTTGTCAATTTCAATGAGTATTCATTTTTTTTTCTTTGAAGGCTACTTATGAAAGAGAAGAGAGAATTGAAACAGTCTATTTTTCTTTGATTAACTTTTTTTGATATATAAAAAGCTGACATCTTAGAAGATCAAAGTGGAAACTCTAAGAAGGTTACAGCCATTAGCTAATGTGAGGCTTGGGCTTTTTCTGTAGATTTATTTATACCATCTCTATCCTTCCCGACTATGATAAATAAGAATTGGTTGAAGTTATGTGTAGTAGGACAAGTAGATAGATTCTGTTGGGCAGCTTGATGATGGGCCAAAAAGACTGCATGGAAGCTCCACACACTTAAGATTATTTAGTGTTTGTTTTTTTTTTGTTTTTTTTTTGTTGTTGTTTTTTTTTGACAATGAGAAGAAAAGCTGAGGGAGCCACTGTTTTCTGTTAGTGAGCTATTGCAGGGTAACAGTGAGGTTATAATTATTCAGTTGACATTGGATGAATGATAACCTTTGTTTTTAACATTTGATTTTAGGGCATATTTCCATGTTATCAAATTACCTATTTTAAATATATTAATTTTATTGTAGACCTATGCGTTTTTGTTTACTAGTAATTTACACATACAATCAACTTCCATATTTTTAGGAGCCAATTAGTCAGCCTCATAATTTCCGAGGCTCTCTAGTATCAATGATTCCCCTTGCTTGCTCTTTATTGGCCATTCATCAACAGTTCTACTGCAGGATACAGTAAGGAGGTAAGTTGCTTAGGTGCATCTTATATGAGATGGTTGGATTTCAGGGTTTAAAAAGATCAAATAGCTGAACCCAGTTTGGCTCTGTGGAGAGAGCTTCGACGTGCAGACTAAAAGGTCCCAGGTTAGATTCTGGTCAAGGGCATTTATCCTGGTTGCATGCACATCCCCTGTAGGTAGCGTGCAGGAGGCGGCTGATCGATGTCTCTCTCTCATCGATGTTTCTAACTCTCTATCCCTCTCCCTTCCTCTCTGTAAAATAATCAATAAAATATATTTTAAAAATAAAATAAAAGATCAAGTAGTAAAAATAAATAAATAAATGAAAATCAAATGCAGATCTGAAGTGAAATTGCATTTTCAGTGGTGGTTATTTTTTCCATTGTACTATTGAAAATAATATGGTGTCTTCTTGCTCTCAGTATTTAAAGCCAAATTTATATTTACAACAACAGAATAAAAGTACGGGTATAGTGTGTGTATTTGTATGTGAGAGTATATTTTGTCAACACTTTGCCTCCTTCATTAAATCCTTATAACACTGAAATTGCATCATTCTAATTTCACTTATCACAGATACTTTATTTGTAAACATATCTCATGTGTATACCTTTGGCAGTGCAATTGTATCTTATTCATATCTGCATCTCCATTGCCTAGAATTTGTCCTACCATCTTTAAAAATGAGCATTGCTACTAAATGAATAACTGAATGAAAGATGGATGTAATTTTTAAGGAATGAGTTAGAGCACAATGTAAATAACTCTTCATATCACATATCAGGTGTAATATTTCTGGTCACTATTCTAAGTTGAAAGTTGAATCTGTGATTTTGCCAACATTAATCCTGGAAAGCAACCCTTAAGGTAACCAATGTCCACAGATTTGCTCTGCATAATTCCAGAATGCATGTTCTCCTCCCTTAGTGCTGCTGATCACTGGCTCCTACTGTAGCATTTCTGTCAAAAAGCAGACAAAGGATCTATCAAAAAACTGAAGACAAGTTTGATATACACAGCTCATTCCTCATCTTGCAACATCACTGCCAGTCATAGCCTCACAGCTATGGTGATTTTGTTCATTTCATAGCACCTACAACATTACTACATAAGCTTTCATGATCTGACTGTCAGAAATATCTCAGGGTGAATATTGCACCTAGGAGAGATTAGCATAGCATGGCCAGGGGCAGAGTAAGCAATTCGTGTTTCTCAAGTCAGGCCTTTCTAGTACATGATTTTGTGTATTTTTTTCTCTCTCTTCCTCTGAATAATTAGGTCTAGAGAAATGCCTGGATCAATCAGACTCAATTGTTGATGCTTGCCCTTTACCGTGTGATCTGATTCTGGCTCTCTCTGACCCCATCAAGGTATTTAAAAACTAAGGCTATTTTGGCCCAGCTAGTATGGCTCAATAGTTGAGTATCTACCTATGAACCAGGTGGTCATAGTTGGGTTCCTGGTGAGGGTGCACGGCCAGATTGTGGACTCAGTCCCCAATGTGAAGTGTGCAGGAGGCAGTAGATCAATGGCTTTTTCTCATCTTGATGTTTCTATTTCTCTCTCCCTCATCCTTCCTCTCTGAAATCAATAAAGTATGTTAAAAAATAAATAAAAACAAAGAGTATTTAGAAGATGGTGGAAATAACTGGGACAATATTTGGATGCAATATCTTAACTATTTTCATAGTTGTATCTCACAACTTACTCTGAACGATGAAGAGGAATTCCTGCATGCGCGCGCACACACATACACGCACACACACATGCACTTCAACATATATGTAAGCCTGTATGTTTACGGAATCTTGGTCTTTCATGAGCATATGAAGAAACCTATGGAAATGCAGCTCTGTAATGTCCACCAGGAGAAGCCAGGCTGATGATAATTCTGATTACTTTGCTCCAGGGGGCTGCCACAAGGGTGGGATACAGGAACCTGATTTTTCATCATTGTGGACGTTCTGGCCCATTTCCACATGCCTATGGGCTGTGGAGTATAGGGCTGAGGCAGACAAGGGACAAATTCGGTGATTTCTGCACATGGCCATTCTTCCCTCTCCTCCAGCCACTGCTCTGCCCTCCCTCAATCAGCACCCACTACTGCAATAACTTTGGTAGGAGGCCCACACCAGCGCAATAACAAATACTTCCTCATTTCAGTATGATGAATGAAGAGTTTTAATGAAACTGGCCCAAACTGCTCTGGCAAGCTGCCTTATTTTTGTGTTTTAAATGGGAGTGATCCATCAGCCACACGCAGTGTCTCTGTCTGCATTTCTTCTGGATGTGATTGCCTTCTTCCTCACCCGGACTGGGGCACTCTGCCCCTCTGGCCCCACAGTTCTCCTGGCTTTCCCTGTGGGGCAGGGGTTCTTTGCATTGTGCCCATTGCTGATGCCCCTTGAGTGGCTGCATCGCCCTGGGCCTGCACTCCTGCCTGCAATCTTCCCCCGCCCAGGATCCAGGAAGCTAATGTGGTAAAATGTCTGGCGGGTATTAATTACACTTGCCCGCTGCTCCTTCATTAGAGTTGCCTATCTCCCCTGAGAGAGGTTGTAAATCAAACTATGATTCATGAATTTAAAAAAAAATGGGGAAAAAGCGTACATAAACACTAACAGGGAAAAATTCTCCAAAATAATAAATATAAACGAAGAGGAGGGATGACACCTTAATCTAGCTGGCTGGTAGCTGCAAGCAGCTCAGCATTTTGCTAGAATGGAAACAGGAGATTTGTTAGATGGTTCTTTGCCCTTGTTGTTTGTTTCATTATCATAAAAAAAGGAAATAGCATAGAATTATTTTTTCTTCTGGGGGATTATTTAAGTCAGAGTTTAAGGTGAAAAATGCAAGTGCGTCTGCATAGTTGGATGGGTGATGATGGTGAGACTGGAGTTTCATTAAGCAGGTTAAAACTAAAGGGAGAGGAAAATAAAGAAACATGGAAAGGCTGGATGTTCCTCTCTGAGTACAGTTTTCCACAAAATACCTTCTTCTGAGAATAATAGTGCTGAAATATATGCCAAAGCCTTTTTTAGAGACTGCCTATGACTAATCCCAAACCATTGAGCTACTGTAAGAATCTCTGTCTCCCAGGGTTACTGTAGGATAGCATGGTATAATACAAATGGAAATATTGTTTAACTCTAAAGTAATTACTCACATGCTAGCATGTGATTTGGGGACATAGATATTCATCAAAATAATCAGAACTATTCATGTTATTTCAGAAAGAAAGCCTGCACTACTCACCTACTGGTGGCTTATGAGAAAAGCACATGCTAAGAGGTATACTGATGAAATAGGAAAAAAAAAATCAGTTGTCTTTATTGGATTTTACTGTTTGATTTGGGAGGGAAATCCACTGAAGTTAAATGATGTAGCAGAGTCAACAAAGCCTATGGGAATTCAGAAATTAATCAGCATTGGTTTGATTGGGAAAGGTTTCATACAAAAAGTGGGGGAAAAGAGTTGTCCAATGAGCAAATCAATCAGTGAAAAGGCCGTGGTGTGTTTGGGGAATGGTGTGCAGGAGAGTCCCTAGGGCAGGAGGATCATGACCTTGTGTGGTACACGAGAATCCTGGCCAGCTCTGTTGAGGATAGATGAAGAGTTTCAAGAAAACTTCATCCTGTACAGGTATTCCAGGTGACAAATCTATCACCTTTGCTTGCAGGAATGACCATACTCACTAGGTTAAACACAGTACTAGGAATATAGGAGGAAGAGAGAGAGGATCTGGGCTTCCTTGCTGTCTTGCTATTACATTTCGGTACTATATAATTATTCTAAGGCTATAGTTTTAGGAAGAGCCACTTGGGACTTGGAGATTGGCCATATTGCACATCACACATTCTGTCACCTGCCTTCCATCTCTGTCTCTAGTTGAAGACAGGGAACCACAAGAAAGATTTAGACTATTTAAACTGATCTGCACTCTGAAAGTTTTTTGGGTTTAAAGAAAGGTTTAGTTCCAATTGCCTTAACAAATTTCCACAGACCAGGTAGATTAAACAGTAGTATGTATTGTCTCATTGTTCTGGAGTCTAAAATTCCAAATCAAGGTATCAGCAGGATTGTTGTTTTTCTGAGGACTCAGAGAGAATCTGTCCCATTCTCCTCTGAGTTTCTGGTGGCTTGCTCTCCATCTCTGCTTTTCCCTGGATCGTTGATATGTTGCCTGATCTCTGCCTTCATGTTCACATGGCATTTGCCATGTGTGTGTGTGTGAGTGTCTCCAAATTCCTCTCTTTTATAAGGAAACCACTCACTCTGGATTAGAAGCCCACTCCTCTCCAGTATTACCTCATCTCAACTTTTATAATACATTTATAATAAATCTATTTTCAAATAAGGCCTCTTTCTGAAGTACTAGGGGTAAGAACTTTAGCATATGAGTTGAGAGAGGAATACAATTTAACCATAACAGCAAAAGTAAACAATAGTGCCCTTTCCAGTTACAATGGGGTTGGAGATATTCTTTATTTACAATTGTAGACTAATTGATTAATTTGGTATGATTTTCAATAATTATTTAAGTTCCTATATTGTGGGAAATAGGGGACCAAAAAGACATCCCAATAAATCACTTTCTTATTGATCTTCCCCAAATGCTGATGCTGGAACCCTTTTCTGGAAGGGGGTTTACCTTAATCTTTACCTGTAAATGGCTATTCTCATAGCAGACTGTTGGTTCACACACTCAGGCTCTTCAAGAAATAGAACTTTCCTCTAGCAGAGCCAATGAGGAGAGAAGGAAAGAGAAGGGAGGGCAGAAATTGAAGGAAATGAAGAAGAATTGAGGGGAAGAAGAAAAGAGTTCCCCATCTTTCCACATGTTAGAACATACTGCTAACTTGTCATCCATCCTTAGTTCTCATGCACAGAAATTGCAGCAGCATTTCTGACTGCATTGAAAATACTGTGGTGACAATTCAATAGAAGGAAAGGAATTTCTGAAGACATAACATTGGAAATATGGCTTAGGGTGTGCTTTGTGTAAAACTAATATTTTCAAAACACATCTGCTTATCTAATAGAACAGTCAAAACACGTGGCAAACATTTTCACAGTTTTCCACCAGGGGGTGCTCCCCCCAATGGAAAGAAACAAGAAAACTTGAAAACATTTGTCTGAGCATTCCCATAGAAAACATTTGTTTCTGCCAAAATCCTGGAAACAAACATTATTATTCTTTGTGAAACAAACATATTGGATCATAAAATGAGATTTGGTCGGGTGGGGGGAGACATACAGCTTTAGAACATATATGCATATATTTTAAATTTGCCTGAAGGATAAAACAGAATTGGCTGATAAGTTTGATTATTTTAGAAATTGAGAAACAGCGTCCAGAGAGACTTTTCAGACCATTCATTTCCAGCTTAGGAGCTTTTAGAATGTTAAATGCAAATGGAGAGAAAGAAGCCAATTCTCCTGACTCCCATAAAGAACTTAAAAACACACATTTCATATAATGCATATACTCAAAACCCCTTAGAAGGTATGTAGGGATTGCTATTAATGAGCAACTATTCTAAGATTTGATTTTTTCCCAGACTCTACAGAATGCAAGTTTAATATGTCATATATCTGACATCCTACTCTTGAGAATGTTTCTGTGAGTCACAAACAACACTACATTTAAGAACTTAGTCTTAAAACTTAAAAACAAAGTATTTAGTCCTATGTTGTGGAGCTCAAGGAACTAATTTATTTGAAGCTTTACTTTATATATTTTACCCTTCAAAAGTACTTAAAATGTGTGTTATGAACCTTACTTTGTTTTATATAATTTATTTTAGAATGTAAATAATAAGATAATATTTTCTAGAGAAAATTGCTGTAGTCTACTTTCCACCACCCTCTATCAAAGAAAGTCAAATTTCCTCAAGCTGAAATGAATTGTGTGAGAGTTTCTGAAATATCTAAGGCAGATGCGAAATGAAAGGAACCTGATTCTCTTTTTTATTAATGTTTTGTCAAATAAATAAATCTTTATTGTTTAGATTTTACAATGTTCCTTTTCCCCCCATAACTCCCCTCCACCCTGCTCCCATCCCACCCTCTGCCCTTACCTCCCCTCAATTGTCTTCACCTATAGATGTACAATTTTTGTCCAGTCTTTCCCTGTACCCTCTCACCCTTTTCCCCCTGAGAATTGTCAGCCCATTCCCTTTCTATGCCCCTGATTCTATTATATTCACCAGTTTATTCTGTTCACCAGATTTTTATTCACTTGATTTTTAGATTTACTTTTTGATAGATATTTATTTGTTGTTCCTGATTTTATCTTTATCTTTTTCTTCTTCTTCCTCTTCTTAAAGAGTACCTTTCAGCATTTCATATAATACTGGTTTGGTGTTGATGAACTCCTTTAGCCTTTTGTTATCTGTGAAGCTCTTTATCCACCCTTCAATTCTGAATAATAGCTTTGCTGGATAGAGTAATCTTGGTCATAGGTTCTTGCCCTTCATCACTTTGAATATTTCTTGCCACTCCAATCTGGCCTGCATAGTTTCTGTTGGGAAATCAGCTGACGATCATATGGGTTCTCCCTTGTAGGTAATTAACTGTTTTTCTCTTGCTGCTTTTAATATTCTCTCTTTGTTTTTTGCTCTTGGCATTTTAATGATGTATCTTGGTGTGGTCCTCTTTGGATTCCTTTTGTTTGGGGTTCTGTGTGCTTCCTGGACTTGTAAGTCTATTTCTTTCCCCAAGAGGGGGAAAATTTCAGTCGTTATTTCTTCAAAGAGGCTTTCAGTATCTTGCTCTCTCTCTTCTTCTGTCACACCCATAATTTTGATGTTGGTAAGTTTGAAGTTGTCCCAAAGGCTCCTTACACTATCTTCAAATTTTTGGATTATTTTTTCTTTTTGCTTTTCCAGTAGAGTGTTTTCTGCTTCTTCGTATTTCAAATCTTTGACTTAATTGTTACCTTACTCTAGTCTGCTGTTAGGTCTCTGTGTCATATTTTTTTTTTATTTCAGTCAGTGTATGTTTAATTTCTAGTTGGTCCTTTTTCATCTCCTCTTGCGTCTCACTAAATTTATCCATATTTTCTAGGAAATTCTTGAAAAATCTTATAATGGTGGTTTTAAACTTTATATCTAGTCATTTGTTTTCCTGCATTTCTTTCGTTTGTGATCAGTTCCTTTGTCTCTGCATTTTTTTGCTGGTTCCCTGAGTTGGTAGAGTAGCTTTATGTGCTAAGTGTCTTATATTGCCCAGTAGCTCTGCCTCCCAGTTACCTGAGGTGGATTCTCATGGTGAACTCCTTTGTGGACTATGTGTACAGCCTTGTGGTAATTAAGTCTCAATTGTTGGTATCACTGGGGGGAATTGGCCTCCAAGCCAATTGATTGTGAGGATCAGTTGTCTATGCAAGGAGAACTCCTGTGCTGGAGTCAATCTTATGATACAACAATTGCAAAATTGCAAAAGCCTCTGTGTTTGGCTTGGATGAGGGGGAGTCTCAGGGCTGAGAAGAGAGCCTTGGCTTCCCATCAGCCCTGCCCTATGCAGCTCCTGGGTCTCAGTGTTTCTCAATAATTTATGTAGCCCTCTCTGCATGCAATCAAGCTAGCATGCCTCCAGACCTCTGTCTCCCCTGAGTTTCCATGTGATCATGGGACCTGTATGGGTCTGGGTCCCCAGGGTCTTGCCCAAAACTGGGGTTCAATGCAGTCGGAACTGGAGTTCAGCACAGTCAGGAGATTGCCAACAGCACAATAAACAGTCAGTTCTCTCTGCATGCAATGGCACATGCACATCCAGACCTCTGCCTTTCCTGGCTCCCCTGAGTTTCCATGCATACCTCCCTTTTTTCAACAGTCCATACTCCCCCCCGCATGAGTCTTGCCTAGAACTGGGGTTCAGTGCAATTGGAACTGGGGTTCAGTGAAGTTGGGAGTTTCTGTCTCCCTCCCACTATAGGAAGCCACCCAGGTCCTTCGCCACCCATCCTCTCTATGTTTCTGTCTCCACATCTCAACTTTTTGCAGCTCCTTTGAGTCTCCATTAGCTCCTCTCTTTCCTTCTAGTTTTAGAATTTCCACTGAGCCAGCTCTCCTTTGGTTCTGGATGATGTCTGTTCTGTCTTTCAGTTGTAGTTTTGAAATTGTGCTAGGCAGAAGTTTAGGTGTTCACCTATGCTGCCATCTTGGTTTCTCGCCCTCCTGGATCAGAACCTGAATCTCTTAATTGCCCTCATACTGGCAGTGGTTCCCACCTTCTTTCCTGGCTGCTCAGACATAGGTGGGCTTCTTGCTTGCAGTATCATCTCTGGTGAAGGGGATAAGTGATGTTTAACATAGTCCCAGGATGCTATTGCTCTTTATAACAAAATATATTGATAATTCTCCTCATGTCTCATAGGCCTGATACATTTAATCCTATAGGTTATGGCTAAAAGACAACTAAAACCATCCCTACTTTTACAAACGTGTTTTGCAATTTCTACAAAATTCTTAACAGTCATAAAGCTGCACTGAATCACCTCAAGGTGCAATGCAGATTGCTGTTCCTGGCACACTTTTCCAGAAAAACTGCTCTGGGTTCTCACGAGCAAGATAGGTATTCTATACAGAAACTATTATATCATTGTGCAGAAAATTATAAACCTAAAATATTTCCTAAACCTGTAAACATTTTGGATTCTACTTCCAAAAATAAGGGCAAATAAATAGTTAGCTGAATGAGAGGGGTGAAAAGGTGAGGTTTAATTTTATATTTTGTGTGTGTGTGTATGTTTGCATGTGATGTTCTGCTTTTTATTGCTCCTGCTTAAATAAGCTTTAGAGAAAAAAAAAATGAATCAATGGCCTGAGATGTATCATTATTGAAAATGCAACCATGAGATTAACTTACCAGTCATTCTTCCATGCAGTGAACAACACCTGCCTTGGGGATCTCAGACATATACTGTGGCCATGTGTGGCCCCTTCAGATAGCTTGCACCTCAGCCCCAGTGCTGTGTCCCCCTGCATTAAATTTGAGGAGACATTGCTAAAATCTCATTAGAGTAGGAAAAAAATGTGGAGTAATAATTTTAGCTAATGCTTTATTAATTTTAATAATAATATCAAGAACTATCTTTGAAGGACTACTATGCACCAGGTACCCCTCATTCATTATTTTTAAATCTCAAATTACCTCCTTCAATATGAGCTCCATTTTTAGAGATCAAAACCCTTCCATTCTCAATTAAGTTAAATAATAGGTCCAGGAATCATGCAGCTAGTTTGTAGCTGAATTTTCACTTGAACCCAGGCTTCTCTGAATATAGATTACTCACTTAGTCTCTCTTGATGACTGATTCCTTATTTGTGAAATGGTGACAATAATATTACGTAGTGCATGGTTTATGGTAGCAAAATACATGAAAAGCACTTGTGAGAGTGCTTTCAATGCACTAAACAATATATAAAATTTAGCTATTATATTAATACTATTATTGAAATTGAACATAAATGAAAAGAGCTTTTCTGAGAACACTTCAGGAAGCAGAAATACATCTGAATTCAGAAAGCAGAAATATATCTGAATTATATACTCCCTGAGGAAAAAGAAAACGGGGAGTTGAGAGAGAGACAGGTAGAGGGAGAAAGAGAGTGAGAGAAACATTGATTGGTTGCCTATTATATGTGCGTGCCCACCCTGGAGGAGCAAACCTTCAACTTGGATATATACCTTGATTGGGAATTGAATCTGAAGTTTTTCGCTGCATGGGACTATGTGGCAAACAACTGAGCCACACCAGGCAGGGTAAGACATATTCTTATATGGTGGGGATAGTGCAGGACTTTAGTGCATACAATTTAGTTGAAAAGGATAGTTAACTGAAATCAAGGTAAAAAATATATAAATTTCAGGAATGAAACTCTGGTCTTTCAGGAACTTGTCCAAGTATTATCTGAAGTTCATTAAATATTCTACTAACACTATAGTTCTTGCCTTTGCTTCTGGCAGGATCTAGCCTATGGGCCAAATCTTTTATTCTGAACCTATACAGTAAGAGGCTAAAACAGCATTGCAGAATGGAGAGGTGTTGTGAGATGGAAGTCCTGTGGTGAGCCAATAGAGGAGGGGGAAAAGAGAAAAACATCAGTAAAGTATAATTTATTTATAATGTAAGTAGTTTGGAGAAAGTTCACACAATTTATATTGGGAATCAGGGCATCTTAACCCTCTGACATTTCATTTTTCACTGCCATCCTTTCTCCCTGAACTCTGGTTCTTTGTTTCCTTAAAAGGCAGCTAGTTTGACTAGTTTTCCTTTGAGAAAAAAAAAAAGGTGAAAGCTACTCTCCCACAGAGATATAAAGATATGTTATTTATATATGTGTCTTCTTTTATCTTTGCTGTTTCAATGGTGGTGCTCAAGAGGTGAGGGGCCCAGAGTGCTGCCTACATGGTGACATTCCAAGGGAAGACTCTGCCCTCAAGCCCTCTCCCAGTGCAGGCAACTCAACTTAGAACCTGTATCACTTGTCCTCTGTCACAGCTCAGCTCCCTGGTCACCTCCTTCTAGGACTTACAATTCAACCTTATTTTGCAGCAGCTGTAGCATTTTAGTAAACTCACACGTCTGCCTATACACATGCCCTGTGTTAGTTCTTATTATTCCATAAAGTGACCACACACAAGCTTGCCTCTAAGATGCTCTAAATCTTGTGCAAGGAATCTGATCATGATTTTATCCTGGCAGATCCATACCTACTAGTCCTATCTAATAAAAGAGTAATAAGCAAATTGACTGCACCTCCACTACACCCACCAACAACGCCCACCAGCTACACCCACCAGACAATCAGAGCGAGTATGCAAATTAACCCAACCAAGATGGCTATGGCCACAGAGAAAGCAGGAGGAAACCTTGGGTTGGCCCTGGTGATGGAGGAAGCCAAGCTTTCCACAAACCCTGGCCATCCACGCCTCCCCTTAAGACAACAAAGTTTCAATGGCTGCTGCCACAGAAGGAGCAGAAAGCTTGGCTCTGCTCCAGGCTACAAAGTTGTAATTGTAGAATATAAATAAATCCCAGATACTAGGTCCTCCACTTGGGTCACCAGGGAGTGTGGCCAGCCTGCAATCTACCAGAGGCTCCTCACCCAAGCCACCCCATGCCCTAAAGGAACAACCACCCTGATCGAGGACACCCTTCAGGGCAAACCTGCTGTCCCCAGCCATGCACTAGGCCAATATACTATCTAATAAAATAGTAATATATGGATTTACCATCACTCCAACACACAAGATGACTGCTCCCATGTGATCAAAAGATCCTGTCCCCATGTAGACACAAGATGGCCACCACAAAATGGCCATCAGGGGAGGGAAGTTGGAAGATTCCAGGCCTGCAAGGCAGGCAGTTGGTGGTGATCAACTTGCAGGGGAGGGCAGTTAGGGGTGGCCTGGCTGGCAGAGGAGAAAAGTTGGGGTTGACTGGGCCTGCAGGGAAGGACAGTTGGGGGGCACCCCGGCCTTCAGGGGAGGGCAGTTAGGGTTGTCCAGACCTGCAGGAGAGGGCAGTTAGGGGCAACCAGGCTGGCAGGGGAGCAATTAGGCATCATTCAAGCTGGCAGGGGAGTGATTAGTGGACAATCAAGAAAGCAGACAGGTGAACAGTTGGAAGCCAGCAGTCCTGGATTGTGAGAGGGATGTCCGACTGCCCATTTAGGTCTGATCCAGGTAGGATCATGATTCTATCCTGGCAGTCCTATCTAATAAAAGAATAATATGCAAATTGACTGTGCCTCTGCTACACCCACAACCCAGGTAGGATTGGGCCTTCGTGGGCATTTGGACATCCCATAAGGGGTCCCAGATTGGAGAGGGTGCAGGCTGGGCTGAAAGACACCTGCCCCTCATGCTCAAATTTTGTGTACCAGACCTCTAGTATAGGATAAAAACAAAGGATGTTACAACTGAAAGAATCAGTATCACCTTGTTGACCAGTTTTAATTTTCAGATGAGGCTGCGGATTCCCACATCACTACCAAAACCCAGTTTTCCTGTAACTGATGTAGTAAGTCTTCATTTCTATCACATGACATGACTCTAGGTTAAAATGATGCTCTCTTTTGATGCTTATGACACATGTTGCTGTTTAAAGTATCTCATTCTTAACTTCAAATAACCACTGAATTAAAGAAAAATTACCTCTCTTCACTATACTGTAGATGGATAAAATGAATGTCAGTTTACATGGCATAGTTAAAGAAACTCTAAGAAATTTCTGCTGCATATATTTCCAGGGACTGGCTAAATCTAGGAACTCCAAAAAAATTAATCTATCTAATTTTAATAATTTATAATGCATAAAATATTATGGAATTTCATAGGATGTATATGCAGAAAAATAATAGAATAAAATAGTTATTAAGTACTTTTTTATTTTAAAAAATTGGGCATGTGAATAATAGCAGTGATATGCTAGATTTATCAAGAAATTATGACTGAAATAATTGTGTTCAGGTCCTCATGAATAAGCAATAGAAACACCAAATGTTTCTGGGTAATATATACCCATTTTCTCATCTCTAAATAGAAAGATCATGATATAAAAATATATGTGATATATGCTGAACTTACTTAAGTTGGAATATTTTAAAAATAAAAATGATAGCTTTATATGGGTATAACTGTAAAAATGTTTACATTGATATTTCCATTCTCTGGTGGACCTACTAAGTCTTCAATATTGGTGATAGAGCCTCAGAACCTCACTTTGATGAAATTTAGCTTAAAGTTTTATTTGCTCAATGGCAATAGATTTAAAAGAACACTAAATTCATATTTAATCATGCTTGCATATTTTTACTTTTTAAAAATGTATCTTTATTGTTGAATGTATTACATACATCCCCATGCCTTCCCACTCCCATCCCCTCCTCAGGCCTTCACCACACTATTGTTTGTGTCCATAGATTATGCATATATGCCCATAAGTTCTTTGGTTGATCTCTTAAAAATGCTAAGACTACAGTGGTACTTTGAGATAGGAGTTTAATTCCTTCCTTAACCTTGCTCATATATAAAGTTGTTCGTATCTCAAAACAAATTTCTCCATTGAAATCAATTGAAATGCCATTAATCCGTTCCAGCCGCCAAAATGCCACCCCAGTTGTTCTTGTTACGTGTTTTTGAATAAGAAAAATGTATTTATAAATGACAAATATTGTATAAAAACATAATAAAAGAGAATGTAAAGGAATAAACTGGTTTTATAAAGTGTATTTACCTACTCTTTACACTCTTAATGCTACACTTTATCCCTAAACTGAATGTAACTTAACTAATCTTCACTGAATTTAATTGCTACTGGTCTTTGCATTTTTGGCCGATTAAAAAACAAAACAAAAAACGTGTCCAATAAGGTTTGCCTCTTCCTCTCTTTCAGAATGTTTCTGAAATGGGTGAGGCAAGTTTCATTGAACAGCTCCGATGCATGACCAGTAGCAACTTTTTCGGGGTGTTTCTTTTCCATGAAGTGTGACACCCTCTCTCACATTCCTAAGATCTCCTTTATCTCACTTGTAGAGATCTGCTCCACCTGTGGCTCCTCCTCTAAACCAATTTCTTGGAGAACCTCCGCATGTTGCTGAGACTGCAACTCTTGTAACTCCTCCATGGTGAGTTCCAGAGAGTGCTCCTGGACGAGCTCATTCACGTCTCTCTCATCCACCTCCAGGCCCATGGATTTTCCCAGAGACACTATCTCCTCCTCCACTGGCACCTTGGGTTCGAATCCTTCGAAGGTCCTTTCGGCTACGGCCTCAGGCCAAAGCTTCTTCCATGCAGAGGTCAAAGTCCTCTTTGTAACACCCAGCCAGGCCTGATGAGTAATTCTGAGGCATATCACAATGTTAAAGTGGTTCTTCCAGAACTCTCGAAGGGTGAGGTTTGTGTTCTCCATCACCTCAAAGCAGTGCCGGAACAAGTGCTTGATGTACAGCTTTTTAAAATTAGAAATCACCTCCTGATCCATGGGCTGCAGGATAGGAGTGGTGTTGGGAGGTAGGTATACAACCTTTATAAACTTGAACTCTTTGAGGAGTTCATCTTCGGGGTTCGGTGGGTGAGCAGGAGCATTGTTGAGGATGAGGAGGGCTTGCATGGTTAGGTTGTTTTCCTGTAGATATTTCTTAACAGAAGGGCCGAAAATCAGGTTTACCCCCTCCACAAAGAACTGCCTGGTGACCCATGCCTTCGGGTTTTCCCTCCACATAACTTGCAGTTTATCTTTTAAAATCTTATGTAATTTAAAGACTCTGGGATTTTCCGAATGATATAGGAGCAGAGGCTTGATCTTGCAGTCGCCACTGGCATTGGCACACAGTGTGAGAGTTAGCCTATCCTTCATGGGTTTGTGGCCTGGCATCGCCTTCTCCTCTGCCGTTATATAAGTTCTATTCGACATCTTCTTCCAGAAAAGCCCTGTCTCGTCACAGTTGAAGACTTGCTGGGGGATATATCCTTTGGCTTCTATCAGTTCGGAAAAAGTTTTGAGGTAATCCTCAGCTGCCTTCACATCCGAATTTGCTGCCTCACCATGCCTGACGATGGAGTGAATGCCGGACCTTTTCCTGAAGTTATCAAAGCAGCCTCTACTGGCTTTAAATGAGTCTTTAGATGCTTTGTCCGTGGAAGTGCGCGGGGTCTGCTCCAGCAAATCACCGTAAATCACTTGTGCCTTCTCACATATGATGCCCTGTATTAATGTATCTCCTTTAAGCTGCTTCTCCGTCACCCACACCATCAGTAGATTCTCCATCTTTTCAAGGAGAGAGCTACAGAGCTTAGAAATTATTGCCTTAGCTGGCGTTATACCCTTTATCGACTCCTTCTGTTTAAGCACAGTGCATATCGTCAAAGTACTATGCCCTTATTGTCTCGCCAAGTCAGCCACTCGCACACCTTGCTCATATTTTTCTATGATTTCACGCTTTAATTCAATATACATCATCCTCTTCTGAGCACTGACCTTTCCACTCGCTTTCTTCGGACCCATGGTCATAAAAAGAAATGTGATAAAGTATGTAAATGCACAAAAGATGCTGCGACGACGAGGTAAACAAGCTCACTGACTGAGGTGTGGGAAACTATGAGACGCTCAAGTCCCGGTAAACTGGTGGGTCGTGTGCAGCCGGCCAATCTGCACGATTACTCGTATCTCAAATATTGCTCTTATTTCAAAGCAAAAATTTGCTTGCTCTGCGGCTCATATCTCAAAAATCTCATATGTTAGGGCACTCGTATCTCTAGGTACCACTGTATTTCACAAGTTCCTACTTAACACCCCTTCTTAAAATGTTGGTCAAAAAGTATGATTAAAGGTTGAACAGTTGGGGCGATAATTATGACCATATCAAAAAGCCGCTGGAATCTCTAATGTTTGCTGCTGTAGAGATGATGTGTGTAGACAGGGAAGTGCATTCAGGGGAGATGGAGATGCTTCCTTCCTCAACCTACATTGCTTCCAATGAGGTCTAGGCTCTAGAATTGGCTAGCAAATATTTATGTGCAAAATTCCTTCCACATTTTCTTGCTATCTAGAGAGTTTGTGAAGAGTGGGATGAAAACAACAGATATCACTATGCTGTGATTCTCCTGATAGTAAATCTTTTCATGCATATGCTGGTCAATATAAGTATGTGCAATTTGCATATGCAATTTTAATTTTTTCTAGTAGCCACATTCTTAAAAAGGAAAATGAAATAGGTTAAATTAATGTTATATTTTATTCAACTATATAAACAATTATCATTTCATCATACAGTCAACACAAAACTATTAATGCGCTATTTCACTTTTTTTTCTGTAACAAATCTTCAAAAGCCAATAACCTGATTAGTCACATAAATAGCTCCAGTAGTTATTATTTTGGATAGTGAAGTTCCAAACGATTAAAAGTTTTCTAAAAAAAATATATATCTATATATATCTATATCTATCTATCTATCTATCTATCTATAGATAGATATAGATAGATATAGATATATATATAGATATATATAGATATATATAGATATATATAGATATATATAGATATCTATATATATATTGGAAACACTGAGTAAACGCTGGTGTCAAATGTAACTTTTGGGATTTGATAAATTTATAGATTATTAATCACTCATATAGAAAATACTTTGCTAAATTACTAAAATTATTAGTGGTAGTTCCATTTGTGTTTCCATTTAATTTCATTGAATTTTCCATATACGTACTGTACTAACAGGCAAAGAAAGTAAAGAAAGAAGGGAGGAAAGAAGGAAGGAAATTTATAATAGTTTTTATTTTTTAATTTTATTTTTTATTTAATCTTCACCTAAGGGTATGTTTGTATTGATTTACAAGAGAGAGGAAAGGAGAGAGAGGAACACTGATGTGAGAAATACTCATTGGTTGCCTACTCTATGCACTCAGATTGGGGTCAAATCCACAAACTAGGTCTGGCCCTGACTGGGAATTGAACTTTTTGTTATATAAAATGACATTCCAAGCAACTGAACCACTGGCCAGAGCAAATTTAAAATAGTTTTTAAATGTCAAAAGGGACTTTTCACTTCAGATGATAGCTACATAAATCAAGAAGCTCCTATCAGGCTCAGTAGTTCTTTTTGAAAATCCTCATTCAAATACCATCAGAATCCCATGGGAATTGGTTGGGGGAATCAGCGGGTGAGGGGGAGGGAGGGGGCAGCTGGAGAAACACAGTGGAGTCTGAACAGAGCAGCAAGCATGTTGTTTCCCACAGAGGGTGCTGAGAGGGTAAGGAAGGGCTATTTCTATAGATCAGATTGCTGGAGAGCTAATCAGACTTTCTGCAGGCAGTGACAACGTGCAATTTACTGTGATGCTTCTTGGCTCATGGGAACCAGCAGGGTGTGACAAGAATGGTTTGCCTCAGAAGTACATGTCACAGTTTTCTTCCAGATTTTTAAAATAATAATAATGCTTATGTCCATAGAGAAGAGCAAATCATGTATTTTGGAGCATTCAACTTGGTGTACATGAGCACCAATCGGGGATTCTCTGCTGGATGGGTCTTCGGAAAATACTAGAAGTCACTTTAGATATGTGAGGTGATGCCTTAGTATTTCCTTGGTTGTTTTCCTAGCAAAGGTGGTGTGTCTAGGGGAGTTTTGTGGAGGAGAAATACCTTTTTTATTTTCTTCTTAAAATAGTGTGGACAGAAAGGTGCAAAATACAATGAGTAAATACAGTATTTACTCCAGGGGTGAGTTAGCTGCTCTTCATTGTTTTACATCCCAGAGAGAGGTGATCTCAAAGAAATCAGATGCTAAAGCATTATTTAACTTAGAGTTTAAAGCCATCACACTTCTTGGGCTAATTAGAAGCCCATTGCAACCTAAAAAACACTGGTTGTCTCACTTGGATTCATTGCCTTTTATGAAGGGTTATCAGCAGAACCCTTAATCAAAAGGTTATGGCAGAACTCTCCATTTGAAGATATTTTGGTAGTAAAGAGATTCCCTCTTTCTCAGGAAGGTTTTGTAAAACATTCCTATCCCATTCAGATTGACTTTTTTATTCTGTGATTCTTTAGTGCTAAGTCTTTTGTTTTAAAAAAACATTAAGTTATTTATTGTTTAAATATTACATATGTCTCCCTTTTCCCCCATTGACCTCTCCCTAGTCACTCCCACCCCCTAGCACATGCCCTCACCCCCTTACTGTCTGTGTCCATGGTTTATGCTCATACACATGCATACAAGTCCTTTGATCTTTTCCCCAACCGCCTTCACTGCATTCCCCCTTAGGTTGGATGATCTGTTCGATGCTTCTATGTCTCTGGATCTATTTTTGTTCATCAATTTATGTTGTTAATTATATTCCATAAATGAGTGAGATAATGTGATATTTGTCTTTCTCCAACTGGCTTATTTCACTTATCTCAGTGTTAATTCTATTTAGAATCGATTACTTTGTAATATTCTCTACCTAATCTTAGTACTCTCCTAAAGAACAGAAAACAACACAACACCATAAAAATATAAGAGGCTACACATTTCCTCTAGTAAATGTGAGAATTAAATATATCATTATATTTATGAATACCTTTAGTACACATATGTACCAGGCACTAGAACTCAACAGTGCACACTTCAAGTATACTATCTGCCCACAAGGGGCATGTTGTCTAGCTGGGGACACAGCATTAAACATAATGCCATTAAAATATTCATTGCAACTATGAAAAATTCTATACATAAAATCATTTCAAAGTTTATAAATGAAAACTTCAATAGATAAATAAGTCAACCAAGAACATGTACTAAAAAAAGTTTTAACTCACCAGTAAACTAAGTAGATATTAAACAATGAGACTATCATTTTTCACCTATTAAATAGCAAATTAAAACTTCTTAAGATTTGTCTGTCATGTATTTCTGGAGGCATTATCAATTTCTACAACCCATTTGGCAATCAACTTTGCAATATACATAAAGTGCCATAATCATGTTCACATTCTGACAACTAACTCACTTATAGAATTGTGTTCCAAAGGAGTAAGTCTATATATGGAAGCAAATATCCACCAAGGAAACTATTCATCAATGTTATAATAGTTGGAAATTAGAAATACTCGTAAATGTCAAAAATGGATAAATGATTGAGTATATATATATTGAAAAAAGTAATTATAAGAGCAAAAGGCCCTATGTTCAAGCAGTTATAGGTCAATCCCTAGACCTATTTTTTAACAAGTTTCCTTGTCTATAAAGTGAAGATAATTTGTAAAATGCTTATGAAAAATAATGCTACATTTACAAAGTCAGTTCACAAAAGAATGTCACCTCCTCCCTCTTTGCCCCATAACTAAAATCTGCTCTCCCAGGGTAAGCACAAAATACTTGATTTTATTTTCGTCTCAGGACATTTAAAACAAAGAAGTTAGAGATTGGTATTTATCTAGAGCAGTAGTCCCCAACCTTTTTTGGCCATGCCCCACCTAAGCATCTCTGAAATCCTGATTCCCCTCTTGTGACATATAATTCTTATTATTCAAAAAGTGAACTATTCATGTGGGGGAAGCCTAAAAGCCCATTAACTTGGTCTAAACAAGCTTCCAAAGAACATAGCATTCATGAAAGAGAAAAATAAAAGAACAAAAGGACAGTTGAATTACTCAGGAAGAAATAAATCACTGAGAAATTGTTTAAAAAATAACAATAATATGAAGTGATATGAAAAAAAATATCAAATAAAGTTTCAAAACATGGAAAAATGAAATTCATTAATATGTCACAATATATATTTATATACTGTAAACCATAAAAAATGCAAAAAATTCACTATTAATAACTCAATTCTCCAATTGCCCCCTTAAAAATCAAATTACCCCCCTGTGGAGTGTGTGCTCCAAGTTGGGAACCACTGATCTAGTGCCTATGTGACAGGTAATGAGTTGGAACTTTAAATCCTACTTTGGTTTATTTTATTCCATGTAAAGGGGATTTTCCTTAAATTTTTGTTAGGATAACCTATATACTACACAATTGGGAAATACCAGTCCTGATGAAAGCCTTCCCTAGCTTTTTGCACATAAACCAATGCTTTTGCTGACATTTGGGGAGAGGTGGCTAAAATCCAAAATCCTTGGGGAGCATTTTCTTGCCTGTGCCCCTTTGTGGATGGATGTCATCACAGAACAGCAAACTCTGGAGGGGAACTTAGATGTTGGCTCTTCCATGCCTTCTCATTTATACAGTCTTTCATTGAATGTTTTGCATTCCTGCTGCAGATCAGGATGACTTGGGGAAATTTTTATGTAAATAGCTTCCCCTCCCTCCTCACACTTTCTTCTCTTTCCCAGCTGGAAAAGATTCTTATGTCTTCAGTGTGGCATGGAATCTGGTCATTAGAAAATTTTTAAAAGCCTCACAAGTGATTCTAACTGCAACCGCATGGCACAGTTAATTTTGCTCCAAGACTCCTGAGAAAAGAGTACAAGTTTTTGTTTTGTGTTTTTGTTTGTTTGTTTGTTTGTTTGTTTGTTTGTTTTATTAGTGCATGTCTAAAATATTGTCTGATTCTTTCTCTCCTTTTGTTCTGAAAAGGCAAGGAAAAGACCGACAGTAATTAGCTTGTTTCTCTGTATCTGCTCACCCAAGCTCTCTGGACTCAGAAGATTCATGGCAGACTTTTTTTTTCTCTCTCTCTTTTGAAGTATCATGTATCATTTTTCTATTCCCTTCTCAATGCGATGCATTCTGTAATTCATGACACACTTTTTCCTATTGTCAGATGCTTTAGCCTGCACCATTTTCTTTTTTTCTCCTGTCTTCACAGGCATTTTAGCATCCTCCCATCATCTCCTGGAAGTGGAAATGTTTTAATTCTAATTCCCTCTCAGATATGGCATGCTGTCATTAAATAATTCAACTATTTTCCAGAATTTATGACAATTTATCCACAGGTTTTTTACCTTTTTAGGTAAAATATATTTGATGATTCTAATATTTTGAGCATGTTTTCCCACTGATTAAGCAGACCAGTGATAGCTGACTGCTGTGAGAATATACTATGCTGCCTTTTGCTAAGCAGATGTTATGGTCTTGGGGTCTAAACATACTACAAAGTCTTGTTTAGTATCCTAGTTGGGAGAAGTTTTGCCCAGTTGAGAAAAGCCACTCAGTCAAATATTTAGTGAGGCTACAGTGTGAAGAGCATTGTTCCAGATGTTGCTGATAAAGTTGACAAGATACAAAAGCACCCATTTCTGTGGCTCTTAAGCTTTAGTGATTATGTCCTTGGATTAAATCCCTAGAAGTGGGAAATACAAAAAGAAATGACTAAACATATTTACTATTTCCAGTAGGTAGATATGTGACAAAACAAAATAATAAAAATTAATTTTAGAAAGTTTATTATGGACATCATAAATGTCCATGACATTTAAAAATCTTCCTTTCCTTTGACCCAGTAATTCCACCTCTAGTAATGGCTTCTAACAAAATAATTTTTCAGCTTTTCTGAACGTTTGAAAATTTTAATAATACAGTGTTTAAAATAATTTTAGGAGAATAAATGTATATCTGTTATAATAAAAATTAATATTTAAACTAAACAAAACTTAAAGGCAAATTTCACTCTGGGAAAACTTGTCTAACTTATATATAGTAAATAAAGGGTGTATTTTCAAAATAAACAGTGTAATGTCTGGCTGGTGTGGCTCAGTGGTTGAGCATCAACCTATGAAGCAGGAGCTCACAGTTTGATTCCAGGTCAGAATACATGCCCAGGGTTTGGATTGGACCCCAGAAAGGGGTATGAAGGAGGCAGCTGATTGATGATTTTATCATTATTGCTGTTTCTATCTCCCTTTCCCTCTTCCTTATTCTCTGAAATCAATTAATAAATGATTTAATTAATGAAACTATATACAGTGTGGCTACATGTCACTAAAAAAATACTGGTGCTCCATTAGGAGAGGAAGGTTAGACAATATGCAGAAAAAAAATGGAAAATGAATATATGGAAGAGTATCAATCTTAAGAGCAATAAGAGACATTCAAATCAAAAAGGAATTTCCATTAGTGTTTATTCATTAGGCAACTATTTAACCAAAAAAATAATCATTAAGTCTCTGGTGTTGGATACCATGAGATTTGTTCTTGAATAGGAGGGAGGGTGATGGAGTTTATATGCAACATTTCTGGAAAGCAATTGAAAGAGATATACCATGACATTTAAAAATCTTCCTTTCCTTTGACCCAGTAATTCCACCTCTAGTAATGGCTTCTAACAAAATAATTAAAAATGCAATTAGAGAAGTTTGTGCAAGAATATTTGTGGAAAAACTTATAGTAGCAAAATAAAAGAAACTGAATGCCCAATAATAAAATAATATTTAAATAATAGAACCATTACTAAGACATATAGAGAAGTTATTAGCCATCATTTGTTTTAAATAATACTTGAATAAATATTTGAAAAGGCACATGGTATAATATCATGTGAAAAACACCACAGAAAATCATATAAAATTTTTTAATAGTATATGTAGAAGCATATAGATACATACATAAAAACAGGGACTTTCATTGGATCATTTTGAAATTTAGCCTTTATAATTTTTGCTGTTTGAGCATTCACCTTAGTTACTTAAAAATATTTTCATTAACTCAGTGGAGATTACATAATATTTAGCCTATGTATTTAAGTTATCACTGAACTATGATGAAGGCAGTCCTGTATTTTGTGCAGTTGAAGAGATCCAGGGTGGGAATCTCAGACCCTGGGTGATAATGCAGACCTAGTCCCCGAAGCTGCCGCTGAAGAAGCAGGGTCTTCTCTCTGCTGATGCAGAGGATCCATGACCTAAAGAAGCACTATTGCAGCTCACCCCACAACCCTTCTATTATTTCCACATTTTGCTGGAATTTTAAATCATGGGTAGATAATTCCAGGTGGCTCACCTTGCACTCTGCTACATATGCTAGCTTGCAAGTTAGTGTTGTGATCAGCTCTATCTTTGTTAAGTGGAAACCGATGCTCCTAGAGATAAGGTTACTTTGCTATACTCATCTGTGGAGAAATATGAAAGCTAGGACTGCCTACAGAAAATTCCATTATTTTTGCACTATACCAGGTTAGCTGCTTGGCTATTATTTCAATTAGGAGGAAATACTTTAGAAAACGAATACATTATTCTTTGGTTTACATCTCTCCAACTATGACTGTTTTAAATAACAAAAGTAATTACAATTAAAGCAAAAATGTTGAGAAAATAATTGTTGTGTTATATTATTTTGCAAAATGTAAATTTATTCATTAAACAAAGCACCGTTAATGATGTAGAGGAAGTTACATTGCCTTTCCTAAGGGTTAAAATTAGGGAGGCAAAGATAGGGAGGAAAGGGATTGTTAAAAATACACATTATTAGGCTATTGCTTGTGAGGTCTGACAGAGATCTGGAATGTATATTTACAAGGACTTCAAATGATTTTTAAACACAGGCCATTTAGGGGAAATATATCTGTAGGGCAGTTAATTTCAAACTGTAGGGTGCACATGTTTCTCTGGACACTTTAAAAATAATGATTCTAGCTGAAACGGGTTTGGCTCAGTGGTTAGAACATCAGCCTGCAGACTGAAGGGTCTCAGGTTCAATTCCAGTCAAGGGCATATACCTTGGTTGTGGGAACATCCCCTGTAGGAGGTGTGCAGGAGGGAGCTGATCGATATTTCTCTCCCATCAATGTTTCTAACTCTCCCTTCCACTCTGTAAAAAATCAATAAAATCTATTTAAAAAAAATAATGATTCTAGTTCAGCCAGTCTAGAGCAGGGACCAGAAACATGCATGCTACACATGATTTTTGCTTAATTTCCATGGCTGGTCCATAGACCATTCTTTGAGAAACCTGTCTTATTTTAATTGTACAAAGCATCTACTATAATTGCTATTGGGGACATAAAAAAGGATGTGTGTTCCTTGTGCTCAAGAGGATATAAGGAAGAGGAAATAAAATAGTTAAGAACAATAACATAGATCAAAATAAAAGAATCCCACACACAACAAAATATGGAAATAGAATTCATAAAAAAAAAGAACATTGATAGCTGAAGACATTTACAAAGAGGACCCAGCATCAGTCTGGGTCATTTAAAAATATGTATGGTTAATGGGGATGGGGGCGGGGGAGAATGAAAGGCTTCCAGATTGAGGAGAGCAGGAAGAGGAACAGAAATAAAAAAGAGCAAGGTATTAGAATTAGGGAGAAAATTTACATATATATATTGAGAGAAAACATAGGCCCAACTATAATGTGGTTTCTGAGATTCTTAGCTTAAACTCTTAAAGGGATTCCTGACAGGGCATGATGGATGATGCTCACCCATGATATATGGCAGTGTATACATTGACCTTTCAAAGGTTTACAAACCTCTTGAATTAGAGTTGACATATACTAGATAGACTGGTTCCAGAGCATTTGTCCACCCCAACTTTTATCAGCCTCAGTTGATGGATAAGAGCTTTGCCTTGCTTCCCAAACTGTTTCTCCTAACGTTAGGCTCTTAATCATCTATGATGGGAAATAAGAGAACAGTAATTCACACATTTTTGGATATTAATTAAATGCAGGTTTTAGGGGCCTTTGCCAGACCTGTGTGTTTTTAGGAATCATAAGATAATATTTCCAGATATACTTTGGGTACTTTACAGTTGAGCACTGACTTATAACTTGAGGTGATGTGTTAAACATATATTTCCCTCCCAACTACACATGCACACATGCAGGCAAACACAAATTCACTGATAACATTCTAAATCAGTTCTTCAGTCATGACGATGAAGAACATCTTCAAGGATCTTCATAGGTCATATGATACTTTTCTGCTTCCGATTATTGCAACGTATTTTGATATGAGAGAAAGTATCTAAGCTTATCAGTTGTCTCCCCACCATCATCCCCTGACCCAGAATCTTTCTTTCTCCCTGAATTAATTTATTTAATGCTATAAGACTGTAACTATGAAAGAACATTCACCAGAGTGGAACAGTAGTTATTTTACTCTTCAGTGATGGTTTGTATGCCTATTTATGAAGGATAATAAGGCTTTATACTGACCACTGCTGAGAGGCTAAAAAAGTGATTATCTTTATGATGCTCACTGTGTATAATGGCCTTATCATATACACAGGTATAGGTAATTAGCCATGACTCTATTAATTAATCTTTCAAAGAGATATGAACGTGAGCAAATACAACTGTGGATATAAAAAGAATCATGTTTATTTAGCTAAATTGGTCAGATAAGTATATATGAAGAAGAGAAACATTTGAGAGCAAAAACTGTTCTATAGAGGAGAGAATCAAGATGGTGGCATAAGATATTCACCTATATGTGTTGCCTCTCACAACCACATCAAAACTACAATTAAAAGACAAAACGACTATCCCCCAGAACCATGGGAAAGCTGGTGGAGTGGAAGTTCTACAACTAGAAGGAAAGAAAAAAGTGCATTGAGACCTGTAGGATGTGCAGAGGCTCAGAAAAGCAGAGGTATGGAGACATGCACAAATTGGACTGGCTTGTGCTGTTGTTGTTGTTGTTTTTTTTTTTTTTCAATTGGGAGGGAATTGCAAATTCCCAACTCTCTAAACTCCAGTTTCTGGTGAGATTCTGGGGATCCAGACTCATACAAGGAGAAATTGGACTGTCTGCCATTGGGTTGGAAAGGGAGGGTGGCTCTCTCGCAGAGGTGTGCACAGCAATCATTGTTTACTGCGCTGGGTTGTGGGAAGCAAAAATACAGAGACCTAGAGAGGGCTGACTGGCAACCATAGCTGTTTTCCATGCCCTATTGCCTCCCTGACACCCCACCCTGCCCAATTTACAAACCCACCAAGCTGTGTGCAGTGACCTTTGCATATGAATGGCCTACCCTCTAGCAGCTTAACCTAACAAATTACAACTGGGTCAGACAACTACAAAACTTCCAAACTCCAAGCAAAGAGGAGAAATCTGCAAATTTCCCTGTAGCTCCGGCTGGGTGGCCTCAGACACCAGTTGACTTGCACCTCCTTGGAAATCCAGGAACCAGTGTACCTAGAGGTTAGTGTGACACAACACCAGATTTCAATTCTTCACATACATAAGTGACACGCTCAAGAGGCAGACTCCATGAGCACCAAATCCCCGCTGAAGCAAGTCCTGCCCCATAAGGGTGTCTCCAGCACAGCAGTTCTTCCATTAATAGACACAGCTAATCCTCACAGTCAATTGGCATGGAGGTCAATTCTTCCCAATGTACCAATAGCAATCAAGGCTTAACTACAATAAGACTTTGTACCCAGCCCATAAAGGGGTGCACAAAGGGTATCTACCTCAGGTGACTGGGGAGGTGGTCATATTGGGCCATAAAGGACAACTAGCACATAAAGCCACTCCATCAACACAGGGAAGCAGCCAAAATGTGGAAACAAATAAACATGTCATGAATGAAAGAAATGGAGGAAAGCAAACAACTAGACATAGAGTTGAAAACCACATTTATAAGGTTACTCAAGAATCTTCTACACACTGCCAAGAAACTTAGTGAGACCTTCAAGAATCTTAATGAGAATGCCAAAAAAAAAAAAAAAGAAAAGGACAGTTAGAAATTAAGCATACACTGTCTGAAATAAAGGGATGGTATACAGAAATCCAACAGCAGACTAAAGGATCCCAAGAATCAAACCAAAGATCTGAAATATAAGAGAGCAAAAAACACCCAACCAAAAAAATAAAAAAGTAAAAAGAGTCCAAAAATGTGAACATAGTGTAAGGAGCCTCTGGGACAACTTCAGTCATACCAACATCAGAATTATGGGGGTGCCAGAAGAAGAGAGAGAGAAAGATATTGAAAAGTTATTTGGAGAAATAATGACTGAAAACTTTCCCTACCTGGTGAAAGAAATGCACTTACAAGTTCAGAACCCCAAACAAAAGCAATCCAAAGAGGACCACACCAAGACACATCATAATTAAAATGCCAAGGCAAAAGACAAAGAGGAATCTTGAAAGCAGCGAGAGAAAAACAGTTAGTTACCTACAAGGGAGTACCTATATGACTGTCAGCTGATTTATCAACAGAAACTATACAG
The DNA here is from genome assembly GCA_004026805.1 of Lasiurus borealis. NCBI lineage: Eukaryota > Metazoa > Chordata > Mammalia > Chiroptera > Vespertilionidae > Lasiurus > Lasiurus borealis. The sequence continues at coordinate 110,833 of PVJN01000277.1, read as the reverse complement.
GCCAGAAGGGAGTAGCAGGAAATATTCAAAATGATGAATAGCAAGAACCTACAACCAAGAGTGTTCTACACAGCAAAGCTATCACTTAGAATTGAAGTTCAGATAAAGAACTTCACAGACAAGAAAGAGTTAAAGGAGTTCATCACCACCAAACCAAGATTATATGAAATGCTGAAGGGTTTTCTTTAAGAAGAGGATGAAGAAGAAAAAGGTAAAGATAAAAATTATGAACAACAAAGTGATAACAAATACATACCTATCAACAAGTGAATCTAAAAGTTAAGTGAATAAAAAATCTGATGAACAGAATAAACTGGTGAATATAATAGAATCAGGGGCATAGAAAGAGAATGGACTGACAATTCTCAAGGGGAAGGGGATATGAGGGGTGTGGGAAGAGACTGGACAAAAATCTTAAACCTATAGATGAGGACAGTGTTGGAGGATAAGGGCACGTGGAATCAGGTGGAGGGAATCTATGAGGGAAAAAAGAGGAACATCTGTAATAAACTGAACAATAAAGATTTATTTAAAAAAAAAACTGTTCTATACACTAAGGCATAAATTTTCATTTAGTAGCCCAAATACTGGTGTGTGTGTGTGTGTGTGTGTGTGTGTGTGTGTGTGTGTGTGAGAGAGAGAGAGAGAGAGAGAGGCATTAGGCACCTGAAGATTTAGTTATAAAACATTTTGTATGAGAAAATTAATAATTACTCATTAACTTATTGAGGATATTGCTGAATAACTAATGAAAATACAGCAGAATTTATTATATATTTAATATAAATAAAATGAAACTGCTTAATAACAAATCATCATGAATATTATTCTGGCAGTAAGGAAAGTGAATCCTTAAATTAAAGGAGAGGAAGATTTGCTAGACCACATATTTACCTTTATAATTTCAACCTGTAGACAGTTGTCATCAGCACTCACATCTCTAATTCAATTGCATTGGAAGATTACAGTATAAATTTTCTGCCATGTCAAGCAGATGGGACGACTAGAGTTTACATAATATTCTGCTGTATAAGATAGATGTATTTGGATTGATATTAAAATGCTCAACAGTCTATATAAACACATATTTATGGCTCTGTTTGAGTTATAATCCAATACATAATAGGTGATGACCACAGGGAAAAAAAAGAAAAGTTGTCCAAAAGGTAATGTTTCTGAATTAAAAGTTTCTGGAACAAAAATCGGAAACATCTATTGAAATCTGTCCCTCACTGGTTTAGCATAAACTTGTCCAGCAATCAAGATAACATATGTGAAAATATGGAATAGACCTTGGAATACTTACAAAGGATTTGATGACTTGTTGTGATGGCCAAAATCTGCACTAAACAACTTAAATTAAGCCTCATCCCAATATAAGGCCTACTACATGTTCATAATGAACTGTATAGGACCTGTGGGGCTTTTTGGAGATGCATAAACAAATGTTTTTAGTGTTTATTTATGAACCATTATTTTTTGTTGTTGTTTATTTACCCAGCACAGATGTTATGGCTCATTGAGAACCAAATAGCTTGTGTAGGTGGCCATGTTTTCATGGTCAAAACAACTCATGCAGAGATATGTGTGCTTGCTCCACTGATGCTATCACCCTAGAAATAATGGTATAGCATGCAGTATAATTCAGCACCCATAATGCATGAGCAAGAGATATTAGGAAAATATGTAGATACCAGTCCCATGTGAAATGAAGAAATGGGAAAATAGTGCTTTGAGGTGTCTAAATGGAAGGGAATGTTCTATTCCACAAACTAGTAGCCTTGATCCTTACAGCCAGGCTATTTTACTTTTCACCATTTCATTTTTTAGAGATAGCAAAGTCTTTTGTCAAGACTGGCTGACAGAGATGAACAGGTATAGAACACCCATAGAACATGCATGTTTATAGAGTTTGCCAGAGGCCTGGTACATGAAAATTCATGCACTGGAGGGGAGGGGACCTCAGCCCAGCCTGCCCCCTCTCATAGTCCAGGAACTCATAGGGGCAGGAGGTGACCTAGTGATCAGGGGAAGATGATGCCTCCATAACATTTCTGCTGCTGCCACTGCTGGCAGTGCAAGTCTCAGCCAACCCTGAGTGGCTGGGGAGCTGAGGGGATTGGGGGACTCCTGAGGCAGATACACAGAGGGGCTGGGCACAGCTGGCGGTAGCTGCTATCTTGCAACTTCGGATGCTAACATCTTTGAGGGCATGGCAGTCAATTAGCATATTCCCTATTACTTATTGGCTGTGGGCACCACTATCTTTGTGAGAGTGTGATGGTCAATTAATATATTCCCTCTTTATTAGATAAGATAGGAATGCAGAGTCAGTTGAAGACTTGAGCTTTTAACTGGAGAAATTGGTAGAAATTGAAAACGTTTTCGTATTATTCTTGACTTAATGGGAGTTCTAACCCGTTCTCAATCTCACTCAGACTCTTCAACAACTTGGGAGCATCTTTAACCCTGAAAGAAAGCAAACATAATGAAAAAAAAACAGTGACTTTATTGTTGAGAGGATCTCGTGGGTGAATCTTATGGTCAATCTAAAGCAAAGGTTGATATGGAATACATGCATTTTTTTTACATGACACCACAATGTGCTTGGTAGCTTAATGGATTTTTAAAGCATTTCTAGACACAGAAAATAAATGGACTTGCCACGGTGGCCCATTTTACATAATAGGGACATCTCTAGAATTAAGTTTTCTGCAGGTGCCATATGCCTATATTCTTTTTATTTAGCAAACATTATTTGGCTACCTCCACAAAAATACATTGTAACTTTATTTTTTTATATGCAGATGAAAGTAAGTTATTGAAAGGGAGCATGGAGTCATCATGAGTGTTTTCTGGGGTGAGCATGGCATAAGATTTACTTGTTTATAGAATCAATTTAAGATGGTATCTTAGCTCAGAATTCTATTATTGCTAGGTTATACAGGGTGGCTTAAATAACAGATATTAATTTCTCATACTCCTAGAAGCTAGGAAGTCCAAGATCAAGGTGCAGGCAGATTTTGTTCTTGAGAAAAGCTTTTTTTTATTTTTTATTTTTTGACTTGCAGATGGTTGTTTTCTCTCTATGTCCTCACACAGTGGAGACAGAATAAGAGTATGAATCCCATCATGGAGGACTTAACCTCATGACCTCACCTAAATCTAATACCTCCCAAAGACCCCAGTCTTCAGATAGCATTATGTTGTGGGTAGGGCTTCAACATGTGAATTGGGCATAATTCATTCTATAGCCGATGGCGACTAAGATCAGGTCATCATTTAGAAAACAAATTCACAAGTATTTTCCTTGGTGTGAAGACATAGGCTGAAGATCAAAAGAAGGTTCTTTTACCCCAGGACGTTTTATTTCCAACATTTAGTTGTTTCATTGACAGATTAGTTCTCTCTCTTTTTCTGGATTAAGTCATGAGATAGATAACCAATTGTTTTAGATTTCCTTCTAAACAATGACCAAGGAGAACCCCTATATAAGAAAGAATACAGAATGTAAACAGTTCTGCTATGGGACTAGGAAAGACTTTCTTTTGCAAAGGCCAGAAGCTGAAAGGAAGATATTACAAGTCTTAAATATAGGGATCCTCTATATTCCCTTCATTGCTAGTAATTTATATTTACCCTTTTTTTTTTTCCCCTAAGCTCATCCTTTCTTAGTAGGTTTTAATGATAGAATACTTATTCTTTCATTTCATGATTTTAATATATGTTTTGTCTCATCCACCATTGCTAACAATATAATTCAACTTTTTAAAATTTCTTTAAAGCAGTCATTATTTTACATTTAGGAAATGCTGTCTGGTGGATGTCATATAGTCCACTTCAATGTGACTGTTGAAAATGGGGTGCTCTAGGCCTAAAACTGAGTTTAGGCTTGCTTTGATAACCTAGTTGAAAGGATAAATTAAGACTTATTTACTCTAAAAGATGTTTTTTTTTTCAGCAGCACAAACCCAACTTATATGTGCTTGGCTCCACCAAAATGTGTTTTGTCCTTTTATTTAAAGAACTTACCTCACACTAGAGGTCTGGTGCACGAATTCATTCACTGGTGAGGTCCCTCAGCCTAGCATGTGGGATTGGGCTGAAACCAGCTCTCCAACATCCCCTGAAGGGTCCCGGATTTCCAGAGGGTGCAGGCTAGGCCAATGGACCCCACTAGTGCATGATTGGAGTCAGGGAGGTACACAGGAGGTTGGCCAGACAGGAAGGGGTGGAAGGAGAACTCTAGGGCATGTTCAGCCCATTTCAACCAGTCCTGATTGGCCTGACCCCAGCAGCAAGCTAACCTACTAGTTGGAGTGTCTGATAGGGCAGTTGGGAGGGAGCAGGTCTGCAAGGGAGTGCAGTTGTGGGTTATCAGGCCAGCAGGGGAGGGTAGTTGGAAGGGACCAGGCCTGCAAAAGAGGGCAGCTGGGGGCTATCAGGCCTGCAGGGGAGGACAGTTAGGGGTGACCCACAGGTTGAGAACCACTGCTGTAGAGCCTATGACCATCAGAAAACACAGATATTTACATTATGATTCATTAACAGTAGCAAAATCACAGTTATGAAGTTGGGCGTCACCACAACAAAAGTAACTGGATTAAAGAGTTGTGGTATTAAAAAGGTTGAGAACCATTGTTTTAGGGTCCTTGCTTGCATTGTTTCCTTCCAAAGTCCAAGGAGAAAGGTCTGAGGTGGGTAATTACCAATATTTTGTATGTATGCCTTTTCTCAAAGAGATACATTTCTAAAATTGTATAAGACTCAGGTCCTATAATACCTTATGCTTTCCTGGAAAGTAGGAAAGACACTTAGAATGTCTGTTTTACAGATGAACAAACTGAAATGTAATTCAAGTTAAAAAGAAATAGGAACAAATGGAGAGAATTTTGAACTCTGACCATTTAACTCCAGAACTTGTGTTTTTTACCATTATACTGTATGAGAGATAGCAAGTAAACACACATTAATAAAATCAAGAGCCCATGAAGGCATGACTTATAGTTCTACTGATAAGACTTTGCTTTAAAATTAAATGAATGTAGTTCTTTGTCAGAGTGAGTTTTAACACTGGGCAACAAGGGTTGCTGTTCCCTCTTTATGTCATCCCTTTATTGGCCTCAATTTCCTTGAGTTCTTGCTCAGAACTTTGGCCTGCAATGCTTCATTTTTTTCCTCATTTCAACACCAAGTTAGCTCCTTCATGATTTCACTAAGCAGCTGGAAATAAAAACTGTCCTTATCTAACTGCCTTATTTTTCAAATCCCCATAATGAAGGTGGCATTATCATATGTCAATATTCTGTTGTGTAACAGCCTTTGTAAATTGACTATCAAGTCATATTGTAAAGAGTAGAAAATTAAAAACAAAACCAATACAAATGTATATAACAAGCTATACTCTAGATTATGGTTTACCATTTTGCCAGGTGTCAAATGGGGATCATAATACTCACTATAATAGTTGGAAAGGAGTTAGGAGTGTTATATGAATGCAAGAACCATTATGTAATCAATAAGTTGAAAGCTCTTCAGGAATGTCAGCATCTTTCTCAAGATAGTAGTTTGGCCTCAGTAAATAAGCTTAGGTGGGTAGCCCAACTTATTTTGAAAAGATCTTAGTGAAATAAAAAATAAATAAAATAAATTTTCAGCAACTGAGATTAATAAAGGTTTTTACTCTATATATCTTATAAAACTAATCCTATCTAATAAAAGAGTAACATGCAAATCAATCATACCTCCACTACATTCACAAGCCATGCACAGAAACCATGCCCACAAGCCAGTCAGGAGAGAATATGCAAATAAACCCAACCAAGATGGCTACAGCCAAGGAGAGCAGGATGGAGGCTTGGGTTTCCCTGGCAATGGAGGAAGCCAAGCTTTATGCCTCCTCTGGTGGGCCAAATCTTCTGCTCAAGGCAACAAAATTTCGATTATAAAAGATAAATAAACCCCAACAGAAATGGCTGTAGCCAGGAGAGCAAACAGGATGCTTGGCTCTGCTACAGGCTACAAAGTTTCAATTGTAGAAAATAAATAAATTCCAGATAACAGGGCCTCATCTTGGGTCATGGGAGGCATGTCCAGCATGCAAACCACCATAGGCCCCTCACCCAGATCACCCTACAATCCCAAGGGAACCCCTACACTGATCCGGGACACCCTTCAGGGCAAAACACCTGGCTCCAACCCATGCACCAGGTCTCTAATAAAAGAGTAATATGCAGATTGACCATCACTCCAACACAAAAGATGACTGCTCCCATGTGGTCAAAAGATCCTGCCCCGTATGAACACAAAATGGCCACCACAAGATGGCCAGCAGGGGAAGGCAGTTGTCAGGGACCAAGACTTCATGGTTGGGCAGTTGTGGGTGACAGGCCAGCAGAGGATGGCAATTGAGTGCAATCGATCCTGCAGTGGAGGGCAGTTAGGGGTGACCAGGCTGGCAGAGGAGGGAAGTTGAGGGGGCCTGGGTCTGCATGGAAGGTCTGTTGAGAGGACCCAGGCCTACAGGGGAGAGCAGTTTGGGGATATCAGTCCTGAAGGGGAGGGCAGTTAAGAGTGACCAGGCCATGTCGATACCAGGTTGGCTCAGTAGATAAAGCATTGGCCTGCAGACTGAAGGGTCCCGGGTTTGATTCTGGTCAAGGGCATGTACCTTGGTTGTGGGCACAACCACAGTAGGGGGCATGCAGGAAACAGCTTATCGATGTTTCTCTCTCATCAATGTTTCTAACTCTCTATCCCTCTCCCTTCCTCTCTGTAAAAAAATAATAAAATATATATTACAAAAAATAAAGAGTGACCAGGCCTGCAGGGGAGGTCAATTAGGGACAAACAGGCTGGCAGGGGAGCAGTTAGGCATCAATCAGGCTGGCAGAGGAGTGATTAGGGGGTGATTGGGCTGGAAGGGAGGGGCAATCAGGAAGGCAAGCAGGTGAGTAGTTGGGATCCAGCAGTCCTGGATTGCGACAGGGATGTCCAACTGCCCCTTTAGGCCCTATGGATCCCAACTACTCACCTGCCTGGTAGAATAGGGCCTAAACGGGCAATTGGACATCTCTCAAGGGGTCCCAGATTGGAGAGGTTGCAGGCTGCGCTGAGGGACCCACCCGTCCCCGTGCATGAATTTCATACACCAGGCTCTAGCCAAGTATAATAACCAATAAACTAAAACCCAAAACCTACCCTGAAAAATGCTGAGGCTGCTCACAAAGGAAGCAAGTGTGGTGTGCTCACTGTCCATCCTCACTTCTGTTGAAGGGACCAGGGCTCATTCTTTCATTTATCCATGGATCCATCAAATATTTTTTTAGGAGGTTGTATTATGTGGCTGACTTTCTCCTATGTCTTAGGAGCCAGTGGTGATCAAAAATGAGCTACATTCTCTCCTATCATGAAATTAGAGTCTAAGAGGAAAACAGACTTTAATCAAATAATCACAGTAATGAATTCATTATTTCAAATTGAGTTAAGTGATTTGAAGAAGAGGAATGTGGTACTCTATGAATTTATCGCAACATATATAACTCAGGAGTCAGGAAAGATTTGCCTGAGGAAATTCATGATTAGCTGAAGTCCTAATGAGCAGACCCTGACTAGGGAGGCGGTGAGTGGGCACATTTTATGCAGGGGAAACAGCATGGACAGTGTGGTTCACTTCTGCAACAGAAAGATGTCCATTGTGCCTCAAATGATGAGCTAGAGGGGAGTGCAGTCTAAGGTAAGAATGAAGAAGAAGGCAAAGATAGACTATAAAGTGCTTTCTAGACTCCTAGGATTTGTATTTATCATAAGGGTAATGCCAGCTTTAAGGGGGTAAAAGAAAAATGAGGGAATAATGATTTCATATGTGATTAAAATTATTTCTGATTTACTAACTAAAATTAATTGTTGGGGGCTAGATGGATAAAAGAAGGCCAAATTGAAGACCATGAGTAAGAGACAGCAGTAGCTTAGACTAATGTGTTGGCAGTTCAAACAAAAAGTGATAGATTCAAAAGTTACCTATGAGAGAGCACTGAGGAGGTATGGAGAATGAAGGAGAGGAAAGGCTGGATGATAAGTAAGTCCTCACACATTTACTGCTGCTAACATACACACTACTGTGGTACAGAGAGTAAAGTTTTATTAATGAACCTGATGTCTTTACTATACTATACTTCTTTATTGATCTAATCAAGTATAGAGTGCTCTCTCTGTGTCAATGCTTATGCCTGTTGAATAAATAAGATTTTCACCTTCAAAGAGCTCACAGTGCCATTGACTCATCATCTTAAAAGTAGATGCATCTTTGTCCTGAGGAAGCTGGAGGGAACTCTTCTTTGCATGTCCAATACAACTATTTCTTTCACTAGTGGAACACTTTGTTTTCTAAGCAAACCTAGTATTAGTGGTGTGGTTTTTTTTTTTCCAGAACTAAAAAAAATTCTGATTTTCTGGAAAACTCAGCTGCCACTACTTGAGGAATGAATACAAATTTTGTGGTTTATTTCATGGGAAGGTATGACTGGCTATAAAAGAAATGATTAATTCAGGTGTAATGTTCCTACTGTCAAAGAGCAGGCCCAAGCAGTAGTAAGATACCCACAAAGCAATAGGACTTCTAATCACTGGACCTGACAAGGGAGCAAATTCCTATTTGGGTCTACAATACAGGTTCTCCTTGCCTGGTTTTGATTATTTCTGAAAATATAATCAACTGTCTTTACTGCAGTGTTTTCATGCTTTGCCATACTTTCCAGTTATTTGTGCTGACAACTAAAAATATAGTTGGATATTTTTGCTGAACAGTTTCTTGGAGAGAAGGGCATCCATTTTTAACATCCAACATGAAGTTACTACACTAAGTACAAACTAGCCATAGACTACCAATAGCAGTGCACTAAATTGTCAATGTCTTCTAAAGTGCATTTCATCTTTCCTTAGGAATTACAAATGCTTTTGGTAGGGAGGGGAAAAAATATCTCTTTATGAAAATACTTGGGCATGTTGAGGGATTTTAGAAGACAGCTATATGTGTCCCACAAAAATGTAGCTGGGATATGCTGAAATAAATATCAAAGGACGTTTCTAAGCAAGAATCTATGTTGTTTATTTGTCAAAAGAAACTTTTCATTTTAAATCAAAGATGATATGATTATAGACATTTGTTAGATTCAATTAAAAGAAAGTAGGCCTCTATCCCTAAAGAAATTACTGTATAAATGAAAATTTAGTTAACTGTTAGGGTAGTTATGTAAATACTAGTGTCCTGGTGCACAGATTTGTGCACTGATGTGCTTTCTTGGCTTGGCCTGTGGGGATTGGGCCCAAATCAACTTTTCAATATCCTTGGAAGGGTTCCAGATTGCAAGAGGAGAGTTCTCTAGTTACACAATCCTGAATTGAGTGCCTGCCCACTGGTGGTCAGTGTGTGTCATAGCTTTCGGTGAGAGCATCTGTCCCCTGGTGGTCATTGTGCATCATAGTTGCTAGTTGGACAGTCAAATGGCTGGATGGTCTCTTAGGCTTTTGTATATATCCTAGGGGACCAGTGTACTTAATTACACATGCATTAGCCTGCCACTGCTTGTAGTCCTTCCCACCGCCCTGTTGTACTAAAAAATACCTTCTCCTCTAGCATCAAGGACAGGGAAGCAAAAAATAGAAGACATCCCTTCCTATTGTACATGGGCCCTATATACAGGCCCACCTACCCCAGGCCAATGGGATGCTTGGCATGTTCTCATATCCTTGCTCAGGGGGAAAGGGGTGACTGGTGGCAGCACATGTGAGAGGATACCTCTAGGTGGCTACTCTGGTCCTGGCTACTTGTCCTGTCACTTCCTGGTCCTTGATTCCTTCCTGCAGCCCTGGTCCCCCTACCTGGCTCCGTCTCCCCTTTCCATCCTGAACTCAGATGACCCCTTGGCTCCTGGGGGCTTTGTACTCCCCTCCCAGACTGGAGGTCCTGAGGGAAAGTTATGGCTTCTCAGAGAATCCCTGGTAGCCCTGCAACTGGTGTTCACACAGGGGAAGGGCTGTGTGTGGCAGAAGCAGCTGTATAAATATGGCTGCAGGAACAAGTCCTCCAGGGTCACTTGGATAGTTTGCTAAGGACACAAATCAGGGCTGTGTTCTTATCCTTGAGGTCCTGGTTGTCAGCCTGGAGATTGGACAGGCCCTTTAGCTTCTCTTTCAGCTCAGTGGCCTTGTACTCCAGGGCCCTATGCTCAAGTCTTTCTAGCTCCAGGAGGGCTGGCCTCTCTGCAAACAACTCTTACCTCTCATTGAGTTGTAATAGCCAGCAATGTGGTCTTGTACAAGACCTCCCAAAGTCTGTCATTCTCAACATGCAGCTCTGCATAGAGCTTCTTGAAGCCTCCCTTGAGGTCTTCTAATTCGGGCTGGGGTTCTGGGTTGAGGACCCACTGCCTCTAGGGGGAAGGGATGGATTCTGACTTTGCCTCCTCCCCCTCCACAGCACCTCTCATTTCCTTTCCTTTCCAACACTGTGGTGTTCCCTGGAGGCCTGTGGTCTCTATCCCTAACCATCAGGTGCCTCTACTCTCTGGGCATGGCCATTAGAATTCTCAACCCCAGGCACTTGTGCCTACCAGGAAGGGTCCAAGCTCTGTGGAGCCCACTCTTGATCAGGATAGGAGAGACCAATCAGGGGCAGGTCAGTGGGAAGAGGGGCCATGAAGTTGGGCAGCCCCACCCCCTGATCAGGCTGGTTCACTGGCTACAGTGGATGACAGCAGTTCACTGGAGGTGGGAGCAAGCCACCTGAGCCTGCGGGAGGTGGGGGAGCCGCCACTGCCCGAGGGAGCCAGGGGGAGGGACAGACAGGTCAGCAGTTTAGCCCACTTGCTAGGCAATGCGACCTCATGGCGGCTGGTCATTTGGTCATTTCAGTCATCATAGCCTCTAGCTTTTTATATATAGGGACTAGAGGCCCAGTGCACCAATTTGTGTATGGGTGGGATCTAACCGACTCACCCTGATTAAGGTGTGTGTGTTGGGGGTAATATGGGGAAGGGCTGACCAAAGGAAGGGCCACAGGTAGTTGGCCGGCCAGCCCTGCCCCCTGGTCTAACTCCTGGCCGAACTCCTGGTTGAGGGGAAAATTTGTATATTAGATTTTTATATTATAGAATACATTAAAAACAGATACATAGTACCAAATAGAGATGATGTATCATAGAACTGTACACTTGAAACCAATTTTATTAACTAATGTCATCCCAATAAATTTAATATAGAACAAATAAAAATAAAATGTGCATTTCCATTAAAAAAAAGAAGAAAGGAAAAGAACAGACATCATTTATCTTGCATCCAAAATAAAATGTTCTCAGAGGTGATGATACATAAATGATTCAAATGTCTGAGAAATAAGTATATTTCTCTGTGTATCAAGTTTTTTTTTAAATATTTTAAAGTTAAATGTGCATTAGTCATGCTGAGAGTTAATTTGAGCCAGTATAAATACTCACTTTATTTTACTTTTTAAAACTTCTTTATTGATTAAGGTGTTACATATGTGTCCTTATTCCACCCTTATGTCCCCTACCCCACCCCTCATGCCCTCACCCCCCTGTTTTCTATGTCCCTTGGTTAGGCTTATATGCATGCATGCAAGTCATTTGGTTGATCTCTCCACCTTACCCCCATCCTCTCTTACCTTCCCTCTGAAGTTTAATGGTCTGATCAATGTTTCTCTGTCTCTGTATGTATTTTTGTTCATCAGTTTATATTGTTCAGTATACTCCATAAATGATTGATATCATGTGATATTTATCTTTCTCTGCCTGGTTTATTTCACTTAGCATAATGTTCTCCAGTTCCATCCATGCTGTTGCAAATGGTAAGAACTCCTTTTTTACTGCAGCCTAATATTCCACTATGTAGATATACCACAGTTTTTTAACCTAGTCATCTGCTGATGAGCACTTAGGCTGTTTCCAAATCTTAGCTATTGTAAATTGTGCTGCTATGAATATAGGGGTAGGTATGTCCTTTCTAATTAGTGTTTCTAGTTTTTGGGATATATTCCTAGAAGTGGGATCACTGGATCAAATGGGAATTCCATTTTAGTTATTTGAGGAAACTCCATACTGTTCTCCACAGTGGCTGCCTCAGTCTGCATTCCCACCAACAGTGCATTAGGGTTCATTTTCTTCACATTTTTGCCAGCACTTGTCCTTTGTTGATTTGTTAATGATGCCATTCTACAGGTGTGAGATGCTACCTCATTGTCATTTTGATTTGCATCTCTAGGATGATTGGTGACTTTGAGCACATTTTCATATGCCTCTTGGCCTTCCTTCTGTCTTCTTTTGAAAAGTATCTATTTAGGTCCATTGCCCATTTTTTGATAAAGTCTCATTTTAAAGAATCTCCTTCAATAAGTGATTTTGCATTACAGTGTTATAATACCCAAGATAATTCATAGTAGTTGGCCCTTTCTAATGTTACCTATATAAATGGGAATGATAAAGTCTGTTTAGATTAAACCTATTTTATAATAGATGCTTCCAGAATTACTATATGCTTTGGAATTATTTTTATTCAAAGATCTGTACCATATTGCATATTCCCAATAAATTAGATTTTTTGTTGTTGTTAAGTGTCATTCTAGTATGGAATTTTATCTGTTATCATTTGTTATCCCCTTCTATAAAAATAACAAATTAAAATAAAAGCAAAACTATCTGGTCTTTTATATCTACCAAAACTTTTGTTAATATAAGATGGTTAGGGCTGATCTTTAAGTATTCATTCCTATTACTGGGATGCATATTAATTTTCTTCCATAGCACAATTTGATGTAATTAGTGAAATATGCCAATCCCCATGAGTTGGGAATGCATTTGGGTATAATATTAGAACCAGAAATAAATGACCTAATAATAAAAATGTTTCACCATTTTATCAGCTAGTTAATAAAAAAAATTCCAAATAGAAAAGAAATCTTTAAGTGAAAAACAAAAAGCTGAATACCAGATAGCAAATGCTCAATTAAATCTGATTTTTCTTTAACTCAAAATAAATTTAAAATCATGCATGGATAGGTGGGTAGTAAGAGATCAACCAAAGAACATGTGTGCATTTATTCATAACCCATGGACACAGATAATAGTGTTAAAGCCTGTGACAGGGGCCAGCCTAAGGAAATCATTGAGGGAAAAGGAGGGGCATATGTAATACTTTCAACAATAAAGATTTAATTTACAAAATAAAATCACCTCTAACTAAGTAAAAAATTAAAATACAATTTAAAAATCCAGGAAGGCAACGTAGTTTTCCACTTTGTATGAGATTAGAATTTCCCTGTGAATATTTTACAATGCTCCCCTCTCTGAGATGCATCCTACTTGTATTCAAGTTAATGTCAATAATAAATTATTAGCATTGGCACTGATAAGAAAATTATACAATTTTATTTGCCTATGAGCAATTTATAAAGCCTCAAAGTAGATTTCTTCTTGTCAATGAATAAAAATGGTCATTCAATGTTTTGCCATCAAAGTTAAGTGAAAGAAAATTCTTTCCAATTATCAACACACTTGAAAATCTAAGTGAAAGCCAAATTAATTAGCAATACCAATTTGCCAGTGAATAAAATTATATGGGAAATAATTTGTATTTGGAAATAGGTTGTTTAAAATCCAAAATAATATCTTTTTATAATTATGAGTTTATTATTTATTTATCTTTATTGTTTAAAGTATTACAGATGTCCCTTTTTTCTCTCCTCATTGATCCCTTTTAGTCCGTCCCTGTCTTCTCCCCTTTCCCACTCCCCCACCACCCCAGGCCTTTTCCACACCTTCATTTTGAATTTCTTTTTATGTTTGGTTTGGTTTAACTCATGAAACTCATAATGAAGTAGCTGAGGTATATAGTTCCTTTTTTTTTATCTTGTGTTTTTAACTTAGTAGAAACCTGAATCTTCATAATTCTTAGAATGCTACTTCTTTTAGGCATTTCTACAATTCAAAACAACAGACTTTTTCTTTTCCTACGTCTATATATATATATATATATATGTATATATATATATGCATATGTTCAATAAATAATAATGCTTAATTCATAATGTTTGAGTTTTGAGGACTACATATGTTTTAACTCCAATTTTTTTTTTTTTAATTTTGGAAAAGGGAAGAGCACAAATTCTGATGTTCAAGTTGCCATCTAAATGATTCTTAAATATGGACAGGTCTGACCCTGCCTTTCATATGACTCTTCCAACTTCTCATGAACCCATTATTAAGTAGAGCTACCTGGATGGAACTACCTTGATGGTTTCATTAGTTAAGCATTACTTGACCTCCATCTTTCATAATTTAATCTAACTCTGGCTACTCTTTCCTTTGGTCCCTTAATATGTTTTCTTGTTCACATTATTAAAAAGGAAAATAAGCAACCAAACAAATGAAATTCTTGGCAAAGTAAGCTGAGAGGATCTGTATTAAAAGAAGGGTAAAATGGAAAGATAAAACTAAGAAAAAGGTTATAAAAGATAAAAATAAAATTTAAGCCAAATCTCAGTGTTATCAAACATTTTTAAATGATAAACTATTTTAGTCCCAGAGAGAATATTATAGTGAATTGATTGGGAACCTATTTTAATATAAATTAGAATTATCAATAGTAAGAATGTTACCATATCTGCTTTGCGATTTCCCCCCATCTCCTTCTCCCCCCATCATCTATTACAGATGGGAACACATCTTGAGTAGAAAAAAATGAATAGATAGTAGGGATGTTTAGAAAAATAAATAAAAGGAAAATGTTATTTTCCTCTCTGTTGTGTTTCTTTCCTTTTCTTTTTAATCTTCTCATTTCATGTTTATAATACTGTTTAATATTGGGAAATAGTGTCTTAGACAAACCCAAAAGATCCAACTGCTATAGCTTGCTTTTGGGACATGGCTCTATCCCAGGAGAGCAGTCTTCTTCTGCAGGGTATAGGGTTTCACTGTCTGGCTTCCTCCTATTACCAAGTGCCTTAGAAGAGATGTTTGAAGTCAGGAGGGTCTTTATATTCTACCAAATAGCATGCATATTTTAAACAAAACCAGAATTCAGAACTTATGTTTTAATTTAGCCTATTTGATAGTAGCTATATTTAGTAGATAAAATTCTCATCTGTCTGTTGAAAACCAAACCTTTTACACATTCTATTCCAGCAGTAATGTATTCAAGGAAATAATGAAGTATACACAGACAGTAAAGAAAGCCCACTGCTAGGCAACTGTTATATAAAAGCAAGTTCATGTATTCTAGCTAATGTTTTTAAATTATCTGCACTTCCTTGTATTAATACAATTCTATTGTCATCTATCATTTATTGTTGTCCCTTACAATTTGATTTACATACCCTTTTCTAAGAAATATTCATAATAACCTTATAAACAAGCCCATTTTGTAACACAGGCCTTGGTACTCATTCTATGAAACAGCTGAAATCTGTCTCTTCCAGTTAAATGAGCATATGTGCACTTTGGGTTTGAAAAGATAGGGGCTAAGTTGCTGATGTGGGCAAGTCACACAGTCAGCTCATAAAGTCTTAATTAAGTAAACATTGTGCTTTCTTTATTCTAGTATCTGAAATCTACTGCATCCCCTTAGGAACTTTTAAAATACTCAACAGAGCCTGAGCACCTCATTTAGCAGCCATTGACTTAGGCCAGTGATTTGGATGGATAGTCTTTGGATTCAATTAATTTGAAGTAAGGAAACAAATAGAAGTCAATCTAATTATCATATTGTCTTAGTTGGAATGCTTTTTTTAAGTTAGGAAAAAGGGATGGGATCAACTCTATTCAGTAGGCTTTCAGATACCAGGGCTTTAGTCATTTTGTTGCTGGTGGCATCTCTGTTCCTAGCACCAGCATCATCCTTCTAAAGGACTTCCTGGAGTGAAGACACTGCTACGGTTTTCATAAAAATCTGAATAGTGCCGAAACCAGTTTTGCTCAGTGGATAGAGCATTGGCCTGGGGACTGAAAGGTCCCAGGTTCAATTCTGGTCAAGGGCATGTATCTTGGTTGTGGGCACATCCCCAGTAGGGGTTGTGTAGGAGGTGGCTTATCGATTCTCTCATCAATGTTTCTGGTTCTCTATCCCTCTCCTTTCCTCTCTGTAAAAAAATCAATCAAATATATTTAAAAAAAAAACACACACACCTGAATAGTTATAGCAGAATGGAGTGAAGGATCTGTTGGTATGAGACGTTTTTATGCATCAATTCAACTTAAGTTTTTAACTGGTGCACTAAAAACGCTTGGCTATAAAATCAAACAAACTCCTGTAATTAGACAACCAGCGGGATAGAGCTGCCTCTACTGCTTCCTAGTTATTCACTGAGGAAATTACTGGATACTTATGGTCCTTGTTTTTTTTGTTTGTTTGTTTCTTTGTTTATTGTTTGTTTTTAATTTCTATAAAATTGGGTTAATCAGATCTCAAGAATCTGGTTATAAGGATTAATATAAGGACAAACAGTTGGCGATATAGTTGGCCCTCAATAAATGTTAGTTTTTGAGGTTAGCAATATAAAGAGTTTAGAGGAAGATATTTTAAACCCTAGTGTAATTTACCAGTCATACAGCTGTGAAGTCAGATTTGGTAAAGTAAACAGAATGCATACTAATAATTTACACAGTTAAGAACTTGAGAATCATTTGCCTTTGGAGGCAAATTGGAGGTTAGTATTACAAACAACCATCTTGATAAATAGGATGCGGTTCTGAAATCAATAAAAGGGATTCAATAAAAACAACTGTAAACTTCACAAACAGTGATTCTATAGGGATAGAGATGCAAGCTATAATGAATGATAAATTGAGTATAAGTCAACAATATGAAGGTGCCATGTAAAATCCCAAATACTGCTTTGGGGTATATTGATGGGAGAGCATAAAAGAAATGAGAGATAATTATTTCACTCTACTAGCACTCTTTAGACCTCAATTGTCTATGTTCTGTATTTGTTTCTCAACTGAAAGAGAATCATAGATATATTTGAATGAGTTCAGAAGAGAGCAACAAAAATGATAAAAGGGTTTGAAAATGAGATCTATAAGGAAACATTAAGGGAACGGGGCTTGTTTAGACTGGAAGAAAGATAACAGAGAAGCAGGGTAACTACTAACACAGAGGAAAGAGATCCTATATATGAGAGAAGGGATCAGTTATTCCCACTGGTCACTCTGATGTGAGTAAGTTGGGCTCGGGCTGTAGCTGATAAAACATCAATATGAAAGACAACTTTGTGAGTATAGAACATTTTAACACAGAAACAAGCTATCTTTAATGATTATGAAAGCCCCTTTACTAAATTATTCCAAAGCATCAAACTTTGTGTCATCCTTTTGTAGTTTTGATATGGTGGAAAGCAGATAACTCAGCTTCTTCCCAACTCTGTTTCTTACTAATCACAGATCTACAAATATGTCCTCACTTGTCCTTCTGCAGACATAATTATATATGCACTTATAATCAATCAATCTACTTTCTAAAAATAGTTATTGATTATTTATCTTTTGTTTAAATATATATTTTAAGAGAGAGAGAATCATTGTTCAGCTGCTTCCTGCATGCCTACATTGGGGATTGAGCCTGCAATCTGGGCATCTGTCTGACTGGGAATTAAACCATGACCCCCTGGTTCATAGGTCAATGCTCATGATTATTTAAACATTTTATTATGCTGACTGTTTTGTCTTAATTTAGATTATAGATGTATTTATTTATTTCCTTCAATATTTTCCCACTTTGTCATTTTTCTTCATTTTCTAAATATCATTAGATTCTCATTTTGATATAAAGCTTTAAGAGTGATAATTGATGTGATTAAATTTTCTGGATTGTATAATAAGGCTTGATGCATTTTTATCACTTCCTGGTTGGGCAGTTTTAGTAAACTAAAGTAAGTAGTAAAATAATCACGAGGTAGACAATGGGCTTCCAAAGTCAAGACATATAGGCCTGTTGTATTAGCTATAGTTATGATGAATATAGAATTTGAAAAGCACCATTATGTGTTATGTAAACTTAGAGATTTTAGCCAGTTGAGGTTCACTTCCCTTTTTTTGTAAAAGGAGAATACTTCCGACACTTATAAAACTAAATGAGACTAATTAGAGTTTCTGGCATAGAGTAGGCATTTGATAAACATGGGGAATGGTCATTTGCCACTGCTCCTGTTCCCAGCTATTCCCTCTGCTTGTCTTTCTTTGGGAACATTTTGAGTGTCACTTCTCTGCACAAGCTCTGTAGTCCTCCAGATCCCATGTAAATTTCAGACTCACTGGAGCTTCATTTAAGGTCTTCTATAATCTGATACTACCCTGCTTTTCCAATTTTAATTTGTTTGATTTTTGAATGATTAGGGGTTTTATTGTCATTGTGGTAGGCTATATTTAAAAATATGTACATATATATCTTATTTATCATTGGAGAAAGAGGAAGGAAGAAGGAGAGATAGAAACATCCATGAGAGAGAAACATCAACTAATTGCCTCCTGCTGGAGATTGAACCCACAACCCTGACTGGGAATCTATCCAGTGACTTCTTGATTCATGGGTAGATGCTCAACCACTGAAACACACTGACTGGTTGTGGTATGCCATATTTGAAATAGTCAAAAATATTAAGCTCTTTCCATCTTAGTGTCATGTGCTTTTTATTATTTGTCTGGAATACTATCTTCTAGCATTTGCACATCACCTCCTTTTGATTCATGTAAGATTCAGATTAAAAACTCCTTTCTCAATCTGTCCCATTCAGATCTCTCTCAGTGTGTGCCTATTTTAATAATCTCTAACACAGTTCCAAAATTTTCATCTACACAGTACTCCTTTTAATTAATAAACCCAATAGTTATTGATTAGATTACCTATTTTTCACCTGCCTTTTCCACTATATTGTAAGCTCTGTAAGAACGAGCTATCTTTTTTTTTTTTCAGGTGCAATATTGTCTGACAAATGCTTTACACAATACCTGTTTTTTAATAGGAATTTATAGAATACTATTTATGTAGGTGGTGGAAAATCTTAGCTTCACACCTGAGCCCTTAGTCTTTAACCTATTTGTTGTGCCTGAACTAATAACAATTGGCTATTAAGGTTTGTATTATCTTTGGTTGTCTTTGTGAATGCTTATTTAAATTTCTGATTTTGTAACATTTTTTTCTCTAAAATTAACAGTCAGAAACCCACCCTGACCGGTTTGGCTCGGTTGACAGAGCATCAACCTGAAGACTGAAAGGTCCCAGGTTCGATTCCGGTCAAGGGCATGTACCTTGATTGCAGGCACATCCCCAGAAGGTGTGCAAGAGGCAGTCAATCGATGTTTCTCTCTCATGGATGTTTCTAACTCTCTATCCCTCTCGCTTCCTCCCTGTAAAAAATTAATAAAATGTATTTTTTTAAAAGAGTCAGAACCCTGTATCACTTCTTTTGAAAATCTTTCACTCACTAATGAAATACTTATTTCTTCATTCTAGAGCTTTTAATTTGTGATATGGAGGTGATTCATATAACCCAGTTCCATAAATAATTCAACTCTCCAAAACATTTTTTTAAAAAAAACATCCCAATTCATATTTCTAGTCCAGTGCATTTTCCACGTTTTCTTGAATGTCTCATCATTTACAAATTTACAGCAAATAGATGTGGTGCAACATTTTTCTGCAGTAAGTAGAATAAATTCTCCCAAATTCAGCAGCAGATATAAAGCAGTTTAATATCAATGCTAGTAATGATCTGATGCCATGGAAGCTTTCCTATTACTTGGAGAATAGTATCAAATTTAAGAAGAAAGACAAAATTGCAAGTCATTTTATTTCCCATTCTCCCAGTTTATACCTGATCACTTCTTCTTCTTATATCATTCACTCTAAATAGAAAACTATAGCATAAACAAACAAATAAGATAATTCCTGGAATTAGAGGAAATGTGGTATGGACAGGAGTGAATTATTTTTGTTATTACTTCATAACTGTAATTTTGCTACTGTTGTGAATTGTAATGTAAATATCTGTGTTTTCCAATGGTCTTAGGAGACTCTGGCTAGCGGTTCTCAACCTAGCGTGACCCACAGATTGAGAACCGCTGCTGTAGAGCCTAAGACCATCGGAAAACATAGATATTTGCATTATGATTCATTAACAGCAGCAAAATCACAATTATGAAGTAGCAATAAAAATAATTTTATGGTTGGGGGTCACCACAACATGAGGAAGTGTATTGAAGGGTTGTGGCATTAAAAAGGTTGAGAACCACTATGCTAATGATATGCTAAGACTGCTCAACCACTTCTATGATGTACACTGGCCACCAGGAGACAGACAGTAGACCAGTCATTATGATGTGCACTGTCCACCAGGTGGCAGATGCTCCAAACAGTACATTAGCTTGCTGCTGGTATTCTAGCCAATCAGGACTGAGCAAGATGGACCTGACACACCCTGAAGCCCTTCCAGTATCCCTCCCTAGCTGGCCAACTTCCCTTGTTCCTAGCAGGCCCTAATTGTGCACTGGTAGGGTCCTGAGGGAACCCACCTCCTCCAACATGAGTACACAACTTTTGTTCACCAGGCCTCTAGTATTACATATAGAAAACTATGATTCCATTCTATAACTCACTTTTTTTTTTTTTAGTTTGCAGTTCTTCAGTCTTTTTTTTCCCCCTAAACTAATGTAAGGTTTTATTTATTTATTTATTAATTAAATCTTTATTATTCAGATTACATTTGTTTCTCTTTTTTCTCCTCCACAGCACCCCTCCACCCAGCTCCCACCCCTTCCTCTGCCCTTAGCTCCCTCCCATTGATCTCATCTATAGGTGTATGATTTTTGTCCAGTCTCTCCCTGTATACCCCTCACCCCTTCCCCCCTGAGAATTATCAGTCCACACCCTTTCTGTGCTCCTGATCAGTGCTTTCATTTAAACATGATAAGAAATTGTTGGAATTCTAAATCTCAGCCATCCTTTTTAGATAATTTGTGCATTTTTTAGCTCTGCAGTTTAGTAGGCTTTTGATGAAAAATATGATGTAATTTAGAATATAGTATAGTGCTGATTTTTACCTCAGGCAATATTTTTGTGTATGAATCACTCACACACACACACACACACACACACACACACACACACATACACATACACATACACACTCACACACAGTTCTTCAGTTAGTTCTAGTTCTTCTCTGAAGTTGAAGGACAAAGATATAGAGGAAAGGAGTCCCTTAGTAGTTATCTCAATTCATATAACACCATAGTGAAAGTCACCAGAGTCTTTTTTTTTTTCCATACTTAACCATTGTTTCTATGCTGACAGGAAGAAAATCCATTGTCTTATATTTAACAATCATTTGTTTCATTAATATAAACTCTGCTGTTTTAATAATTTTTAACTTGGCTAAGGGACATATTTGCTATTATATACATTTTTCATACATAATAGTTTGCAGCTAAACTAGGACTGTGATTTTTAGGAGGAGAAGAAAAATTGGGCAGACTGTGCTCTCACAGGAAAGAACACAAATACATTTGCAGTCATATAGTAAGCCTACCTTATTCAAATGTAAATTTAAATAAAATACAAAAATACAACAGAGCCAATCTATTTAAAATGGATGATGCTTTACAAATTAACTAATTGAACACTGAAAGTCATCATTTTTTAGAGCAGCTAGAAGTAGACTTATCCTTTTTATTCTGTTTTAGAGTCACTGGATATGGGGGGGGAAATGTCAGCTAAAATTGCTTTTGGGTAAGAAATAGCCAGGAATCAAGAGATAATTATGGTCAGTCACCACATCAATAATCATAACTCTCATTTATCATTTCTGTCACACTTTGTATTTGCAAAATACTTTATAAACAATTACAATTCCTGTTAGTTATAAAACCATAAAAGTTCCTAGTTCCTGCCTTTAATACACAGGGCAGTGACAGTCAGTGCTGACTGGTGTCACTATGTAGACAGACCAGTGGCAAAGTTCCAGGAGGGATGCAGGACTTTTTACACTTTATCTCCAAAAACATTAAAGATTGGGAAAGAAATTAAAAACATTAGTAAAAAGTCTTACTGTTATAATCTATGGGGTATTGAGGAAGAATATGAATAATGGGAAGAAGAGGAGCTAGCAGAAACTAAAACTTTTTGAATAAATGAAAGCATAGGGACAAAACAGCTGCAGAATAATGCAATACAAAGGATGACAAATATTTCATCGGAGGTATGTATCTGGTGAAGAAATCTAATAAAGGGTCCATATTAAGAAAAATTCTGGTAAGTATATTAGTACAATAAGACAGATGGCACTGAACAGTTTAAAAAGAATGTCCTTTTAAGGATGACTAAAAATATATTCCTTATTTGTATTTATGTTGCATCATCCATTTACAAGAAGACTCTAAAAAAAATTATGGGACTAGTATCTATCTCTTATTTAGGGTCATCAGCTGGAAATGTCTTATTAAGCCATTAATTTCTAAGACCCTTATTATAATTTAATGTTTTGCAATTTTACAGGTGTGGTTGGATTTTTGGTTCCTCCTGAGGGCCACTATTTAAAAAATGTTCCTACTCTCACATAAATAATAAAGGTATAAAATCATATGAAAGTAACTTCTTTCATCCTAAGTTAAAAGAAGTGAACTAGACCAGCACTAAGCACAGATGGGTTCCAGTTCTTCATGGTCACTTCTTAGCTCTCTATCAATAAGACACAAAGTTTTTGGCCTTAGGTTATCCATCTTTAATCAAAAAGCTTCTAAGATTTTATTCTGCCCATATGACTTCCTTCTTCTAAACCCTCCTATGCCAGTCATTATACTGCTTTTGTGTTTAGGTAGGAAAAATCCACCTGTCTGTCTCATTAGTGGGCATCCTATATACTCAACATAATGAATAAATGTTATACATTTAGACATATAAAATGTCAGACATTTAGTGTGAGTATCATTTCATTTGGGCTTATATTACAAAGATACCATAGACAGGGTGGCTTAACCTCAAACATTTATTTCTCACAGTTCTGGACACTGGGAAGTCCAAGCTCTCATTGGCAGGTTCAATGTCTGGTGGGCCCACCTTCGGCTTTATAGATGGTCATTCTTGCTGCGTCCACACATGGAGGGAGGAGCTCTCTGGGATCCTTTTCATATGGGCACTAATCTCATTTATGAAGTCTCCACCCTCATGACTAATCACCCTCCAAATGGCCGAGTTCTTATACCATCACCTTGAGGCTTGGGTTTCAACATAACAATTGAGGGTACATAAACATTTAATTTATTACAGTATATTACTCCAGTTTTTCCCAGTGGCATGTGAAATTATTTGGAATAGTGTATAACGCAGAACACTATCACAATTGCCCTGGCTTACATAATGAGAGTTATTCTCTTCATATTTCTTCATCCATCTGACTAAACCAAGAGAAGTCTTGATTTGGTGGCATTAGGCCATTCTAAAGAACTTTAAAAACACTTGGTAATTTAAAAATAACAAACCCAATAAACACAAAAGCAAATACAATAAGGCCATAGGCTCAGAGTTTTCAGCAATTTATGTAAATAATAATACCACTATTTTGCTTTTAGAGCATTGTTGTATTTGTTTATAACAAGAGATACTTATCTTCCATGTGAAATAATAATAATCTATACTACATAATAAAGAGGTAATATGCTATTCAGTTCCATCCAGTTTGCTGCAAATGGTAAGAATTCCTTCTTTTAATGGCAGCATAATATTCCATCTATAGATGTACCATAGTTTTCTGATCCAGTCATCTGCTGATGGGCACCTAGACTGTTTCCAAATCTTAGCTATTGTAAATTGTGCCCCTGGAATTGGAGATTATTATGCTAAGTGAAATAAGCCAGTCAATGAAAGAAAAATACTACACGATCTCACTCATTTATGGATAATAAAGAACATTATAAACTGATGAACAAAAAGATAAACAGGCAGTAAAGCATCAAACAGACTGTCAAATTATAGCAGGAAAGTTAGGGAGAGGTGGGGTAGATAAGAGATCAACTGAAGGACTTGTATGCATGCATATTAGTATAACCAATGTATGCAAGAAACTGAGGGGTGAGGACATGTAATGGAGTAGGGTGTGGGGGCAATGGGAATATATGTACACATATAATACATTAATAAAAAAAATGGGGGGAAAAGAGGTAATATGCCAATTGACCCTCATGACTTCACACAGGATGGCAGCTTCCATGTGGTCAAAGATGGCCACCATAAGATGGCCAGTATGAGAGGGTAGTGGTGGGCAACCAAGTCAATAGGTGAGGGCAGTTAGAGGGGGCCATGCCACCAGGGTAGGATAGTTAGAGGCAACCGGGCCAGCAGGGGAGGGCATTTAAGGGCAACTAGGCCAGCAGGGGAGGGCAGTTGGAGGGACAGGCCTGAAGGGGAGGAAAGTTGGGGAAGACCAGACTGGCAGGGGAGGGCAGTTGGGGGTAATCGGGCCTGGAGGGGAGGGCAGTTGGGGACAACTGGCCTGGTAAGGATAAGGGAAGGCAGTTGGGGGCAATTAGGATAGCAGGAGAGAAGTTAGGTATCAATCAGATTGGCAGGGGAGTGGTTAGGGAATGATCAGGGTGGCAGGTAGGCAAGTGTTTGGGAATCAGCAGTCCCAGATTGTGAGAGGTATGTCTGACCGGCAGTCAGACATCTCCTGAGGAGTCCCATATTGGAGAGTTTGCAGGCTGGGCTGAGAAACACCCCCTCAGTTCATGACTTTCGTGCACCAGGCCTCTAGTAGTAATAGTAATAATGATAATATTAGTAATAAATATAATTTAAAATTAAAGCATATATAGTAAAGTAAAATATATTTATTTAAAAGAAAATATCAGCTAAAACCAGTTTTGCTCAGTGGATAGAGCGTTGGCCTGTGGACTGAAAGGTCCCAGATTTGATTCCGGTCAAGGACATGTACATTGATTGCGGGCACATCCCCAGCAGGGGGTGGGCAGGAGGCGGCTGATCAATGTCTCTCTCTCATCGATGTTTCTAACTTTCTATCCCTCTCCCTTCCTCTCTGTGAAAAATCAATAAAATATATTAAAAAAAAGAAAAAGAAAAAGGAAATATCATTTAAATAATAGTGCAGATGGTATGTGAACATGGCAAAAGTTCTGAAAAAGGATGACTAACTTTGAGAAAAACTAGGCTACTTGAAACGTTCTTCAAAATAGCCTTGGCAAACAAGCTGGACATTTTGAAATCCTGCTCTATAAATTTAATGAGCATATTCTTTCAGAATCTGAAGTGTTTTCACTAACTTTGGCTGTGAAGGCATTGACTCAGTGTTAAATAAGCTAAGTTTCTCAGAGGTTGTGAAATTTGTAATCTCATTCTGATGACAACCATTTACATTCTGAATCTATAACTGCATTTTAAACTGTGACAGCTAAACACCACATCGTTTTAGCACAACCCTGTCTTCTTTATAATTGTAAAAGCCTTTGTGGCCTAGAAAGTTGATGTCTGTAAGCTAGTTCATAATTAGTAGGCTCTGCTAGACCTGGAGGAATTATGTAAATTAATTGACTAAAAGTAATAACCTTTTAGGGTCTTGAGTACTTTTATTTGTGGTAGTCAACTCGTTTTAGTAAATGGACTCCTTCTAAATATATTTTTATTATCCTTAGCACATTTAAAGGATATATTAAGTTGATTTGGGGAGGGAGAGGCTTTAACTTTTCATTAAAATTATTATCGTAATTCTTTTTATCAATTAAAAAATACTCATGAAAATATGTACTTTTAAAGAACAGGGAGAAGATGTTTCTCATGTATTGTCAAAAAAGAAAGAAACCCCAAGCCAAATTTTAGTTACCATTTTAGATAATAGATAATATACAGTAGGTATAATCTATAGACATTATAGGTTTAAATGTAATAAAAATTACAGATTTAATATTTATTTTACCATTTTCTAAAATTTATAAAATGTTAAGAAAACATGGCCACATAACTTCTCTATTTTCCAAGTTGTGTGCATTGTTTTTCTAAATACACTTTTACCATTTTAATTTGTAAAACTAGCTTTACTAAGTTATAATCAATATACAATAAACTGCACATATTTAAAATGTATACTTTTGACACCTACATATACCTGGAAAACCACAATAAAAATAAAAATACTGAACAGGTTTATTACCCCTGAAAGTTTTCTTGTGCCTTTTAGAAATCTCTTCCTCCTGCTTCTCACCAGGTAATCATTAATTTGCTTTCTATAACCACAGATTATTTTGCACTTTCAGACATATAAATGCTATAATATAAGGGGGACCCAAATATAGTTCTTGTTTCATAGTGTGTGCAATATAAACAGTGAAACATATAACAAATGATAAAAATAGAGATATCTGCTTAAAAGCACATAATGAGGATGCCCAAATTTATCCATTAGTTTTCTGGACAAGTCTGATAAAACCTGATACATATACTATCTACAACACATCCTCTGCAGTATGGTATAGGAGAGGAGGTGGTAAAATTATAGAATATTACTTTCCTATTTTATTTTTATCTCCTGTAAAACACGTTAGGATGTGTAGCATGTTTGCATGTGTTATCTCATATCCTAATATGTTATCATATCAGATAGCATAGATACTGATTCTGTTTTTTCTTAGATAATCATGCTGATTTTTTATTTATTTTATAATTGAGGAAACTCATATCTAGAAAAGCTGAATGATTTATCCAAAACTACATTCTTGTGTGTTAGGGAAAACACATATATTTAGGTGAGAAATGTTTATTCTAAGTTTCCCTGATATGTTAAGACTAGAGGCCTGGTGCATGGATTTGTGCACTGGTGGGGTACCTCCATCTGGCCTGCAAGGATAAACCTAAACCAGCCCTTTGACATCCCCCAAGGGGTCCCAGACTGCGAGAGGGCAGTTCTCAGGTGACACACTGTGAAATTGGACTGTCTCCTCTCTGGTTCTAAGTTTGTCACCCAAGAACGACAGCTGCCAAGTCACTGCAGCTCAGCAGGTCCTGTGTTGAGCATCTGCCTGTTGATGGTAAGTGTGCATCATAGCTACCAGTCAGAGAATCTTCTCCTGGTGGTCATTGCACATCATAGCTACTGGTCAGATAGTCAGACAGTCCCTTAGGCTGTGTATGCGTGTGTGTGTGTGTATGAATAGATAAGTAGATAAACCAATAAATAGATAATGCCTATAGATGTGTGTGTGTATGTATGTGTACACACACACAGAGAGAGAGCCTCTCTCTCTCTCTCTCTCTCTCTCTCTCTCTCTCTCTCTCTCTCTGTCATATATATATGACAGAGACATGGATGTAGGGAGAGAATTATGGTAAAGAATTGCAAAGCAGTTGTGAGAGCTTTCTGGGCACATCCAAAAACTATTATGCAGGCCATCAGAAATGAAAGTCTTGGTCAGAAGCTGATGATGCACCCCACAGAGAAGTTCACCTTCTTCAGGGAAACCTATCACTAGTTCTGTCCTCATGGAATTCAACTGAGTTGATCAGGCCATTCTAGAATGTCCAAAGTAATCTATTTACATGATTCACTGATATGTAGAATATAATGAACTAAATAAACAGATGAACAACATAGATCCAGAGACATAGAAGCATAGAACAGAAAGGAATCTCAGAGGAAAGGAGGGGAAGGGACATGGGTGGGAAGAGATCAACCGAAGAACTTATGTGCATATATGAATAACACATGGACACATACAATATGGTGGTGAAGGCCTGGGACAGGGGTGGGCTAGAAGTGGTCTATTGGGGGAAAAAGAGGGATATAATACTTTCAACAGTAAATATTTTTTAAGTAACTGGGAGAGGCGCAAGAAGCTACTGCATTATTCTTCTGACCCAGATGAACTGAGGGCAATAACATTGGGTTTATTACCCAGGAGTCATGGGCTGACTGGTTCCTGTTTGGGAGGCTAAGTGCATACAAGGTTTGCATGCAATTTTGTCACAGCCTGGGATCCTTGTGTATTATTCTTTCCTAACACAGCCTTAATATAACCTCCTCTCTTCCAGTGTATATCATGAAACTAGCTTCATTCTTCCAATTCAATCTTGTGTTCTCTGAAGAAAAAATGCCCAAAGCAATTTTCACCCCATCACACACTGGTAATCATTTTATTTTTCTGATTATGTTTCCTTCTCTCTTTCAGCCCTTTGGTAAATTACACAGGGACCCTTTATTGTCATTCTCTCTTTTTCTTTCTCTCTGTGTCTCTATGCTAAGTGCCATCTGTCATTGCTTGGCAGATAATTACCATTTTACAAACAGTATTTAGGGAAATGACATCAGTTTCTGAATGTATGGCTGTCATGTTATTCACAGGGTTTTCCTCTGTTAACCACCTTCTCTGTGTGCAGGCTGGGTGGAAGCAGTGGGGATTGAGGGGAGGGAAAAAGGGAAGACCCCTTGGCTCTAAGCTTTTGGAGAACAATTGCATCCCATTTGTCACTGTTATTCTGACAACCCTCATTTCGCTCATCCCAAACCCTCCCTGCCATACTCTTTTAGTGAATAAATAGATGATTGCTTGTATGAATTCAGTGGAATAGATTCCCTATGTGCAGTTGTTATAGCATGAAGAAGCCAGTAGGTGGAAGGACAAAGATACTGACTTGTGTACTGTATGATAGTATCTGTTGGATGATGCAGTTGTCTCTTTCACATCATGTTCTCAATTGTTCTGTTGGATAAACAATTCCTAAAATACTATGAGGTATAAAGTATATATTAACTGCATTCTGAGGGTCGACTGGTATCTTAAAAAGGGCAATAGATTTGAGTTAGGTAGTCTGCATTCTATTATGTGCTCTTAGTTAATTAAGAAAGGTGCATCATTTTGCCTATACAGCTCTTAGTTTGCCACTGGGAAATAGTAACAGTAATAACGATGATAATGATAAAGGTAGCAAACATTCTGCATGTCTGCCACTGTTCCAGGTACTTTATTTATGTTAATTATTTAACCTTTCAATAACCTTATGAATATAACATATTCTGCATACTTTACAAATGAAGAAACAGAGATAGAGAGGGTTAGTTATGTTTTAAAATATGTTTGTTGATTTCAGAGAGGAAGGAAGAGGGAAAGAAAGATAGAAAAGTCAATGATGAGAGAGAATCATTGATTGGCTGCCTCTTGTATGGCCTCTACTGGGGATCGAGCCCACAACCCAGACATGTGTCTTGACTGGAATCAAACCCAGGTCCTTTCAGTCCTCAAGCTGACATTCTAACTACTGAGCAAAACCATCTAGGGCTAGTTATTTTTTTTACTGGGTTTGGGCACTCTAGTTCTA
The DNA here is from genome assembly GCA_004026805.1 of Lasiurus borealis. Taxonomy (NCBI): domain Eukaryota; kingdom Metazoa; phylum Chordata; class Mammalia; order Chiroptera; family Vespertilionidae; genus Lasiurus; species Lasiurus borealis. The sequence goes on along the minus strand of PVJN01000277.1, from coordinate 81,454 downwards.
GAGTGTCGATTCCTGGCTACTGTGGGCGATGACTAATTCAGAATTTTCAATTAACATAAAGGAAGTGGGTGAGACTAATGAAGGGGATATTTTGCATACTAATCATTGGGAAGCCTTTCTAGTTATGAGACCTATCATTTTCCTCACTCCTGATCTCTATGATAAGGTTCTCATATTCTTTGCAAAGTGTAGTATCACTAAAAGGAGAGGATTGCATAGTTTGGAAAAGCTTTCTCATGCCAGGTTGATAGTTTTTATACTAGTGAGTTCCTAGTCCTTTGAGACCTTTCAGTTCGTAGGCGACGCTCTATCCACTAAGCCAAACTGGTTTCTGTTGAATTACAATTTTTATTGAATCAGAGGAGTTATCAGAATGAACAAGCATAACAATTCACTTGGTGCATTTTTTTTATATCTTATTAATTTTTTACTGAGAAGAAGAGATAGTGATAGAAAGTCAGAAACATTGATGAGAGAGAGACATCGATCAGCCGCCTCCTGCACGCCCCACACTGGAGCTATGCCCACAAGCAAGGGACATACCCCCAACCGGAATCAAACCTGGGACTTTTCAGTCCGCGGGCCGGCGCTCTATCCACTGAGCCAAACCAGTCTTGGCACTTGGTGCATTTTACAGTAGGAAATACAAGCACTTTCTGATTCACTAATTGCCAATTTACCTACAAAGATCCCTTAAATAAGAACAATCCCTTAGTTCGAAAACCTGCAGTCCTAGTGGTCTGGTTTCTTCCTTGTACAGCTGAGGATGTTCTCATTTTTATTCTACTAGAATTCCACGCTTGACTTCTTCCCTACCACAGCTCTTCCCCTTTTTCTGCTTCCCTTTTCACCCTTTTCCCTGTTACTTAAATGCAGCCAGGACTCCACCAAAGGTAGATATACTTCTATCCTTAAACTAGACTTGAGAATAAATCTGTTATAGAATGAATGATACAAATGGCTTTTAGAGTTTATGCTGCCATGAACATTGTAACATAGTGATGTGACATGAGGGCTTAAACAGAATCTATGGGTAGAAGGAAATCCCAAGAAAGCTTCTGGTTTGGCAGACAAAACATGACCTGAGACATGAGAGGTTTCCTCTCAAATGCTAATCTTGCCATTGTTTAAAAAATATATATTTTATTTATTTTTTTGCAGAGAGTGAAGGAGAGGGATAGAAAGTTAGAAACATCTATGAGAGTGAAACATTGATCAGCTGCCTCCTGCACACCTCCCAATGGGGATGTGCACACAACCAAGGTATACGGCATTGTCTGGAATCGAACCTGGGAACCTTGAGTCTGCAGGCAGACGTTCTATCCACTGAGCCAAACCGGTTAGGGCGATCCTGCCAATTTTTGACTACAGCCTCAAGTCATTTAACATTAACTTTTCTCATCTATAACATGGAGATAATTTATTTGCGGTATTGTTATGACAAAAAGAGATAATATGTCTTGTGTATGTTGGAACAGATGGACAGATAGTAACCATTATTATCAATCATGTTCTTATCAAATTACTTCTGTGGAAAACTATAGAGACTCATTGCAAATAAATAACTTCTATTGTGGTATTTTAAGAATTATTTTACAAATTAGAGGTTATTCATCATTTTTACAAAATACTCCCCTCTATTTAGTTTGTTTTTAATGGATTGTATATAGAAGAAGCAAATGAAATTACTGTTTAGCACTTAGGCCCTAGAAATAAAGAAATAACTCCCAAATGGCCTTTTCTAGGCTTTTTCCCTTAACAGGTAAACAGATGTAGAATTATCAGATTAACTAGTTATATGGATGTGTTGAACTGTGAGGCAGAAGAAAAATATGAGAATTGGGAAAAAAAATGCATTAGCACAGAAGACAAACTGACCCCCCTCACACTTGTGCCTGAGGAAGTGAAACAGTGAGCCCAAATCTAATACCTGAGGAATTTGTATCCTTATTTAAATTTTCTGTTTATTACTTTTCATATTATTAATAAATAATTTAATAACAAAAGGTCATAAGGTCTTTGGCTAAAAAAATATTCTGATAAAACAGAGCATCTACATTTGGTTGAAATATTTCACTGGTGGGACAGTTTTTACATTAATGTTGTTGACGGAAAGCAGTAATGAGATACAAAAATGAAGTTTTTATTTATTTATACTACACCTTGGTCCAGAGAAAATGTGGAGTGGAAACTAAGGTAAATTTCTGATTTGCAAACAAAAACACCTAAAAAGTAAATAATGTGTGTGTGTGTGCAGGCGTGCAGGCGTGTGTGTGTAAAGCACTTAGCAATGATGGTCCTGAGCAAAAGTTCAACAAATGATTGCTATTAACAATAATGACTAATGGTAATCATGAAATTTTTATCTCATAAAGTCATTACTGTGAAGAAGTGCAGAAGTCCAGGATGTGGTACTTTTTGCTTTCTCTTCAGTGTAGCATTAGGGGTTTTCTCCACTGCTTCCCACATCACTCAGGTGTTATTGTTCATAGTGCTGAGATTGTGGAATAATATTGTAATAGAAATTTCTAAATCTCCAAGGTGTGTGTGTGTGTCAAAAAAAATTCACAAAATCAAAAGAGGATGTAAGAAAGAACAGTAGATGAGGTTTTTCTTTTCTTCAGTATTTTACTTTTTTTTAAAATTTGATTTTAGAGAGGAAGGGAGAGGGAGAGAGAGAGATATAGAAACATCAATGATGAGAGAGAATAATTGATCAGCTGCCTCCTACATGCCCCCTTACTGGGATCAAGCCCACAACTCAAGCATGTGCCCTTGACCAGAATCGAACATGGGACCTTTCAGTCCATAGACTAATGCTGTATCCACTGAGCCAAACCAGCTAGGGCCAGTATTTTACTCATTCATCAGATATATATTTTTTACTTTAAAAAGCAGAAAATTTCACCATTCTTTCTTAAGACCCAGTGTGTATGTATGTATACATTCATATATATATATATATATGCTTTTATGAAAAAGCAAATAATTGAGATTTTAAGGAAATTAGCCATGTATGTGTGTATGTATGTATGTGTGTATATGTTTTACACATGTTTATATGTATGTACATGTCTGTTAGTGTATTATATTCTAGATTTAAACTTCAACTTTTGCCGCATTCTCTGAAGTTTAGAGGAAAAATTGGATGGCCAGGAGCTGCTAATGACATGGTAAATTGTCTTCTGTTGTGATTTGAAATAGGTCATCTCTGTACAGTTGAGAGAAGACAGGTTAGTGTAGGGTGAAGAATCTTTATGGCAGGAGAGGAGTTCACTTTCTCTTCTTTTTTGCCAGACTCACCAACAATACTCTATGCCTGTGCTGCCCGATATAGTAGCCACTTGCCACATATGACTTCTGAGCACAGCAGATCTGGCAGGTCTAAAAATGAGAAGTGCTCTAAGTATAACATGTACACCAGATTTCTAAGTCTTAGTACAAAAAGTGTAAAATGTATCATTAATATTTTTGTACTGATTGCATATTTAAATAATATTTTAGATGCATTGGGTTAGATAAAATGGGTTTATGAAATTAATTCACTTGCTTATTTTTATTTTAGTGTGCTTATTAGGAAACTTAAAAGTTTCCTCATGCCTCTCTATTGCTTGCTATACATTTCTATTAGAGAGAACTGAATTAGGCATGCATTTGAAGCATAGAACCCCATGGAGGGTTGGTTGTAGGCTTACACTATGATGAAGTTAAGAGTCAGATGTCTGTTGTGAATTGAGGGTTGGGGGCAGTGATTTTCCAGCTTTCTGTTGTGGATTTGGTAGGGGGTGGGGCAAGTTCCTAGCTTGGTGGGAGGGTGTGAAGGAAGGTCATCACAGTTATCATACAGACCTAATTAGCTGAGACAAACTTTTACCAGTTTCAGAGCCCATAGTTTGCTACATAGAACAAAAATGGAGTAATGTGGAACTATGCCCCTTTCATATTTCTACCTTCTTCTTCAGAGAAAATGTATTTGTGTCTAAATGTTATTATGTTCAATTATTATGGTTGGTTTTTTCATTGTAAACAGGGTTTGCTATTCCATTGGGTAAGAATCTTCACAAAGAAAATGTGATGCTGAAAGGAAATGGTACTCCTATTGCATTTGGAACAAAACTGCTTTATTTGTAGAGAGGCAAGATTGTTTATTTCCTGTCCCAGGTCTGCCCTTATTTGAGGTCTTAGCCATTTAACTCCTCACAGCCTTGTTTCCGCATGTATTCCAAACTCTAATATTTGATAATGCTGTGAAATACACTGAGCACTTTTGTATCCATTTGTAATTCCCGCCAGCCTTCTTCAGTAAAAGGGCCTATGCGCAGATCTGCCTGGCCACTTCTGCTTGCTTTGCATCAGAAAGCCACAAACAGCGGGACTCTAATTCACTCAGAAGTTTTATGGTTGAGGAAAACATATCTAGGTGGTCCCTCCTCTTGGCCCATTCCCTCAATTGAGTCTAAACTGGTTACCATGGCAACACAAACCATCAAAACTTGATATGTCTTCTTTAATACATCCCATTTTGAGAAACCTATACAAACAATATTTCTGTATGGTGCGAGTCCGATTTAATTTAAGGCTGATGTCAGTTAGAAAAGAAATATCTATCAAAATAACTTTTTTCCCCTTTTTTATTGAATTTCTTGGGCTGACACTGGTTGACAAAATCATGTAGGTTTTAGGTGCCCAATTCCACAACACATCATTTGTATACTGTATTGTGTCTAACCCTCTAGGAAATAAGGCCCTACCTGCACTAAGGAATGAAAAAGGAGCCGCTATATTAGAGCGATACCTGCGGAGCTGTCAATCTGTGAGTGCTAAGCAGTGGGAAATTTCCATGGAAAAGAGAAAAATCTCTGAGAGATTTAAAGATCCTATTGAAATTCACACTGTGAATTGCCATTCTCAACAAAGGCTCCCTAAGCTGAGACAGTGAATGAACACAAGCCTCTCTAACGGGCCAGTGCTGACAGCCTTGGCACCACTCTTCATATTCCAGCAGCCTCTCCTGTCATCTGCACAGCCTGCGGGACCCGCGGAGGCCTGGGGAGAGACAGGCGAAGGGTTTTCTCAGGACCTTGTGAACTGTTGGCTGGCCTACAAGCTAAGATGTTCCTTCAATCAGATTCTCTCTGTGATTAAAAAAAGAGAGAGAGAGAGAAAAGAAAATATGGCTGATTTCAAATTCACTTTAGGTTTTAAAACCTATTATGTATTTCAGTTGACTTCTTTGCACACCTGAAACTCCCTTCCTTTAATCACCTTCTACCCGCATTCAAGTACCTTGTGAATTGACCAGCCAGATTGCTCTTTTACCGCTAATGCCACCTAAGAGTGGCTTGCTTTTATAGCTTCCCTCATCAACTCTTTCTATTTTCAGCTCTCATCTGATTCCCTTCACGCACACACCACTTTGACGTTTCCGCTCCCATTGGCCTTGACATATGTCTTTATATTCCTCATTTCGTTGTTCAAAGTGTATGTGAAAGCACTGTATTGGGCACCCAGAGGTCTGAGTCCTATTTCTGGATTTTCCAAATTCTCTGTCAAAGGGAGGGCTTTGTTCTTCTTCCCCTCTGACCAGAATTTGGTAAAGACGAATGTGATATAATTGATCCATAACTGGGATGACAATGAAATTGAGCGTTACTGGGTCTATGCCGACAGCCCTCAGCTAGGGGTTAGGAGTTTTGATTATTCTTTCTAAGTCCCCAAAACCTAAATACAGACATGAAGCACAATAAAAGAGTGCCATGGCAGCTGAGATAATATAAGAATAAATACATAAGTTTTACCACAACAGTAAAAAATAAATACAAGGAAGAATTATAAACTTAAAAATATAATCATGATTTACATAACACCGATGTATGATTTTACATTATTCCATTTCAATGCTTTGATAGTTCTTATTAGAAAGACATTGTTTAATAGCATCCCATTTCAAAGCCTCTCACCTGCCTGGCCAGAGCTTTTTTCATCGGTGCTGAAGACTGGCAAGTATAATAATATGTGGTCCCAGAGAAAGGCAGATGTGACAATCATCAGGGCTCTAGAGATCATTAGTCACTTAGTGAGATATTCTATGATTCTATGCAAACCTATACGCCAGTCTCCATTATGGATGTCTAAGCAATACTTTACATACATATCAGGAATGACATCCCTGGGGAAAAACAAGTCTTACCGGTTATAGATGATTCTTAAGATGTCTGTAAGCCACCTAACAGGTGCTTTGGGGATTGTTGGCTACTTCCCTCCATAAGAACAAATTAGTAACACTCTGGAGGCTTAATTTCTTATTTTTTTCCTGTCATGTTTACTGAGGGAAAAGCAACATCCTGCTCAATACAAATGGCTTTCTGTAAAATCTCTTTCTTTTGAAGTCATTTTGGAAGTACAGAAGATTGTGTGTATGGCAGACCTAATTATTTCCTTTTGCACTGTGGTGGTTGAAGCATCTCATTTTTTGGAATAGATCTGACTATAAACAGTTGTCGGTAAAGTGAGTTTTGTCAATTCTATACATGAAATATTATTTCCCCATTATGCATCATTTAAATTAAGTTTAATTCAGCAAACATTTTCTGAGGGCCTCTCACATGTCCCGCACTGTGCTGGCTGTATGGGCTCTGGAAATGAATGAGATGCAGCTGTTGCCTTCAAGAAGCTAGTGATCTAGCTGGAGAGGCAGACCTCTCAGAAATTAACTGGCAGAATGTGATGTGAGCTGTAATGTCTGTATGAAAAGCATTATAGAAGCAAAAGGAAGAGAATAATTAATCCCACTCAGATAGGTCAGGGAAAGCACCACAGAAATGAGATTGGAGCTTTGAAGGATGTTTTAAAATTTTTCCAGGAGTGAAGTGGTGGGAGAAAGAAATGCAGAATAGAAGACACAAAGACTTATTGCAAGGAGCTGTAATGCAAAAGAACAAGAAAAGTAAAGCAAATATAAAAATTAAATGTGTCCTCAGTGCAGGATAAGGTGAAGGATTAGTAGGACATGGAATTCTGATCATCTGTGTCTGTGTCTTGGCACATGGCAATGATGAATCTCTTAAAATGGAATGCCAAATTAAATTGTTTTTACAAATGTAACTCTGATGCGTGGAGAAATCCAGACTAAGGGAAGAGATTGAAACCAGAGGAATTAATCTGTGGAAATGATGTGAATCTAAACTAAGTGAATGGCATTTGAGGAAGGTAGATGACATTTGAGGAGTAAAGTTGAGAGGATTTGGTGACCAGGCTGGTAAGAGGCAGATATGGGGTGACTTCTAGATTTCCTAGCATGGTTGATTGGGTGGATGAAGATGTTCTGACAAAAATTTAAAATATTGGAGGAAAGAATACTCACATTAGGGCAAGAAGGATTTAATATAACTGGATATTTGCAATTGAGATGTTTCCGAAACATCCAAGATATCCAGTAAGAAATTGTAGAGTTCATGAGAAGAGGCAGGGCCAGAGGCATGGATTTGAAAATCATCAGTGCATAGGTGGGAGTTACAACTCTGGGAGTAAGTGGCTACCTCGCCATAAGATAAAAAAAACGACCCCTCTCCTGCAGAGTGATAAAATGAGACAATGAAACAATCACTGATTTGAATGCTCACTTTGCACACTGATAGCCTTGTCCTTTAGAAAAATTAAGGCACCTCTAGAAGACTCAGTTTACTCAAAACCTAAACTTCTGCTCTTCTCATGCCTTCTCCTTCCATATGCCTCTTCATTTTAGTTGATAGCAAATCCATCATTCCAGTTGTAATACATACAATTTTCAGAATATCTTCCCACTAACCCCTACGTGTGAGAGGTACCACAGTATCTCACAGCTGTACCTTTATGTATATCCAGAATCTCTACTTTTATTGCTACCATCTTTACTGAGCTACTACATATGTGCATCTCTAATATTACAGGGCCTCTGAACATCTTTCTCTGTTTTAGCATTTGACTCTCTACAGGTATTCTCAACAGAGAAGTCAGAAAGGTCTAACATGTTGGACTATAAGTTAATAGCTTTAGGTCCCAATGCAAGCTCACAGATTGTTTTTCCTTTCTTTACTTCTTTGTCTTGTGAAGGTCAATAATCTGTAAACAGAAATATATAGAAATCCAAGGTAGTATAACTTTTCATGAGCAGCTCTAAGAAGTGGGCAATATAAATATAACTGAATGAAGCAACAAAAATTAATGATCATGGAAACTAAAATAATCTGGCTACTATGGAATTACCAATGATGCTGTTTAGTTTTCTGAAAGTCAGTCTATGAAAATTTACCAGGTACTTGACTGGAAATGCAAAGGGAACTGTCTATAAATGTTTTTTTTTCAAGTTTGGTGGTAAAGGGAATGGCAGAAGTGAGAGGACAGTTCAAGTACACACTGAATGAGACCATAAGCATTTGCATGAAAAAAAATGGGACTATGGATAATTGCCACAGTTTCAGGATTCTGCAAGTTCCAGAGCATTTGATCCTGTTTTATTCTGTCCTTTTAAAGTGTTTGTATCCCTTAGTGGGACCTGCATGTGGTGCATTATTTATTTATACCCAGAACCAACTTGGTTTTATTTCTTGCAGCCTGCGTACTAGGTCCACCCACCTTGCCTCACTCTACTTCATTTTTCAACAACTATAACTAGCCCAGGCACCCAAGACTTCAGCCCTTGTCAACTCTGATAGTCTCCCGCTTGTGGAAGGATTCAGTCCTCTGGGAATTAAGGTGTTTTGTTTGTTGTTGTTGTTGTTGTTTTTATAAAGTCAGCCTATAGCCGAAGGAAGTATTGCCAGAACCTAAGAATGCAAGAGGCAGTGTATTATTGATAGAAGATGACAGAAGAAATGGAGGATGGGATCAAGATCGCAGGATGGAAAGTGCGCGTGATTTCCAGAAATACAGTGTGTTTTGTCATTTGTGAGCTTAAAGGATAACAGGGGAGGTAGCTGATAAAAACCTCCTAACCAAATATGTATGGTCAGTGCAGCCACCAGCACACTCCTTCAGGACCATACACCCACTGCTTTGACCTCTCTCCTCTTTCACTGTCCACCTTCCTTCCTATTACCAGACTCAAGATTACCTGGCTGCACTGTGGCTCAGCTTGTTCTTCTAATTGGCAACAGGAGGTTACCCAAGTCCCAGGTTCCATAACAAGGCTGCTTTTTTTTTTTCAGTTTCTGTTCAGCATGTCATTAGTGGTAGCTTAAAGCTTAGCTGAAAGCATTTTAAAGAGTCATTGTTCCTCTTCCAGAAACATTTTAAATGTGGGCAGAGGTGAGATGCTGATCTCTTTCTTTTTTTCCCTGCCTCGTAGCCAATGACTTTCTTTTGCACATAACCTGAGCTTCAAAAAAACTAAACAAAGAACAATAACAATCCTGCTTTGCTGCTGCTTCTGCATCATTTTAAGGCGTTACCTAAAGCTACCCATGATTATGAAATAGCTTTTGACTGAAAATCATTTTTCCATTTTTCTTTCCCTTCATTAACTGGCTCTTGTTGTCAGTATAATTTTGCTCTGGGCACTCTTCTTCAGAAGACACCCAAGCTTACTCTTCCTCTCTCTCAAAGAGCACTTCCAGTAAATGCCATAATTAAAATGCACAAATTAACTTCATTAGAAATCACCACTTGTCAAGATTCAAGTTCAAAGATGCCATGCTGTAGAATTAGAAATTGTTTTCCCTACTGTTAGTCATTTCTCCATCATATATTTTGGCGTGAAGTATAGTTTACAGCAAAATATAAACTTCATCACACTGCAAGCAACTATGAACAAGACTGATTGTTTTCATGTCATTGATATTTTTATATGGTAAATTTCAAATAATTGGATTGAATTTTTTTTTTCATATAGGAAATATTTACTTCTCCTGGGAATTAGCTTAAGTCTATAGCTGTCATATAGATTAAATTTATTATTATGATTTTACTACTCAGTTTAAGTCTGATAACACTGGGCATGCAACTACTTATCCTTTCACTTCACTGCTGTGTTCAATGGCTACAGAAGCCTTACTAATGTCCTTGACAAAGGTGCCCCACATGGCCAAGTTCTTCCTTACTACTAGCTGTTGGACATTTTGTTGCTGACTGTAATGAGACAATACCATTGCTGTGAAACCTCAATGCAAAATTGAATCAATATAAATTCTCTGCATTTTTTTGCTGAATGTATAGTTCCAGTCATGTGTTTGTGATAATATATACACTCAACTCTTGGAAATTCTTCGGACTCTTGATTCTGTTGTAATAGTAGTTAGGTAGATGATTACCAGCAGAGACTTATTTTTCATCTTCTCTTTGAAAATGTAATAGTGGAAGGATGATTTTACAAAGATATGCTATACAATAAATGCAGGAACTATCAAAAACAATTAAAGCTATAGGGTATATACAAGTTGTGGCAAGGCTGAGAATGGGAAATGGATGGGGATTCTTCAGAAATAGCCACAGGACTCTGAATTGAGCACAGGCACTTCAGATATGGTGTGTCTTGGTTGGGGAGGAGGGGAATCAAGAGACTTCCTTTCATACAATGCCCCAAATATCATAAATACTTAGAGAAAATATGAAAGCTTTGGGAAAAGTGTTTCAACATAATTCATTAATTTAGAGCTCTAATTTGAAATTTGTGACTAAAGCATTAAATCATCTTGTTGTATGTTAAAAAAATGAATATTGTAAACAAGATTATCAGGTAGCATTTTATAAGTTTTTCAAGATAATGTTTTTTTAAGGATTTTCATAAATATGGAAATTCAATTCTTGATTATAAATTGGTTGTTCTTATATAATAAACCAAATTAAAACAGGATCTCTACTTTGGAAATACCTTCATAGTCATTAATTTAAATTAGTATAAGTTCTTACAGGCCAGAGCTTCTTTTCATGCTTAGGTACATATCCAATTTAGACCTTTACTGGTTTTGATGGGCTTCCCCTCCTGAGGACAAACTCATAATTGTTAACTTTTAATTCTTTAATCAGCAACAACTTAATTATTAATTAATATTTGCCAATTCCTTTAATATCCATGGCATTGCTCATTTATTTAGCAAAGAAAACTTGATATAGCTTATAACACTTAAAACTCATTTTAGAGTATTTACAAATATTAATTAAAATCACTTAATTTATGCTGAGTATTGAATCCTTCTATATATATTTTTTTCATTGTGGTTTGCTAGGAAAGGGTTGCATTTATGGCTTCTCTATATCCTGTTATATTTAAAAATAGGATATTAAATTTTAAAAAATTTATTTTTTATATTATATTCAGTTATACTGCTCCCTCTCTTCAAAAATCCAAGGGCTCTTTTTTGCCAAGCATATACATTTAAAATGTTATTTTTAATAAATTGGATATATTTACACAATAAAATGCTATGCAGCAATGAGAATGATCTATAACTACATGCCATAATATCAATAAATTGTGGGACATATCATTGAACAAAAAACAGATTTCATTTATTTTAGTTCATAAAAGACAAAATTAATCTATGTTGATGGAGCGCAGAAGCAGGGTATAATAAGCAGGAGGACACAGGAGGTATTGAGTGATGCATGTGTCCTATTTCTAGATTTAGTACTGTTTACACAGGTGTGTCAAGTTTGTGAAGATACATGAAGCTGTGCAGTTATGATCTTTGCACATTTGTGGATGATATGCTATAATGAAAATATTTAAAATAAGATTTTAGTACAAATATAAACATTTCTGATTTTGTACTCCAAGTCAGCTCATTTACAAGTTTGTTCAGATGCCGTTAAGCATCAGGAAAATAAGGATAGAGCATAATTTTTAAATGTCCTTTTTCTCATGTGTCTGGAGAATTGTTAGAGAAAATAGTTTATACACTTAATAGTTACTGTGAGGTAAAAATAGAAACATATTCCATGTCTCTTGCCATCAAGCCTTGATTATTTTAACCTTTCTCATCTGAAATGAGGTTACATCCCCTCAAATGTGCATCTTTTCTATTAAAATATATTCACTAAGAATAATTTAATTATCAGATTTAATTAATATTTCTCATTCTTTTAAAAAACTGAGACAGTAAATCCACTTAGATAGAAAAATTACCTTGAATAAATAAAATTAGTTTAGTTATATGTACATGGGCATCTGATTTAAAATCATGCTTCATACATCTATAGCCTATTATAGATCAAAGTTGGCTTTGACCCAGTTTCAGTCCTGGTTTGGTATTTATTTTTAATCTTGTGCATCTTAAATTATTTTTTTATATCAAAGCATTTATTTAGTGCTCTTAACTAAGGGGAAAAGGCTGGATTGGGCAATTTATAGACAGAAGTCTTTATTTAGGACCGGAGCCAGGACAATGGAGAAAACAATAGCCACAGTACAAACTTTGCATGCCTTTCTCTCCATTTGTGTGTCATATCTCAGAGCTTCATCAAAAAAAGGCCTACCTAAATTCGTTTGAAATAATTGAACTCAAGGAGAGCAGAATTACTAGTTGTTCCTGTTTGCTAACTTCCAAGGTCACTTTATCCCCAACAGGACACAGAATATCAAGAAGGTGATTTCCACAGATTCTCCACTCTCAGCTCTAAAATTAGGAGGGGTGCTATCCTTGCCAGAAGTCTCAGAGAAGCTGCTCCTCTCCATGCTCAGAAAATCAGGCAAGAGAGCAGCAAATAAGCTAGAAGCATGAAATCCATCTAAAAATCACTACATACAAAACACCCACACGTGTAATCATTCTAAGGTTTAGAATGCCTTTTTTTTTATGGTATTGCATTCATTTTGTTGGTTGTTTTTTTAGTTGGTTGGTTTTGTTTGTTTTTGGTTTTGTCTGTTTTTGATGAAATCATAATCTTGACAAGTAAATAGCTAACAAATAAAATAATTATGTTTTAGTGAAATGACAGTCATTTGAAAGCATACCTGCATCAGAATCATATTTCCAGATATAGGCCTAAATTCTCATAAATGCAAACAGATGTTTTATTGAAAAATATTTTTTCACTTTAAATATTTTTTTAAATATATTTTGCCTGGAATTGAACCTAGGGAGGGCGGGTGGGGTGGGGGAGGGGGAGCTTTCATTCCTAGGGCCAATGCTCTATTCATTGAGCCAAACCAACTAAGGCTGTAGGAACCTTTTTTAGAAAATTCAGATCCCAGCATGCACATAGCAGAACTCTGCCTAGTCTAGAGCTAACCCAGCTTATTAAAAATTGAATCCTGATTCTATTCATCATCATTAACTCTAACACCAAGCCAACATATATAATGAAGCAAATCTGAAGATTTAGGAAGCAACTAGCAGTTCCCAAAGACACTAAGAATAATATCTACAGTTTAAAAATTTGTGTGGACTCAATTCACAAGGAATAAAAATGTCATGAATCACATCATTTCATAGAAACCATTTTGTGTCAGTCTCAACTCAAAGATTTGCAGTTGCTTAATGGAGAAAATGAATTAAGATTTATCATCAATAAATGAACGCATTTTCTCAATGATTTCAATAACTCCTTTACACAAATCGAGATTTTAGTGAGATCCAATTTTTTAAAATAATAGAAAATAGATCTTTAAAGTATTCTTGTTTGGCATGTTTTTAACATATGTTTGGGAGCCCTGTTTACTGGATTAGTGTCCTCATGCTTGTGTGTAAAGAATGATATGTGTTTCACATGTTTATTTCTCTGATATTTCCATTTTGACTCTATCTCTTATGCTCTAGTTAATGGGCACTTAAAATAAAGTGGTACCATTTTGCTTTATTACTTTAATTTCTTTAAAAGTGAGTTATTTTCCTCCTCTATTTCCAGTTCAAAGGCAGCATGGAGTCTTAATAAATTTCAAAAGTATTTGGATAGCTGATAAATTTAATGGTCTCATCAACTTAAAAAATTGCAAGTAAAAGTAAGTGATCTTGAGAATAATTAACAGGGCAATGATGGGAGAGAAGAGTATTACACAGACTAAATGGAGGTGCTCTTATTTCTGTCAAAATTTCCACTGAGAAATGTAATCATTATTTGCCTTTGTTAATTGTAGCCTAAAACGTACTCTACATATAGATTGCATTTTATCCTAGCACTTGAAAATAATTTACAAATGGCAATGTTACTATATCTGCCCTCTTTGTATCTCAGTAATCGAAGACTTAAATGCTTGAAGCCAGCATTGGCAGTGAGAGAAGCTAAAGCTAAAGATTGATTCACAGCAGTTTAGTGATGGCTGGGAAACAATTGATATGGAAGGGATCATGCGTCTTTAAATGAGATCTGTACTGAATCTAAAGAGACTATTTTATCTTTCTACAAATGTCTGTGGTTTTATTCCAAAATACATTAATATGATAAATTAGAAATGATATGTATTTTCTTGATCTAATAAATCTTTATTCTTAGCATATTCTCACCATAAGGCTTTCAGTGTTATACTAAAATTCCCAGGGTTGAAAGTTTCTGGCCTGAAGGAGTATTTTATCTGTCTCTGTTTAGAATTGCAAAGTGCAGATTACAATGAAACTACTGTTCAGCCTTTAGTTGATTTTAATATTGTTTTAAAATTCTTTACAAATAATCCTCTTATTACCTTCACCCTGGAGAAAATGCCTCCACCATGCTGTCCTGGACCCATCACTGACAAGGCTAATGCTTCTCGGGCACAGTAGAAGCCAGTGAGAAGTGACATTTTCCCTGTCTGACAGATAGCTAGGCTGAGGTACAAAATGGTAATTTTTACATCTCACAACTCGTAACTGGTAAAAGAAGCTTTGTGATTCCAGACTCCACTCCTAAGTGCTACATTCTGCTGTCCACATAAACATCAGTGAGCTCATACCGAATTGTAGATATTTGACCATGTTCAGCCAGTGTTAGTTTTATTTTCCTTCTTTTTTTCCTGAATTAATATTACTTTAGAATAGGCTCAAATGTCAAATTGGAGGCAAATTACAAATCCTAGTATGTTGATGTGACTTCATACATTTGTTTAACTGTCCTTTTCAGGTAGACTTTTTCATCTGGAGATCAGTTAGGTAAGTGGAGAGAGACAAGTAAACGGAGAGTAAATGTGGCACCATAAGTGCTTTTACAAAGGAGTCAGCAGAAAGTTTCCTGGATACTCGGGCACAAATTTAACATGTTGTCTTGGTTGATCTTTTTAAAAAATCTTTATTGTTGAGAGTATAACATAAATTTTCCTTTTCAAACCCATTAATCTCTTCCAGCTGCTCCTACCATGCCTCCCACCCCAAGATCTCACAACCCTGTTGTCTGTGTCCACAGGTTATGCATGTATACATGCAAATTCATTGATTGGTCTCTTCTTAGCTTCCCTCTGAGGTTGATGCTTCTATGAATCTGGGTTTATATTTGATCATCAGTTTATTTTGTTCATTAGATTTCACATATGAGTGAGATCTGGTGATACTTATCTTTCTCAAACTGGCTTGTTTTGCTCAGCATAATATTCTCCAGGTCCATCCATGTTGTTGTTGCAAATGGCAAGAATTCTTTTTTATTGCTGTTTATTATTCTATTGTGTAAATGTACTATATATATATATATATATATTTTTTTATTCACTCATCTGCTGTTCGGTACTAGAGCTGTTTCCAAATCTTAGCTATTGTGCTGCTATGAATATAGGGATGCATATATGCTTTCTGATGAGTGTTTTGGGTTTCTTAGGATATATTCCTAGAAGTGGGATCACTAGATCAGATGGGAGTTCCATTTTTAAGAAAACTCCACACAGTTCTCCACAACCTTGCCAAAGATGTTAACAATATGAAAAGGAAGGGAAGGGAAACTTACATTTGATATATCCTTGTGATGTGCTTGCTTCAAAGAACTTGCAGAGTGCAGGGTCTTCATATCTTTACCTATCACCACATCTATAGGGGGAACTGTATTCCTCCCAGAAGTGATGAACTCAAGGGCACATGCTTTCGGTCCTTTAAAAGCTGGACCCTTAGAGAGAGGAATGTAAGTGTGGTAGAATTTTAGCCAGAATATTGGCAGAAGAGAGGGGAGGTAATGAGATTGTCAAATGGTCTGGCAACGCTACCATATATGGAAAAGAAAATATGGTATCACTACCATCTACGCCAGTGGTTCCTTTCTTCTCTGCAGGAAGAGTGGACCCTTGGTTATAGCAACCTATTAGTTGAGTAACTGAAAGCCTTTCTCTTTCATACGTAAAACACTAAGGCAGGTATTAATTTGCTTTTTTTCTAAATGATATTTGGTTTTTCACCTGAAGGTAGTATTGAAAATCATCTTTACCTCTAAAGTAGAAAAAAAAAATGCAACACTCAGAGCCTAAGACCTGAGGCCATTAAGATGGCTGCCACCAGAGCTGGCCTAAGCACTTTCTATTGCTGACAGTGTAATTTTTTCTTTCAAATTTTATCTCATCAGCAGGACTTGTCCTGGAATTGTTTATGGCAAACATACTTAGACAGTGCCATTTCTACTCCAATTTTGCCCCATGGCACAAAAATTAGCCATCTAAAAGCATATTAGTACAACAATTATAATACAGTTAATTTTAAATATCTCATTTTTAAAATACTCTGGATAACCTCAAGTACTATATATTGTCTCCTTTCTAAAAGTGCATCAACAGTGAGCTTATATCTTTTCCAGACTTATGAACATCCTTTTCCTTCTGTTTCTTTCCCGCTGTTATAATAAAATGGGTAAGAAAAATGAGGTTTTTTAACCTGGTCCTTGATGCCAAACATAATCAGTTTCTAAAATGATCCAGATGTTCTAATGATATTCTACTATCCATTTTCCACTTGGATTATAAGCATAGATCAGGTTTTATGCCCCAAACCTATATTCCATTACCTTATTTTAACTTAAATTTCTTGACATTTCATTATATGAAATATTATTCTTTTGTCACCACAGTTCCATTTCACAGTATTGGGATTATAAACAACTAGCAGAAAAGAGATATAATGCCATGAGAGTAGGCCATAAATAGTTTTGTGCTCATGGTGAACTATTATAAAAAGCAATTGTGTAGATGTATAGCCAATATTGCTATAGTCATAGTGTAGCCAGGCTTCCTAATCTTCAGTTTGCAATGATTTCTATTCTTTTTCTAATTCTGGAGTCTTGCTGATACCAATCTCATATAATATCTTCTTTCTTAATATTAAGCATTGATTGACTTAATTGAAATCTAAGTCATCATGATTTATAGAAGGTGATAGGTATGTAATATATAAGGTTCACATGTTATCTCTGGGATGGATGTTGCTGCTTTGGCCTTCTAGCTTTATAGAGATGTAGTCATTAGAGGTTGCCCTGTGAATAATCTAGGGATATTAGAGTAAGAAACCACACAGTGACTCCAGAAATACAGGGCACTTTAGAGCATGACATGAATGTATTCCAAAGTGAGATGAATTTCTTTTTTTCACTTCTCAGTCACTACTGAATATTGATTTCTTCCCCCTGCTGCTCTTATCTATATCCTCTAATTTCCCCATAACTCCTAACAATCTCTGATGTTTAAAAAGGGGGGGGGGTACATTTGTATTTATATGTGGGGATGGTTGTGCCTGCATACATTTTATAAATTATGTATGGTTTTAATATTCATAGTGGTACATACAGAGCTATTTGCATATTCCTTGCTGAAGCCTCTGCTACACATTCTAGCTTACTTCAAAGCCCAGCTGATGTGTTTCAGTGTTACTTATCTTGTGGCAAGTTTCACAGCAGGTTGTTAAGAAATATTTGTTTAAAATGTTTTCCTTCCAGAAGGGCTGCTGTACTATTCTTTTTTGTACCATTCCACATGATGCCGTTTTTTAAAATTACCCCAGTGACGCCCACTGGGTCAGTGTAGGCACATGGACGAGTGTTAGAAAATAATTGTAATTTTACCGTCTTCTAACAGAGTACACCCTCAGGCCAAGTGGTGAAATACCACCTCCGCCAGCCCCGACATTCATCACTGTAATGAGCTACAAAATCAATCTGTAATTGAAAAAAGCATTTTTAATCAAAGTATGAGGCATTTAGAGTCTCCAGACTCTTTTTGTCTTATGTCAGTATTTACTTTATAGCAGGATGGGAGATGTTTGATTTTGTTCAAAAGCATGAATTATTTCTGCAAAGGAACAAAGATATGCTTTTCAGAAACCCTCCTTACACCCACCTCACCGCCCCCATCCCTTATCACAACCTAAAGTAACATTACAAAATCGCTGAGATCTCTTATAAACCATCAAATCAGGGAGATCATATTCTACCACTTTAGGGAGAAAGAGGAACTTATTTTTGTAAATGATTGCCGATGCTTTCTATCAATTGCCTCTCTATATGAAATTACTACTCTTTGACTCAAACTACCACTATATCTGCAGAAACTATAATCTAAAATGTTCCTTTTCTGTATCCACCTTCCAGTTGCTTAGATCTGTCCATAGGAATTTACAGGCATCACAAAGCATTTCTCTTATTAGCATGATTCTCTCTTGGTCAAGTTAAACTCTACAAAGTGTATTGGGAGGTAGGTATTTCAGATGACCACACATTAAAAGTTTTAATATTTCTAAGCCGTGGGAATTGTAGCCAAGGCAAAATATTTGTAGATGCATGTAATTATTTTCTGGGCATGAGTTCTTCTGTTTTTATGAGTAGGCGCCAGATGTTTAGTATCAGCTCTTCAATTTAGAGACCACATTAGTATGATCTGTTGGAAAGCAAGGATCTTGCATACTGAGCCATGCCCAGCATCTCTTGGATACTTTGGCCTTGGTTTTTATGTATGCAAGAGAAGCCATCTCACTATCTGGCATAGGAAATAGAGCCTTTTCAAGGGAAATCATCCAGAAGTGGCAAGAATAACTGAACACAAACCTACATATTCTGATGTTTTCTCATTTGTGAATTCTATAGTTAATTGTGTGTGTGTGAGAGAGAGAGAGAGAGAGAGAGAGAGAGAGAGAGAGAGAGAGAGAGAGAGAGCTGATATTAAAAGAGGACCAACTTAGCCCTAGCCAGTTTGGCTCAGTGGATAGAGTGTTTGCCTGCAGACTGAAAAGTCCTGAGTTAGATTACAGTCAAGGGCACATGCCCAGGATGAGGGCTTGACCCTAGTAGGAGGCGTGCAGGAGGCAGCCAATCAATGATTCTTTCTCATCATTGATGTTTCTATCTGTCTCTCTTCCTCTCCCTTCCTATCTGTAATCAAATATATATAAAGGATCTACTTAAAACCTTGCAAATCTTATCTAAATGATTGTAACATTTCTAGAACCTTAAATTGTTAACTATTTTGAGCACTTCTTTGCTGTTTTCTTTTTTAGAATGTGACCTCTATGTAAATTTATGAATATTACTGGTAATGGAATGTTTAGGAATGATTTGCTCAAAGTCAAGTGTTATGTTAGTTACTTCAGGTATTTGCCACATATAATTTTATGAACAAATTTGAACTAGATTATGTTATTATACCCACATTATTGGTGTAATTGAAAGTTAGAGTAGTGATATAATCTGTCCAAGTCCATATAGCTTATGCATAGTGAAAATACGCATAAACATAGGCTGTATGAACTCAAGGCCCACACTCATAGTCCTTTACATTACTGGCATAATAATATATGTGTTGAATCATGTTATTCATCATGTTATACCTTATTACTGGTTCCAAGCCAGCCTCTTTGCAGTTATACATGTTCTTGACTTTTGTCCATTTTACTCAAAATTGTGAACTAGAATGTCAATAAACATGTGTTTTAGTTGGGTTTTACAATCTAGAAGAGAAAAATATTAATTATTAAAATAGAAACTCTGGTGCTAATTCAAGTATATTAATGGTGCTGCTTTGGGTTTCTTGATGCTTTTTTGGAGAAGATAAATTGCATTAAAAAAACTACATTAGAACAATAAAGCTTAACTTTTTTTTTTTGCAAAGATGCATCTGTGAAAAGGAGACAGATAAAATAACAGAGTTGGGATAAATAATATTTTACTTTTTTTTCTGATAGCTAGCCCTTACCTTATTTGAGGGCAGTTTGCTCAGCTTTTTCCTGAAAAACAAAACAAAACAAAAAAAAATAAATAAATAAAAATAAATAAATAATTAGGATTTTTGTTTTAGTCTGTGAGATGTACTCAGTAGTAAGTATTGCAGCTTTTATCTGGGAGCTTATACAATAGAAAGCCTTATCCTATCTAATAAAAGAGTAATAGGCAAATTGTACCTCCACTACACTCACAAGCCATGTCAACCAGCCAATCAGAGCAAGTATGCAAATTAACCTAACCAAGATGGCAGTTAATTTGAATATCCTGGTGCAAAGCAAAGACAGAAGACAGCATAGAAGGAAGCCAAGTGCTGCTGAAGGGAGGGAAGCTGCCAGAAGCAAAGAAGTGGGGTGGTGGAGAAGGGAGGGAAGCAGGCAGGGCAATGGAGAAGGGAGGGAAGAAGGTGGGGCAGTCCACAGCAGGAAGCCCTATTGTAGGAGTCTTACTGCAATGGGCCTCTAGTCCTATTTAATAAAAAGAGTGATATGCAAATTGACCATACCTCTGCTACACCCACGAGCCACATTCACAAGCTATGCCCACCAGCCAATCAGAGCGAGTATGAAAATTAACCCAACCAAGATTGCTACAGTAGGAGGGAGGCTTGGGTTGCCTCTGACAATGAAGGAAGCCAAGCTTTCCACAAATCCTGGCTGACCCAGGCCTCCGCTTAATGAAACAAAGTTTCAATGGCTGCCACCAGGAGTGAGCAGAAGGCTTGGCTGCACTCCAGCTACAAAGTTTCAATTATAGAAGATAAATAAATCCCAGATACCAGGGCCTCCACTTGGGTCGCCAGGGGTCATGGACAGCCTGCAAACCACCACAGGTCCCAAGGAAATACCTGCCCTGATCCAGGACATCCTTTGAGGCAAACCAGCTTGCCCCCACCTGTGCACCAGGTCTCTATCCTATGTAATAAAAGAGTAATATTTAGATTGACCATCACTCCAACACACAAGATGACTACCCCCATGTGATCAAAAGATCCTGCCCCCATGTGGATGCAAGATGACCACCAGCAGGGGAGGGCAGTTGGCATGGACCAAGCCTGCAATGAAGGGCAGTTGTGGGTGATCAGGCCAGCAGGATAGGGCAGTTGGGAGGGACCAGGCCTACAAGGGAGGGCAGTTGGGGGCAAACAGGCTGGCAGGGGAGTGTTTAGGGGGTGATCAGGCTGGCAGGCAGAAGCAGTTAGAGGCAATCAGGAAGGCAGGAAGGTGAGCAGTTAGGAGCCAGCAGTTCTGGATTATAAAAGGGCAGTCAGATATCCCTCAAGGAGTCCCAGATTGGATAGAGAGCAGGCTGGTCTGAAGGACACTTCCTCCACATCCCCCGCTGTGCACCAATTC
Source organism: Lasiurus borealis (assembly GCA_004026805.1). Classification (NCBI taxonomy): domain Eukaryota; kingdom Metazoa; phylum Chordata; class Mammalia; order Chiroptera; family Vespertilionidae; genus Lasiurus; species Lasiurus borealis. Next base: position 60,041 of record PVJN01000277.1, on the reverse strand, counting down.
CGTACACTGGGCCTCTAGTTCTCATTTATATAGCCATTGCTTCTTAGATACATATTTTTAAAAATACTTTATTTTAACTAATATAATCTTATAAGAGCAGCATGAACAATCACATTTAATTATTCACACTTAAAAATTCTTAATTCTTGGACATTCACCACAGTAACAGATACCGCATTCAAACATTGTTAAAAATAATTTATTTAGACATTGGATTTAAAACCAAACAATATGCCACTATATTATTTGTTGTGCATTAGGAAATATATTGAACCCAAATACATATAACTTGTTAATTACTATTTTAAGGGCTGAGTTTTTAAAGAAATAAATTGAAGTTGGGATTATATGTGCTCCTTATGCACATGTAATTAAAGAAATTTCCATATTTATAGTGGAAGATATCAAATCATAGGTTCTTATCTTTACAAACATGTTTCAAAGATCAGTGATCTTTTTTATTTCCAGAAAATCTGTGTGTGCTTTTTAAGAAATATATAGTTTACTGGTACTTTTCTATTCTCTATTCTTACAATATGGTCTTAAAAATATGTTTGAATTATCAGATATCTTTTACTTTATAAACATCTTGTTTACATTTTGAAAATACTATTAAAATAATGTATATATATTTTTTATCTTCTAACACTTAGTCACTTTTTGTATTATGTAGTTCTATAGCTGCCTGGTCAATTTTGAAGCAGTTATAAATACATATCAGTGTGTGTATGAAGGTAAAATAATTATTAATGACAATAAATACAATTCTTATAGCCACTATGATAATCTGGCTCCAAACTGGTCCTCAGCTTCCCCTAACAGGCATGACTAGATGTTTCACAAATGGTTATTTTGGATGATGCCGAAAGATAAGACAGGCATTAAAATTCTAGTAGAGTTAAGTAGTATGGTCCCTATCTAAGCCTTTATTGGAATTGACAGGAGTTAGAATTCAGGGCCACCTATTGACCTAAACTAGATGCTCCTTAATGACATTCCAATCACAATAACAATAAGAATAAAGGGTACAGACCTCTATTGTCAGTTTCAATGGAGACTCTGCTAACCGGGGCATGTATCAGCCTTCTCTCTTAATATTCATCCCAATTGATATAGAATATTATGGTTCTCAAAACCTTTGCCTATTAATGTGTTGATCACAACTCCTGTGGGAACTGATGTTTCACAAACAATTCTCAATTATTCAACTTGATGGAGAAAATATATCGAAGTATAAAACAACACATTAGGAATCCTTACATAGCATTACATTGTTCTCATGTCTCCCCTTTCTTCCTTCATCTGATCACTGTCATTTCCAGGAAGAATTTGTAGTCAAATTGATAAAACCAATTTCTAAGGAACTAGAATAGAGACTGGAAATGAAGTTTAATGGCCCAGTCCTACCTAGTCTCACTACTGAAACAGCTTTTGGGAAAACACACAACTTACTTGAGCCTCATATTTAATATTGATTAAATGGGTAGAATCACTTCCCATGTGAGTTTCAGTGGTATGTTGGAATAATAAATAGTACATTAGTAAGGATATTACAAGTACATAAACCAAACTCCTAAATAATCTCAGGCACTTTGAAGACTTTGTTTGAGGACAAAATAAATCAAGTATAATATTTTATGTCTTCTTTAATCATCATGCATTTTTGGTGAGTGGGATTCTCTATAAATGAAAATGAATTAGTTGAGATAATCTTAAATTTTATTATCTATGGTCTCTGAATTTAGTCTTTTCTGCCTTCCATTCTAGAATCTTCTTGGGAATCCATCTATCAGGGTACTATTGCATAAAAAAAACATTGATTTGGCATATTTATGATCTGAGCTCTGATGCCACTTCAGTGGTTAATTATCTATATGATCTTTGATATATGTTTCTATTTCTTTTAATCTCAGTTTCTCCATGTATGTAATCTGGCAGTTGGGTCAAATATAGCTCTGTCATATTCAACACAACAACTTATTTAATTATTTATGCTCATGGGTTTATTTGGATATATTTTAACATACCAAATTGTAGTAAATAATTTATTTTCCTATTTTTATTGGTCAAGAATTTCTTTTTATTGAATATGTATTAAAAGCAGTGAAAAACACAGGAAGGAACATACACACACAAGTTATTCAATGAGATGGTTGCTATTTTGAGGATTTTGTAGGACCATCCTACATAATTAAAAGCCAGTGACCATAGTGTGTAATAACTGGAATGACCAATTGACCAGTTACTATGAGGTGTGTTGACCACCTCTTGGTCACTCCTCCCAGCCAGCAGACTCTCATTGCTGGATGGCACATGGGGAAGGCAGACTTCTTGTCCCTCTCCCTGGCCCATAGGCTCTGGTCACTGGATGGTACATGGGGAACCATAGGGAACTGGGGTGAGCAGTGATAAGGTGGTACTAGGGACTGAGTAGGTGGAAGATGGCCCTGATTGCAGACTGAGCCTAGGGACCCTACTTGCACACTATTTCATGTGCTGAGCCTCTAGTATGAAAACAAATGTTTAGTTACTATTAGCCTTTTAAAATATTAGATACAGATCCCTGAACCTCTTCACTACCCAAGTAGATGCTTGCAGAGACATATGTTAGTGAAGACTCGAACCATGGGTCTGGGCTATCTCTAAGGCCCCTTCCAGTTCAAATACCTCATAGCTCTAAGAGTCCAACTTCAGCCATCCACTATTTATTTGTTGGCTTTTGGGCTCATTTTCTCTTTCCCTTTGAATAAACAGAGGTTGTCATTTCAATGTCCTGTCCTAGGCTTCATAAGGTTAGACATCTTCCCATTTGGTAGCTAATTGTTCCTGGGTATTTTGGATACATCCAGCTTATAATAATAGAAATACTGGGGCAGAGAGTGAAATTAGTTAAGTGGAAATAAATACAAATCAAGCTCCAAAATACTTTCTATTACCATCATTGGTAAACACCCCTAAAAAATAAAATTTAGGAATAAATGTTTAAACTGAAGTCTAGGAAGTCAAGGCAGTAGAGGAAACCGATAATTCAAAAGGTGTCATTTTCACTTTAATGTAAACTGTCTTACCTTTGAGAAAGTGTACTCTTTTTTCAGTTCCCGGCCCAAGAAGTGCTATAGACCTCACCTCTTACCTGCCTTTATTCTTCATTATACACTGAATTCTCAGGCCAAACTATACTGTATATCCTATGTGCCTAAAGGCTTTCTTGCCTTTATGTAGGAAATAGTGTCTTTTTTCACACTATTTCCTACATATAGATATAACCATGTGTCCAGAATTTAACACACACTTCAAGATCCTGCCAGAAAAAAAAGTATCTCATGAAACCCTACTTTTTTTTCCACAACACTACGTTGTACCATATTATACCATGTCCTAACCTCATAGCACTTTCTTATAATTTCCCCTTACTTGTACCAGTCGACATTTCACTTTTACTCTCTGTACTAGTATGTGTGTTGCCATGCCATTATCCTCCCAGTTCCTATCTCCTCTAGCATGAAAGCTACCTCATATTCATCTTTATATTTTTATACTAGTAGTTCCCTGTGCTGAGTCACAAAACCAATATAATTGTTGAATAATTACACAAATGCCATTAAATCAGTGTTTAGGAGTTAACTGATTATGGTTAGAATGGGTTAAAAAAGAAATCACTCCAGAACTGTGTATACTCATTTTTCCTTAATACTAATTAAAGAATACCCATCATTTCTCCTTCCTGTTGACTTTATTCCCCACTTGGACAGCTTTCTTAACAATAATTTGCCAATGAAGTAACAGAGCAAATTTGAGAAATGGAGAAAAAACTACCAGACTTACAGCACTTGGAAAAAAAGCTCTATTTATCCTCGAGTCACCTTTTTTACTTGCCAATTTGGTATAAGAAAAAGTATTTTCTATCCATTCTATGCTAACACAGCATATTATATTCTTTGTGATTGAAACGGGAAGAAACGGAAAGAGATGGTTCACACTTAAGATAGTTTTAGATATGCAATGAAGTATTCACAGTTATAATATAGGCCATAAAGATAATGCCAAACATATAAGCAGCTGAAGGGCCATGTTGGGTAGTCTGTTCTGACATTTTTTCTATATGAACTATTTCCAGTTTTTCTTTTTTATGTGATTAGAAAGTATGATTGAAAATCATACAAGTACAGTTTTAAAATCATCTTATTGAGGTAATTAAAAGGTATACAAATACAATATCTCATTTAGAAAAGTAATAAAATCAATCAATCAATTTTTTTTGGATCACTGATGTGTGAGGAAAAGGGGACAATAAAGATTTTATTTCATTATCAGTCTGGAAATGGCCCCTCTATAAGTTATTAAGGTAATATTATTTTTATCACCATGCTTTTCTATAATCATTTGATATTGGCCTGGTGCTCAGGAAAATGCTCAACAATTTTTAGAAAGCCAGAGGAACCAGTGCTATCCACTCTTGCTACTCTTTTTGTTGTTCCTGTTGTACTGCTCTTCCCTCAATTGCTTTTGTTTTGACTTAGCATGATCACCACTATTAGGCATAGACATGGCTGGAGGTATGGGCTCTTGCGTCAGACCGCCCAGGTTCATTTTTCCAATATAGGTTGCTGGCAATTGTCATTTCACCTCTTTAAACCTGAGGGTTTCCCTGTGTGAAATGCAGCAGGTAATAGCATCTGCCTCATATGGATGCTTTGATAATTAAGTGAGATAATATATGTATCCATAAGAGTTGGCAAGTCATCACTACCTCAATAAGCTATAGTACTCACATTAGTCTTCCCCTTCATTCATTTCCTATCACCTGCATCTATATATGTTAGTGCCTTCAGACACTTGTGACAAGCATTTTACCCCTTTCTTCCTGATTGGAATGCTTAAGTAACAGGCGTGGCAAGAACTCTCATGCTCATCTCCTATTTAGTCAGTTCCTAGTATATCCCTCCTTTCTTATTTTTTTTCACTATTTTAAATTTTATTGGGGTGACATTAGTCTAGAACATGAGCATATAGGTTACAAGTGTGGATTACTAACTTAATAATATGTACTAGTATATAGGACCATGTGCCTCCCATCCAAAGTCAAATCTTCTGTCACCTCATATTAGGACTCCTTTCTTCCCTCGTTTTTCTCCCTCTAGCAATCACCATACTGATGTTTGTGTACATAAGTTTCAGTTTTATATCCCACATATGAGTTAAATCATACAGTTCTTAGCTTTCTCTATTTGGCTTATTTTACTTTGCATAATGTTCTCAAGGTTGACCCATGTTGTTGTAAATGACTCTATTGCATCCTTTCTTATGGCCCTGTAGTACTCCATTGTGTATATATACTGAGTGGCCAGATTATTATGATCTCTGAATGCATAATATACTCAGTGAATAACACATTTTCTTTATCCAGTCTTCTATCTTAGGGCACTTTGGCTGTTTCTAGCTCTTGGCCACTGCGAATAATGCTGCAATAGGGGTGCATATATTTTTGTGTATAAATTATTTCAAGTTTTTCAGGTATATACCCAGGAGTGGGAGTGTTGGGTCATATGGTAGCTCTATTTTTAATTTTTTGAGGAATTGCCAGACTGCTTTCCATAGTGGTTGTGCCAGTCTACATTCCCACCAACAGTGAATGAGAGTCCCCTTTTTATCCACAACCTCTTCAATACTTGTTGCTTGTCTTGTTAATAATGGCCACTCTGACTGGTGTAAGGTGATATTTCATTGTAGTTTGCATTTCACTGATTGCCAGTGAGGTTGAACATCTTTTCATACATCTATTTGTTTTCTTACTGTACTTTTCTATCATTCATTTGAGGCTGGTCTTTTGTTCAACAAATAGTTTCCATGTTACATTCTCATTACCGTTTTAGTTTCTGCTTCTACCCAAATCAGTCTCAATTGTCATCACTTCTTGTGTGTAGAAACCTTGATTTGGCTGCCATCTATAAGGCTGAAACCAGTACTTCTTAGTCCTGCAATTACCAACTCAGGACTGAGACAGAATTCATTTTCAGAAAAAAATTTATTTTTATTTGGAAGGTGATAGAGAACTCATTGGGACTGAGAGTGGATGAATCTGAGTATCAGGGAGGAAATGGCAATGCATAGAAGGGACATAGAGAATAAAGGAGTGACTAAGAGTCCAGGAGAATGAAAAATATATCAATATGAGGAACAATGAAGGCATTCTCAAGAAAGAACTTGGAGAAATGATAATCTCAAGGTAGTCATATAAGAGGCTGAAGAGCAGTAAAATATGACAATATTTTAGAAAGCTACTAATAGATGAATATGAAAGCTACAAAACATACTCAGCAGATGAAAATTAATGTGAAGCTAGGTATAAGCATAAAATACATGACACAGAGGAAGGTAAGGAAAAATCAACAAATTATATCCTTCATCAATGTTATATGAGTTGCATAGTCTGGAAAACTCCTACAGGGACTCATATGATGTTGAGATGGCCATGAGAAAAGTAGTTCAAAAGGAAAGACTGTTCATTTTTCAGAGTTTCTGTAGTTAAAAAAGCTTAGGACTAAATTATCATATCAAGGAACTATCAAGGGGATGTGAAGGGAAATTACATGGACTTTTAAAGGAAGGAAGGATATGAATCAATAATCCAAAAATATCAAATACTTTATACTGAGAGTAAATTGAAGTGTTCTGAGGTGTTTCCAAAAGACCAGCTGCCACAGTGGACAGCAGAAAAAACAAACCCTAAATGGATTATTATTATTATTATTATTATTATTATTATTGTATTATGGTTGTTGTTATCTTTACTGCTGTTAGTTTTATAATTATTTATATTCTATAAGCTATCTGGTATTTAGTCATGGCTGTTTTAAGTTTTCTGAAAGTAGATGTCTCCAATTCCTACAGTTATGTCTTAAATTATTTATGATCTCATTAATTTCAGTTATTGAGGCAAGGTGATAAAATATTTCTCTAAAATGTGAGTCATTTGTATTTTAAAACCTAGTTTTACATATTGACCCTCTGCCCAAAGTTTTGTCACTAGTTTGATCCATCCCAGTTGAAACCTGAAAGGTAGACCTTACCCAGAGCATATTAAGCATGAACAATGCACAAGATCACATTGGGGAGTTCTATACACATTCTGAAAACATGATAAGAGATCAGAAGGAGAAAGCTACTTAGTATGTATTAATGTTTGGTGCCACTCTGTTTAAATGTATAACCAAGAAGCTAGATTGGACAGTTATGTTGGTATTTCTTTAACCTTATATGCCTATGTGACCCATTCAAGATTTCAAAAAATATTTGAGGGGACCTACAATTATTTGCTCTATTTTATTTCTAGGTAAGATAATACCTGAATCCCTATTTCCTTTACATACTTATAACCTTCACTGTATAACCAAAATAGAAAAGAAAGAAATTTCTTTTATAGGCAGCCAACTCCTAGTTTCCTTTCTGGGAGAATCTTGTGCCTCCAACTCTACAGAGTTGAAAAGGATCTGTAAGAAAAATCAAATATAGTAAGAAATGCCCCTAAAGTCTCAGGACGTTTCAAAGTTCCAATTTCTAAATCTTCCTTTTGTAATATATATATATATATATATATATATATATATATATATATATCCACAATCTCTCAAAGTTTTGAAACTTTCCACGTTTCCTACGGAAATTAATCATGTACTTCTAACAATCAGACTATAACATTATATAAGGAGAAATATTCTACTTTTTTCTGTCTATATTATTTTAGTGTGTGTGTGTGTGTGTGTGTGTGTGTGTGTGTGACAACTTCTGCTTTATATGGCAAAAAATACACCTGACTTATTCAGGTATATTAGAAATAACTGGGGATTTAACTTGTTGGTTCCATATTTTAATCCTTTGGTGTTTTAATTCCTATCAGAATATCTCTCTGTCTTCTCTTGACCAATTGCCTAAAAATAATTTTTTTCTGATCATAGAGTACCAAGAAGCATAATGTGCTTGAATTAATGTACTTGCAATACATAACACACCTAACAAGAAATTACTTTTCTTCTAACAGTAATGACTCCTTGCCTCATTTTTGTTTAATTTAAATACAATAAATTTAACTCTAATAGACAAAGACTGATCATTCCAATTCTTTTTTGTTGAAAATGCCATGACTATTACTCATCTGGAGACCACACAAAAATATCTAACTTTTTGAGAAACTTTTAGAAGAATTGGAAACTCTCCTTACTCTAAAATTATATGTACATCAAGGAAAGAAAATCTTTGGATTTTGACACTGTAGTAGTTTTTTTCTTCTTTTTTTTTCTCTTAGAAACAAGTAAGAATTAACAATCAGATGAGACATGAGGATTTTGTCCTGCTTAATCTGACTCTTGACCTGTGTGTTCCTTGATACATCCAAGTACAGATGCCTAAGCACTCCATTGCTCTGCTATGTCTTCCCTCTGAGATCTATGAAAACTTTTATTATTATTCATGCTTCAAAATGCATCCTTTATTATTTGGATGCGCACATTTTTCATAGAGAAAAACCTTATAATATGTCTGCCCCATCTCTTAATCTGTGTAGTCCAAGACTTTTGTTTCTGTTCTTTGTGATAATTGCATTCTATATTCAGATAATGATATTGGGAGGGGACTTTTCAAGCCCTTTTTTTTTTTGTGAAAGGACTCTTCCTGATTATCTCTGAGCTGAAAATGGATTTAGCAGCATTTTTGTGTGACAAATATAAAACCTTATTACTAAGGGGAAATGGGACAATTAAAATCATTTATAACTCTACAACCCAAGAATGACCACTGTTAATATGTTGGTTATATTTCAGTCCATTTTGATAAATATGTAAGCATTTTTCACAAAAATTGAATCCTTCTCATGTATGTTTAATATCCTACTTTTTATAGGGAATGATATTTCAAGAAGATTTTTCCAGCTCATTAAATATAGTTTTGCAACTTTTTTCTTTTAATATATTGCACGCCCCCTATTGGGTATGTGTATGCAACCAAGATACATGCCCTTGACTGGAATCGAACCTGGGACCCTTCAGTCCACAGGCCGATGCTCTATCCACTGAGCCAAACTGGTTTGGGCAACTTTTTTTTATTATATCATGCACTTTGACCTTAAATAAAGTTCTTTAAAAATACGTAAAAAAATAAAATTACAGGAACAGACATCCACATACCTGAAAACTTTGTACATTGGTTAAATGGCCATGATTCCAGTTAGGCAGGGCATTTATTCACATAGCCTGTGAAGACTATTGCAAATTGATTATTCAATTAAGCCAACCAGAAAGGGCAACTTCTTCACCAAATCTCAAGGTGCTAGATTAAAAAAAAATGGGAAAAGTTTAAAAGAATGTATTAATAATTTTAATCTGAAGGTAAGGTTTTAAAATTTTCATTTTAGTTGACATATACTAGTATATTAGATTTAGGTTCATAACAAAGTGGTTCAATATTTTTATATATTACATAATAATCACCACTGTAAGTCTAATTACCATCTGCCACCATACAAAATTATTACAACATTATCAAATGCTGTTTTGAATATTGGATATTTTTTAGCTTCATTCTATTTGTCCAAATTCAGTTGCAGAGAATAGAATCTGCTAGAGCTTTTGTAGACAGAAAGAGCTTTAGAAAAGAAAATGAAGGCTTACAAAAACCCATAGTTGGGTTGAAACAATAGAATTTAGACTATATTTACAGGGGGAAAACAAAACAAAACAAAACAAAACAAAAAAATAAAACACCTAAATACATATCATTAAACCATGACATCAAGGGAAGTAGTGTCTCCTCTGTAGTTCCAGCAGTTAATGTCTTCAGGAAGTTTCCATTACTGCTGACTGGTCATGAACCATTGTAGATCTGATAGAAAAAACTGTTCCAAATAGAGGATGCTTCTCTCCTGCCTTCACAATACCCAGGACACTGGTAACTAAACACTGGGACCTCTGCTACTACTGCAATGAAATGCCTCCAGTCCCTCCTTTGTTTTCTAAAATCTAACTGAAGTGCTCCAGTTGGAGAAATCTAAATTACATTAAAAAGTCTAGCTACAAAAAAAAATCTATAAAATGCTGTTTATAGCTTTTTTACCTTGAGATTATAGGAGAGTAAGCTAGAAAGAGCATGAAATAAAATTTGAGAACTAACCATGGTATCCACAACAAATATCCAATGCATTTGGAAAGATTTATTTATTTATAAATTTTTGGGCTGCTTTTCAATTTGCTTTTTGGTAGTTCATAGACCCATTTTTCTCATACAAGTGAAGATGGCTCCAAACCCAAGTCTCAGTTCAGAAGCTGAAGAATCATATGCTTATATATCAAGCGATTTTAGAAAATGGTGAATTTTTATGTATCCTATATTAGTGTTACCAAAAACTGTTTGCAGGGTTGGAAAGAACTAGATCTCATTCTTAACAAACATTTATAAAAATGGCAAAAGGTTTTTAAGTAAATCAGTTGGTGGCTTCTAGTTTTTCTAATAATTTTAACCTGAAAGAATGAATATATCTAAGATGTTTTTAATATTTTCTGCATTCAATAAAACTATTTGAGAAGAGTGAAGAAAATCAGTAGATGAGGAGCCTCTCTCTTATCTCTTTTATATTTTTAATAAATTTGTTGTTTTCCTCCTCAATAAGGAAATAAAAGTATTTGCTCACTAACCATATAAAGTTTAAATACTTCAACAAGTTGATAGAGCAATTTTAAGAAAGTTGTCCAAGCCTAGTATGCTCCATGAACACTATATCTATTTATTACATTATTATTACAAGGAGATAATTCTGGTGACCTATTATTTATAATCCATGTGTTGTTAGAGTTTTTCTTCTATTGAGTAATTGTGGATTGCATCTATGATTGATCTCCTTACAGACTCTAACGCTATCTTCTTTGAGGATTTGCAGGAATGTAAGCTGGGATTAGATATATACTTTTTGGTAGGAAGACAGAATAAAGTTTACTCTATATTCAAACTGGTGATCAAACTCATTGTATACAAGCAAATGACACTCATTGCAGGTAGAAGAGAACCAGTATGACCTGCCTTGCTAGGGGTCTAAATAATGTGTTATGATCAAGTAAGAGAACATACTCTAAAGCTTAGCTGAAGTAAATGAGGAATTCCTAATATTTGTATTTTAGGATTTCTTTAACAAGTAATAAGTATTTTCCCCTTTTCTCATTATTAAGAGATGACTGAAATAAAGACCTTGCTTCTTATATATCAGTTCACTTGATAATTACTATTGTGAGCATTCATTTGAGAATACCACAGTTAGGTATCTTTGAAGAAATTAACATCTATAAAAATAAAACGTAATGTGCTAATTAGATTGGACAGCTGAATAATCTTCCAGATGTCATTCTGGACATCCTTCTAGATAAAGCCGCAGTAGCTGGGGGCCTGGGCAGAGGTGGTGAGGGGTGATTAGGCAGGCAGGCAAGCAAGCAGTTAGGGGCAATCAGGGAGACAGGCAGAGGAGTTAGGGGCAATCAGGCAGGCAAGCAGGCTGGCAGTTAGGAGAAAGTGGTCCCATATTGTGAGAGGGTGCAGTCTGGGCTGCCAGAACCACCCCCCTCCCCATGCATGAATTTTGTTTACCGGGCCTCTAGTATTCAATAATACCCGTAGGCACCACTAATTTTTAAAGTTGTGCCTGAATGTGGTTCAAATAAAAGGGAAAAAAGGGTAAATAATAAAGTTTATTCTCTACTCTCAGCAGAATCTGGGAGAGCTTCTGAACTTTTTTCCTGATTCCCATTAACGCATATCTTACATATTCATGCATGCAACACATGCGCATGTGCACACACACACTCACTCACAGTTCAGATTTTCAGCTCTTCTCTCTCAAGGATCACATGTCCCTGCATTTTCATATTGTATTAACTGTAACATCAAACATCTTATCTAATAATAGATAAACATGTAAGTTGACCATACCTCTGCTATACCCACAGCCAATCAGAGTAAGTATGCAAATTAACCCAACAAAGATGGTTAATTTGCATACATACCTGGGAACCTGGAACCTTCTTGGCACCAGGTCACTCCCAGCCAGCCATCTAGGGGCAGGGAGCAGGTGGGGGGGAGGGGGGAATTCCCTAAGCCTAAAGTCTGGGGGGCCTGAGCTGGTGATCAGAGGGCAGGAGCAGGGGGGTACCTGCCAAGCCTCGAGCCTCAGACAGAGGCTTTAATCTTGGGCAGGGGCTGAGCCTGGGATTGGAGGGAAGGGAGAAAAAATCAATGGAAACATATCCTCAGGTGAGGATAAAAAGAAAAATAAAGAAATGTCATATCCTATGAAAGATACCTCTTGAAAATGCCTACAGAACGTTATTAATTTTTTCATGGTGAAGAGACTGGAGTCCCTCTTGATGTAAATACCTTGGTGGCTGCGGTGACTGGCAGTGGCTATAGCAGCGGGGTGATGGGACTGGTGCCTTCCCCTGATCAGCCCCGTCGCCTCAGTAGTACATCCCCTGAGGACTCCCAATATGTGAGAGGGGACAGACTGGGTTGAAGGGCCTCTCCCCATTGCACAAATTTTGTGCAATGGGGCCCTTAGTGTAATTTTATAAAATGAGATATACTATGCAATGTTCACTTAAGCATTTTTTAGAAACAAGGGTATTGTTTATTTAATAGAAAATTGTTAATCATTTAAATATGCGGGACAATAAAACCATTTCTTATATGGTTAAAATGTCTTTAAGTTTTTAAAAACAGAAGTTTAATTGAAATTTCACAGATGATTAATTCATAATACAGGTTAATTATTACTAGTAATGAGATTTGTCCTCAACAGATTGAATGCTAGAACTTTATAAAGTTAATTCATTATATCTATTAAAATGTAGATTCACAACTAGAATAGTTTTGAACACTTAACAATTCGTTCTTTCTTGAAAAACAACTCTTACAGGCTAACCTAGAAGTGAACTATTAAAAAAACAACAACACTAGAATCAGATATGCATATGAAATAAAATAGTTCTCAGGGCTATGAATAAAGTCAGATTATTTTTCAGTGTTTTGCCCTTATCAACCAGAAGACTTAAATGGTAATTTAGAATGTTACCAATCTCTTTGCCAATCATACTAGATGAAGAAACTTTGATTATTAAGGTAGAAATAAAATACTTTTATTTGATTAAACACTGATATGAATGATTAGTGATATGCCATTGACCTTGAACATTTCCTCTTTAATTCTCTTCTCCTGGATTGTTTCTCCTTATGGTCTATTTGTATTTAAATTATTTTCCAATTGCTAATTTCTCATAATATATATTTTTTTCTTTTTTTCTCTAAGGTCCAATTGTGGTACAACTGATTTTTTGTCCTATATACCTTTCTTGTAATAATTTTTCCATAAGTACGCCTTCTTAGCAATATCAGGGAGAGCTTCACACAGTGTATTGTATGTGATTCTTTGTCATTCTGGCACTCAGGGATCTTCTCCAGTTAATGTTTCTAATGCTTAACTCCAACTTATATCCAATCAGAACTTTTTAATTCATTTATTCAACAAATGTACACTGAAAAATTATTAAGTGCCAGGGACTGTGTGAAGTATTCAGAATATGGGTGAAGCTGCCTATCTTCAAGGTGAAATAACTAGATAGGAAACGACATGTAGACACTAAGGAAAAACAGGGTGAGGCTGGAGGAGAGAGCATGAGTGAAGTAAGAGGAAATGGAGGAGCTTTGAGGAGAGAGATGTGGGGAAGGAAGGCTTTTAAGAAATTTTGAGTTTGTCAGTGTAAGCTCTTTTGCTCCCTCAGAAAAAAAGAATCAGTACAGAACAATAGTACTAGTCAGTGTTATAAAAGTAAATTTTTGGACTGACATTAATTTGAATGTATTCTGAGTTGTTATGGTCTTTGTGATTCGGGGGAAGGGGTGTCACTGAGCCCTGTTTTAATAAGGCCATTTCTAAGATAAAAGTATACTCTTATACTATGCATGTGTGTTTCTTGTACCTACTTTAAATTTACTGTGTTGTATTTTCAATGATTGAACTTTGGGAGTCACAAACTAAGATTTGACCCCTATATCAGAGGAGGGAAACAGATTAAATATCACTGAAGGGAATATATATTCTCTGGGCCAATCATGCACAGATAAAAATGAGCCTTAAACAGCCTAAGATGTTCCTGAATCTCTGAAGTCTCTTTTTCTCTCTCCTACCTTTGACATTTAAGGAGTCTACGTATGCTGGGGGACTTTCTCCACAGCAGTACAGAATTGTGTGTCTATAAAAGGAGATTTATCAGATTCCCAAAGATGTCCAAAAGAGGTTGAAAAGTCATTGATCTAATTATATGTTATATATTTTGTGTTAATTTCCCTTTTGTTACCCTGAGCCTTTAATCCTTTAGGAATAGACCAGCCTGATCTTAACTCTGAATTGAAAATTAAGAGAAAATATATGTATTAAGTCTCAGGCTAGAATGAGAAGGGAAGGATGTGGCACACTCCAAGCCAATGCAGTAGTGACAATTTCACCTAAATTCATTCTCCAAGGAGGTGAAGCACAAGGTACAAGTGTCAGAACCCAGAGATTAACTCTTCTCCTACCCACCCCACAACTTGCTGTGGAAACAGACCATATTGCTCACCTTGAATAATTCAATTTTTATCTGATCTGATCACCAGTTTTCCTTGCATTGCTTGTTAGATATATTCCCACCTGAATCCTTCAACACAATTCCACCTGTTCAAAAACAAGTTAATAGTTAACCTACCATATTTCCAAATAATATAGCTGAGTCCCTTAGAGTTTGCTACTTCTCTGAATTTTCCAAATTACTTAGGCTCCTAACAATTTTTGCTATTCCCACATCCAGACCATTCTTCTCCACTTATTGCTGGTCTTTTAACATTATTATCCTTGAGCAATTTTTTAAAATACATTTTTATTGATTTTTTTCAGTGAGGAAGGGAGTGGGATAGAAAGTTAGAAACATCAATCAACTGCCTCCTGCACACCTCCTACTGGAGATGTGCCTGAAACTAAGGTACATGCCCTTGACCGGAATCGAACCTGCTACCTTTCAGTCTGCAGGGTGATGCTCTATTCACTGAGCCAAACTGGTTTTGGCCTTGAGCATTTTTAAGGGATCTTTCATTCAGACACCAGCTCAGGCCTGTCCCATTCACAGAAGTGCTTTGAAGATCCTTTCCCCCTTTTACTCCTGTAAGTATGTTTGTTTGTTAACGTGAATTATATTTGCTTTTCAATATTTTAATTTTTCTAAAAATGCATATTTAAAAAAAAATGAAACTACATCACCAGATATCACCACCATTATTTCAAAAGAAAATAAACATGAAAGCAGTATATTTCTTTATAATTAAAAAAGTAGCTTTCTGAAATGTTTCATTTTTATCCTTTTCTTTTCTCATTTACCTGAACACTGCTGAAAGTTTAAGAATTAGCACCTTTCCTAAGGCTGGAGTTTGGAATTCAAATCATGGACCTCTGCTCTTTAATAATGCATGTGGATTAAAGATTTGCATGCCCTGCCCCGGCCAGTGTGGCTCGATTGGTTGGGCATTATCTTGAGTACCAAATGGCTGTGATTAGATTCCTAGTCAGGGCAATACCTGGGTTTCCAGTTAGATTTCCTATAAGGGGCATCCAAGTGGCAGCCAATAGATGCTTCTCTCACATTTATGTTTCTCTTTCTCTCTCTCTCTTTCTCTCTCTCTCTCTCTCTCTCTCTCTCTCTCTTTCTCCCCCTTCCTCTCCTTCTAAAAGCAAATTTAAAGAAAAACATTCATACATATGTACATAAATACATACATACATACATAAAGAGTTTACACGCCCATATGTACCATTTAATAATGCTTGTGGATGAAGAATTTACATAACCTGGAGCCAGAGGCATATAAGTGTCACACACTAACTCTGTGATTTTAGTAAAGTTGCTTTACCTTGCTGATTCTAATCTTTGTTGACTTAAGACAGAGTAATTTGGAGATATAAATAGTATCTGCCTTGAAGGGGTAGA
This sequence comes from Lasiurus borealis, assembly GCA_004026805.1. Lineage (NCBI taxonomy): Eukaryota > Metazoa > Chordata > Mammalia > Chiroptera > Vespertilionidae > Lasiurus > Lasiurus borealis. The sequence goes on along the minus strand of PVJN01000277.1, from coordinate 43,998 downwards.
CTACAGATAAATGAGTTATGAATATAAATCACTCAGCATAGAACTTGTCACACAGTAAGCTACTAGTACCAACAAATTGAAGATATGATTATTGCTTTTATTATTTTTGAATTAATTTCATACATTTTGTGTTTAAGTTTTCATTAATGGCAAATTTTCTTAATATGTGTTGATTACTTAAATGAAGCCAGTCTCTTAGATACCTAGTTTATCTTATGGGGGATTAGTAATTCATTAATATTTATGTTAAGAAACTATTGGTATATTTCATATATGTAAAATTAGAGACTCTTTTCCAGAAAAGTTTTCATTTTACTGGATGTTATTATTCTTACTGGGAGAATTTTAACTACGTGGCTATTTTCAGAAAATGGGCTTCCATTTGGCCTTTACTGCAACCAAAAATGAATTAAGATTTTACTGTCTGATTCCAGTTTAACAGCCACAAGCCACCTAAAACAATTCCCTTTGGACAGGACTGCAGATGGGTTTCTGTACCACTGAATTCCAAATCTCCTCATAATTAAAAGGGTGGGTAAAACCCTCTTTATTTACATATTAAACCCAATAATATTTACCTATGCACATCAAATGAATGCTGGCTTTATTCCAACAGAGAGAAATAATAATTTATTAATAATATTTCTTAGTATGATAAAAGGTTATGAAAATAAAGATTCATTAGAGCTGAAAACCATTGGCTTTCAGGGTGAATGTTGCAACAGAGTTCATAAATAGTAATGTTTAACTGTTTTGGCAAAGCTAATTTAGCTGAGTGAAGGGCTATGCAAAAATTGTCAAACCAAAAACATAATAAATAGTAAAAATATTCCTTGAAACTCATTAAATATAAAAGCACTTATTTTATTAAAGTGCTTCATACTAGCATAAAACTTTACTTAATAGGGTATGCAAAGGGAATAATTAGTGCTTCCTATTGCTTAACTAATGTTTTCCTAGGGATAAAATAACATATAGAAGAAGCAATTATGTACATCTTAGCTCATGCCACCTGTCTTGTCACAGAGGAGCTGAAACATGAACGAGTTGGGAAGTATCATGGAGTAATGATCAGAGATTGGGATATTGAGTTTCACATCTGATTCTAGCTCTTTCTAGTTATACAGCTTTGAATTCAATAATCCTTACTCATTGGACCTTTAATTTTTTGTCATCTGTAAAAACAGATTAGGAATAGTACCTTGAAAGCATCTGACATAAGGTAGTTCATCAAAATAGTGGCTATTAGTAGAGCATATTGTAAATATAACAAAGTAAACTTTATGAATGGAGTCAAAATATCACCTGCACATACACATAGGTAAGTCAGCAACTTGCAGGTTATTATTGAGCAGGCTGTGTGTGCTGGGCATTGGTGGTAAGCAATAGTTTGGGACACTGATCTGGTTATAACTAAATTTCTAGATCTAGTTTTCTTAATATGCCTTATTAAGTTAATCAATGTGTATATGAATCTATGTAAATTTTTCAAAGCACTTGTTAAAAACTTAGCTTGCATTTTTGTATTGGAATATTTTCTCCTTTCATAAAGTTCAAGTCAGCAATACAATGTTTACACAGACTTGGGAGAAAGCATGACTCCTACAGGATCACACATAAAGGTTAACAAAACTAAATAAGTCAGATTAGCTCCATTGGCCCCTTTGGTGTGTAGAATATTCAAAAACATATGTAAGTTATACTTATTTGCATTAGTCCCTAGAAATAAGGTAATTATTAAACCATTCCAGGAACCTGTTTTGTTTTTTGTTTTATTTTTATAAAGAAATATTTCCATCTAGAGTTTTAATAAGTCTAAAACCATAGTATATTCTATAATGATTCCCCATGGGCTCCACATTTAGTAGCTGTTCTGCCTTCAATTAAAATGGATAGCATTTTGGGATAACAAAATAATCAGGGCATCATATATCAGAATATGCCAAACCATAGGCACTATTAATGAGACAATTAATGTCTAGTATTTATTAAGCACATACTAAACTTTACATACACACTGCCATTGAGTGGTTTAGGAGGAGTAACTCATTTATTTCTCTCTAATAACCCTATGAGGCAGGGAATAGTGAAAACCTTTTGTATAGATAAGGACATTCTGGCTTAGAGTGGTTTATTGACTTGTTCCAGCTCCACAGCTCATAACTGATTATATGCAATTATTAACCCAGGCTGTCAATCTTTAGAGCCTACCCTCCTAACCCCTACTCTAAACTTCCTTCCAGGAAACAGAGGTCTCTGTTGGAATCCAAGGTATCTTTCATACCAGGTGTTCTTTAAACTTCACTGTATTTATTTCTACTTTTCTCATAACCTCTGTAATCATCCACTTATTGAGTTGCAGCTCACAGTATGTGTGTGGGAGGTTGCAGATAACATATCAGTGGTTTGTGCTCTTACTCATGCTTGCCAGCTGTTCTGGCACAATATTTATTTGCCCCATAAATCCTAGACTGCATATATATATATATATATATATATATATATATATATATATATATATACAGACACACACACACACACACATACTGTCAAATGACAGTTCATCTTATTTTTTTTTTACAGAAAACATGAGAGCATTAGGTATCCTTGACTTCAGGCTCACAGTCTCCTAATAAATGGGATTTGGGGCAGCAAGCCTGACAGCATGGAAGTGGGAGAGAGCAGTGTTTGATCCTCTCCCAAAAATCCCACCAAGTCCAAAATCAAGGCCTCCTCCCTCCAGAATTTTCTAAATTATTCTCTGCACCTTCATCAACACAGGTAGGGGCTAATGAAGGTTAAATCATTCTAATTTAGCTGTAAATATGCCAACACGGTGTTGGAGTTTTGTGACAGGTGTCAGGCATGCATGCTTCCTCCAAAAGCCCCCACACACACACAATGGGCTCCCAAGTCACTGGCATCAGCTTTGTATCACCTAATGCCATATGGCAGGAAAGCTATTCACCTGATGGAGCAGAATAGACTTTTTTTTTTCTTGTTACTTCTCTACTCAGGAACACAATGTGATATAATTGTTCTGAGGTTATAAGTAGTAATGTGATCATCAGTCATTCCATCTTAACCCCACCCCCAAAGTTTAGTCTTTCAAACACACTGCTTTGAGTTTCTAGGAAAAACATTTTGATACATCTATTTCCCCCTTGGAAACCATTCCATCTTTCCCTTGATTTGTGGCGTAATTATGGCTCCCTTGTTAGTTCATTAACTTTTCTTTTTCATTAAGCGGTCTGTCTTTTTTGACATTACCTTCTGGCAGCTAAAATGCTAACTGCAAAATAATTTGAGATTAAGGGGAGTCCCGTTCCATAGTGAATGGCAACACAAAAATATAGATCTCTGTCTTTAGCATGGAATTTGAAGGATATTACTATATTGTCATTTCATCTCTGAGGAACTTTCTCAAATATATCAGGGCTAACTATTCTCTAGGGAGATTATTCCTAGAGTAGACTGGAGAAAATAGAGGCTGGGGGAAAATAAGCTATGGGTTACCCCTTTCCCTGTAACTGAAATAACTAATGTTTCTGTTACTGTGCCTCTAAGCTATCTCTCAAATTCCTTTGCATGTGCCAAACATTTTTATAGCCTTGCCTTAGCCTCCAGATATGTTTGCTATGTTTATATAATAGGAAAACTATTGAAAGTCAATATGATGGACTATGGTGTACCTGGGTCCTGCTTGCATGTCGATCTTATATTCAACATTTTAAGGAGGCAAGGTGTTCAGGGGGAAAAAACCTTTTAATTATGTTCTGCTTTCAAAACCTATTGGGCAAGCATGGCAGTGCTTTGAAGTTTGATATTGCCTAACAGTATGCACATCGGCAAATGGAAATAAAAATACACACTGGTTTATTCTATTTTGGAAACTCTGTTTATGTACCTATGCCCAAGGGCTGAGTTGTTTCTGACCATTTTTTCCTAAGCTGCAAATTTCAGACTCAACTGTATTTAAGCTTAACAAATATGTATAGTAATCCTCATCCGTGGTATGGTCTGGAAACTTGTTACCTGCTGTTTTATGTTTGTAATATTTCTGAGTGTTGGGGAAAATGCTCTTTCTATATGTATATTTATGTATATGTTACATACCAATGTGTATATTAATAAGATGTAATAATGAGAATATTTCTTAAGAAGATTTAAAATAATGCCTTTTAAACATATCCAGATGAGACAGTTAGTCAATACTCTTCTCTTTCCTTGTGTCTCACTTAGAAGTTGCCACATGCCCATTTTATACTAGGACTGATATCTTTTTGTATCTTCCTTTCCTATTGGTGAATAACATAAAATATGGTTCCTATTGGAATGAGAGCTACACCACATCACACTTGTGGATAACATCTGTGTTGATAACTTTAACTATTTCTCATTTTCATAGAAGCATTGGCCCCATGGAAGGAATTTAAAGGACAGGGATCCTACAGAATGCATTCAGATCAGTGGCATATGGGGACTATGTGAGAGCACTGACAAAGGTTTAACTTGAAAGAGAAGATTTAAGAAAGGAACATAGAGGTATGAGGGCTGCCTTCATTTAACTGAAAAGCTCACCACTAAGACATTTGATTTGGTTCTGAATTAACAGAACAGAATTAGAACAATGGAGTGACAATTATAAGAGTATCATCTGATTCAGTACACAGAACTTTCCAACAAAATGATATTTTAAATGCAGTTGGTGGCCTTGTGTTAGAAAGATGTCTCCTTGAATATATTCTGGCATAAGCTTATGAGATTCTTTATAGGAGTATTTTACACATTGGGTTGCACTAGATAATACCATATGGGTTTGCTGAGGCCTCTCTCCTTGGATGGCAGGCAGCTGCCTTCTACCTGTGTCTGTACATGGCCTTTCCTTCAATGCATGTGCTTCCCTGGTATCTCTTTGTATATCCAGATCTCTTTTTGTCATAAGGACACCAGTGGATTTGAATTACAGCACACTACAGCAGCCCCACTTTAGCTTAGCTACCTATTTACAGACCTTTTCTCCAATATAGTCACAACATAGATACTGGGAGTTAGAGCATCAACTTATGAATTTGAGTTATGGATACAGTGCAGCCCACAACAATATCTAAGTTCACTTCTGATTCCTAAGAATTCTAATTAAGAAGAGAAGACAAAAGTCAGACCTTATTAAACCTGTTCCCTTGAAGAAGATAAAAACAGCAGCCCAAAAGAAGGATTGAGTAATCTGTTGGCACCGTTCTCTAAATTAATGTTTTATCATTAGAGAAATATCTTGTCATTTTTCTACAAATGCATGTTTACCCATAAACTGTGCTCTTTGGCTTCTGGCTTCAAATTTATTACAATATTAAATAGATCAGGTGGAAATAGCTCAGTGGGAAGCGGCTGCTTGATCAGCATTGTTGTGACAGGCTCTACCAATATGGAATGGGAATATAATCATCTGACTTCCACCACTTCCAGGCCTTAACAAGCCCCACAGGTTTGTTCGGCAATTTCTTCTCATTCGGACATCCACATTTTAGCTTGACAATGTCTAGCTTAAAAGCCAAAGCATATTGTCTTTGATGGTCATTCAAGAATAAAGCAAAAATCAAAGAAGTTTGGACCTAGGGTTGTTAACATGTGCATTTTGCTACAGTTAGTATTGATTTGGTACTAGTCATGTTGCCTGCTTTTTGCTGAAAGCAGCAAAATGAAGTTGGAAACATAGATACCTTAGCATCTAGTGCATTATTGAGGAGGTTTAATGTCGAGGTGATTGTGCATGTATAATTTCCTAGCAATATATTGGTTTGAAAGACTATAATATATTTTTCTTTTTGGCTAAAAATGAACCTTTGGTTTTCATGGATCAGATAGTTCTAGGCTGAGTTGAAATCATTTAAATGGAAGTTAGAATGAAGTCTGACCAAGTTGAGTAGATCAACATAAGGCCCTCCCACAGAGTTTTAGAACAAATTTAGGCAGCATCCATATAGATGTCAATGAGCATTTTAGATGAATTCCTTAATTTGGTGGTAAAAGTCTACATTCTCAATCTACCTATAAACTTGATCATTTAGGTAAACCAGGTACAACAGAAGAAGATTGTGTTCATTGAAACGACTCATAAATGCATGTAAAAGATTATGTACTCTGAGAAAAGGCTTCAGTGGAAACCAGTCCTAAAATCAAACCAAAGTAGTACCATATAGAACTCCTTTTCTTATGTGAAAATGAGTCTGTTTATATTTTTCTGTGCCTGTATGTGGATTTCCTGGGGTTAGATTGCTTCCAGAGAGGTTATCTTCTATTTTCATGTTGATATCTCAGTAGAAAATTACAAAAATGAAAATACAGATGGTTTGTGAAAAAAGAGGGTATCACTTCCCTTTACAACTATCTTGTCTGATTCAAAGTGAATTTGTAAGCAACATCAGAAGTGGAAGAAAGTATTTTCTTTTTTTCCTCCATGTTGGAAAAATGCTCTACACTCTAACCACCTCACAAGTAAACATTCTGATGTTTCATGGTGCTTACTTGCCCTGTCACTTTCCCATCTTTTATGAGAGCCTTGTCAGCATGGTGCCCACAAAAAACTGGTTTGAAAATGAAGATCAAAGCAGGGACAGTATAATAGTAATAGGGTAGATGTCTTATTCAGTCATTCAATTAGTGCTTGTTTAGGGACTACTCTGGGAAAACAGGGGCAAAAATATATATATACCCATCCTATCAATGACTTTATGATATTTTTATCTTTTAAATTGTGTTTGATTTATTTTAGAGAAAATAAGAAAGAGGGATATATATTGATAGTATATATATTGATAAGAAAAATTGATTGGCTGCCTCCTACATGTACCCTGCACTCTCCAAGGATAGAGTCTGTAACCCAGTAAGTACATGACCTGACAGAGAAGTGAACTGGTAATTTCCTAGTTCATGGATCAATGGTCAACCTCTGAACCAAACTGGCTGGGCTTACAAAAATAGTACATATTCTATTTTGTTTTATAATAGTGTGACTTAAGACGTTGTGACATCATAGGGGAAATCTTCTGTAGGTACGTTGTTATAATGTGTGCACACATGTATAGCTTCTTTCCATGGCAGAACTTCAATTTCTGTCTATAATTTCCACATCTTGAGTATACAATTTTGAAATCCATATATCATCTTAATTATTTTTTAAAATATATTTTATTCATTTCAGAGAGGAAGGGAGAGGAAGAGAGAGATAGAAACATCAATGAAAGAGAATCATTGATTGGCTGGCTCCTGCACACCCCCACTAGGGATTGAGCCAACAACCTGAGTATGTGTCCTTGACTGAAATCAAACCTGGGACCCTTCAATCACATGCCAGTGATGTCAACTGAGCAAAATTGGCTAGGGCTCATCTTAGTTCTTAACAGACTTAAGACCATTCAAGCCTGGAAGTGGGTTCTGAGTAAATATGAACATACCTATAGGTTTATTCATATAATGACCTCAGACTCACAAGATTTTATCCATTAGGAGAGAAATAAAATGATGTAATAAAAATATAAAGTTTCACTGAAATCACCCCTTTTTAATAGGTTTATTATGAGGAAACCCTAGGTACTACATAATTTATCATATTTGTGTTTATTTTATTATTTTCTTCAATGCAAACCTCTATCAGAATTGGAAATATCATTGATATAAAACAAAACAAACATAATATTGTATGTGGTAAAAATCATAAGAAAATAAGACTGAGACAGAGAAAAGAAACAACAACAAAAAATTATAGATATGAATTGCCAGGGAGAATATGACAGTGAAACCCAGAGCTGCAATTTTTTTTGTGTTTTTTTTTTCCCTTTTCTTTGACCCCTAGAGAATACACAAATAAAATCAATTAATGGGCCTTGAAGAAGAATCACTTTAAACTGTTCAATTAAACCCTGCAATGCAGAGAACAGAAGGGAGGGGAAAAAACAATAAATACGTCTTAAAAAATGGACTTGTCAGAGGCGCCAGGGTCCCGACATGCACCATTACTGACGGATCGAATCGCACTTCCATTAACACCATAATCTTATAGACTCCACAGGCTGTAAAAAAGGAATTTACTTTAATCAGGTTTGGTTAGGGCTGAATTTGAAAAGCGCTACAAGTGAAATAAAACATGACCTCCACCTCTTTGATTTTTTTTTCCCAGCTTTCATTCCCCAGTAGGTAATTTGCTGTCCACCGATGGGTCATTTTTTTTAAGGTTTCTTTTTTCATTGAATTTCTTGAAATGACATCAGGTAATAAAATGATATCCGTTTCATGTGTACAATTCTATAGTACATCATTTGTATATTATATTGTCTGTTCACCATCCTAACTCAAGTCTTCTTCCAACACCATTTATTCTCTCTTCATTCTTTTCTACCTCTCCCAAACAGATGAATCATTTTTAATAACTGTGATCTGCTGGTCATTTCTCTCTTAGTAGTGGACATCATTTATCCAATGTGCAATTTTCCTTCTAACCTATTTTTCTTAATTTAATTCCTTGGCTTAACAATCCTGACAACCTTCAAAATTCCAAAATGTTTCTCATAATGGGCTCTCCTTTTAGGTAAGTACCTCATCTAGGCTTTCCAAAAGGTTTCCAAGAATTATGTTTCATTTAAGAATGCCATGGCTATGGATGAGTGCTGAGTGCACCATAGCATTTCCCAGTGGCTTCACAGGGGTTAGGCATGCAGTGTTGAACACACTGCTAGTCTGCAGAATATTTCCTGAGACTCATGCTCCAGTGAAAGCACAATGAGACATCTACACAGACAGCTTTTATTTATCTCACATGACGAATTCCCTACAATAATTTGATTGCTACCTTGTTGGTAATAAGCACTCACCCAGAGGGTGGCTGAGGCAACTCTAGCAGCCCATATGAGATGAATGTCCAGTAAGGAGTTCAGGAAGTCTATAAATCCAGAAAATGTCATATAATCTTTTTTTCACTGCTTTCTACTTCATACTTCAGCCTTTCCAATTTATCAAAAGATTCCATCTCATATCAACTTGGATTTCTCCTCCCTTTCTTTACAGAGTGAGGGGTCTAAGAAGACATGAAGTACTAGTGTCCAGAAGCAATTGTTGTTCTAATATTTACCTCATATCCATGTTTTTCAATATTAAGAAAAAATGTTTTATTCAGTATAAAATTTTAATGACCATTGAGTCATATTGTTTTATTGGGCCATGTAATACTATGTGGGCATGAATCAGTATGCCTGAGTACTGGTTACACAATAGTTGGGCTGTGACTTTGGATCACTCGTTCTTTAAGTCAACACTGTTCCTTCATATTAGCCTATGTTTTATGTTTATATCTATTATCTACTCCTTTCAGGATTTTAAGATTTTTTCTCAAATTAACACAATTCGATTTCTTTGTTTTGCTGGTGTTATTATTTTATCAACTAGAAAGGGGAAGAAGTTCTAGAGAGAGGAGGCTTATGATAAAAAGATGGATGAGGTTCAATTGCGCCATGAAATATTATGCCATGAAGGAGAAAGGGGGCAGCATTCTAACAACTGGGAAATTCTAGTTTATCTGCATGGTTACCTAATTAGGACTGTATGTGTCCACGGTACAAAAGATCAAAGTGTATCTCAGAGGAGCATAACTAAGAGTAGATTTTATGAATAAAAAAGAAAAGGAAGATGTGAAAAAAAGACCTAGTAAGAAATACTGGCAGAAAGATGAAGAGGCAAGAGGGAGAAATACTTAGAACATATAAGAAATTGAGAAAGTGGGTTGATTGGTAATAGGGTACCAAGGACAGTGGCACAGAAAAGATAAGCAAATAGGACTTGTCTAACAAAGACCTCAAATTAAGGGATCTAATGGAAGATTTGGCCATAGAATTACAAGGTTAATTCTAGAAGCATTTTTAAAAGCCCCCAAAGCATAAAAGTCACTTTAAAAGAGCTCCAATTTTGAAAGCTCCCTAGAGGTACTGTAATAGAAAAGAGCTTTTAAATGCTATTTCTATTTTTTCCCTGTTTTCTTTAGGGGCTGCCTCTGAGGGATGATTTATTGTCTATTATATTTAAAGTGACAGGGCCAATTTTGAAGGCCTGCTGCAGTGGTGCTAGCATCAAAGTACAAGGGATTGTGGAATGTATCCTGTATACAGCCAATCAGTGCCTGACTTCTGTTTGGTTTGGGGCAGCATGCCTGATAGAAATGGAATTATAAGTATATGGGGCTTTATTTACTATTATAAGTAAAGTTATGTGGTTCATATGCAAGTGAGGCTAATTATTAAAGAAAAATATTGTTTAGTCAAAAAAGGTTTTGACTGCACTTTTTCCTCTTGAAGGGTGAATGAACATAGCTTTTTAATAAAGGAAATCCAGAGTCAGATTTCCTTCAAGAAACATGAAAAAAAAATTCTCTGTTTTTATTTAACTTACAACATTTGATCTGTGTCCCAGGCAGAAGTCTAACTGATTTAAATAGATACAGGGAATCTAATGCTTCAGGGAAAGTAGAAAGATAGGGAATAAGGAAGGGAAGGAAGGGGAGGGTGAGAAGGAAGAGAGAGAGAGAGAGAGAGAGAGAGAGAGAGAGAGAGAGAGAGAGAGAGAGAGAGATTAAGGACATTAAAAAACACAATTATATGATTTAAAAAAAAAACTTTTAACTTGAGTTAAAGTTATGATTTCACTTGAGAAGTGAGAGCTGTCAGTGAATTTGTAATTCAACCTCTATGGGTAAGAAAAATTATTGACATACAATCTGTTTACTTTGGAAAGTACTGAAAGAATCAGTTCAACATGAGATAATTTATGCCAACAAATAGAAAATCTACACAATTAATAAAGTTAACCATGATTGTCAAGTTTGATCTAACTATTTATTCTATTACTTTAGTGCTTTGTGAAATTGGGGGTGTCTTGGTCAATGTATCAAAACTCAGAATTATTCTAAATACACTTACCTCAGGTTATAAGTAAAGTGGAATAGTAAATTTCTCTGTCTATATTTTATTAATTTCACTATATACTTATAACATTTATTTATATTCAACTCTATGAATGTTATACTATCCATATTAATAGTTAAACAGGAGAATTATATATCACAAGATTTAGCACGTTTTCCTAGACATGCAATAAATATTTATTTAATTCTCCTATTGTGATAGAATCAAGGAGTTGTAGAATTAGATGTGATCACTAAAGTCATTTAGTGCAGAAGCTTAATTGGCACACAAATCTCTTTTATGGTATGGGTTTTTGCATAGTTTTTGAGCTCCTTCTAATGTCAGAGAACTCACTATTTATTAGTAACATTATTCTAATTGTTAAAAGATCTATTTATTTGGGCCGAAAGTCTATGTCTTTGAAATATTTACCCATTGATTTTTCTTGTTGATCCATTGAGAGTAAGTCTAAATCTTTCCCCATTAAAAATCCTTTACAATAGTTAACCTGATTATCTTGTCATTGTTTGCCTCCAACATGAACTCCCCTGATTCACTTCCTTTAATTTTTTTTCAACTGACAGTGTTCCATGTGTTCTTTACCATTCTAGATGCTCTTCACTTGACCTAAAATATGTCAACATCTTTAAGTGTAGTGACCAGAGTTAATATATATACATATATATATATATACATATATATATATATATATATATATATATATATATATATATATATATATTTGATCTATGCAATGATAATCATGAGCTAGTGCTGATATATAACCATCCTGTTCAAGCAATTCTGCTTATATGAAGCTTGAGAATGCATGGATATTTTTGGCATCATCAACACATCATTGAATCCTAATGAGACATGTAGTCCATTACAATGACTAAGATGTAGTACTGTAAAATTGCACTCAGTAGTTGGTTATTATGGAGAAGTGATGGACCAATGTGAAAAAGTATATATTTGTCCATGCTAGGTTTTCTTTTGTTGACTTGTTCAATAAGACTTCAAGTTTGTTTTGTACCTTGTTTCTATTATGCCTTAGCTCACTCCTTAAAATTCCACTAGAAACAGATGATGCAAACAAATCTTTAATCATAATAAATATGTTGTATAGAATAGTGACTAGAATGCAGCCTTTAGTTGTCAATTAGCCTTTCCTTGAGAATGTTAAAAATCCATATGTTAATACTCTTAGATGGTTATTCTATCAAATAAGAGCACACCTACCTAGTTTCCATCCAGATTTCATTTTTAACAACTGAAACATATACTGTGACTTCATAAATTGTAACTATTTGCTATTCAGATATCATCCTTCTCCCTTTCTTTCAGAGTTTAGGTAATTACTGGGAATTAATGTTAAACCATATCTTTTTTAAAATAATAATAATAATAATAATAATAATAATAATAATCAGACTACTACTATTATATAGAATTAGATATCTGTGACTACATCCTGGAAATCATAGATACTTCTTGACATAATGTTACTGTGAAAAAAGCTTGTTGCCTGCTATAATGATTATTATGCATTGATATAGAACTTTCTTTTCTAAAATGGTGTATAGTCATTTTTATCAGCTATTCTTTTCACTAGTCACATGAAGTACTTCGGTATTAAATTCAGAAGAGATTTTAGGCTGTCATAACTTCAGTCAAAACATTCTTTTGAACTGTTAGATAAAGTTTGATTGTGTATTTGTAAGACTACCAAAGTGCCTCTGCCTCCTTGGAAATGGGGAAGTGACAATGATGAAACACACACACACACACACACAAAAAAAATCTTGCTACAAAGTAATCAACAAACTTTAGCAGAGGTAGGACTAGAACTCACAGTTCCTGAGTGTTTTCATTACTGTGTCGTAATGTGCATGCTATACTGCATCTCTGTTGTTTTCCTCTAATGTGTTCTGCCCCATTTCTTGACCCTCTTTTAGATGATCTCTTTAAATATATAACTGGAACTAAGTTAACTACAACTTTATTTCCTGCTTTTAATTTTATAACATTTAATGAAAATGATTTATTAATTGGACAATTTCAAAGATAGGATATGGACCGGTAGATAGGGTACTGACTTTTGCACCAGCCTCAGATTCTTGACATAATTCTCTATACCTTGTTTATTGCTCATAAGAAGCTGAATCGAACATCCAGCTCCCTTGATTTGTGTACTGAGAGCTGACTTTCAATAACTCTCCCCTGAGTCTCCTGCTAGCATCAGGCACTACCCTTGCTCTGCTTGGCCCTATTTTAGTCAAGCTCACTGGGCTGCTTTGCATGTTTTAAATGTTGTGTGATGCTTCCTCCCACAATCAAGCTGAACATCACTGCTTCCCCCAATCACCCACTACACTTAATTGACCAATAGAGCTAGACATATGGATGATCAAATCATAAACCCAAATCAGCAGTTGTCAGAAGAAATTAATCCAAACAGGAGGCTGCAAAACACTTGTTTTTTTTCCTCTCTCACTCTGCACTCATTTTTGGTGGTCTGATGAGAAAAATGATTATTAATATCTCCAGCTGTACCCTCAGGCAGATGCCAGGAACTTCAGTGAACTACGTCCCAATGGCTCCCTTAAGTCTTCCTTCTAAATATGCTTCCTGACCTGTTGGTTAACCAGGTGCCCCTAAGGTGAGTCTGGCAACTTTATGTCTATGTGTCAAGTCCAATCTGTACAATCCTGTTGGGAGAGTCTCCCCTATGAGCCATGTTGAGAGCACTTTTCTTCTCTGGCTCCCACTCAGAGACAGAAGTGGAAATGATGAGTGGGCACATTTTTACTGTCAAATTTCTCTACCTGTCAATTGATCTGTCAGTATGTATTCATTTTTTTAAAATATGTTTTCAGCCCTTTTCTAGGCACTATGAAAAAAATAGAGAAACATCCTATCTAATAATATAGTATGTAAATTGACAATCATTCCAACACACAAGATGGCTACCCCACATATGGTTAAAGATGGCCACCCCTATGTGGACATAAGATGGCCACCACAAGATGGCAAGCAGAGGAGGGAAGTTATAGGCAATTAGGCCAGCTGGGGGAGGGCAGTTGGGAGGGACCAGGCCTGCAAGAGAGGGCAGTTAGGGGTGATCAGGCCTTCAGGGGAGGGAAATTAGGGGTGAACAGGCCAGTAGAGGAGGGCAGTTGGGGACAACCAGGCTGGCAAAGGAGGGCAGTTAGGAGTTACTGGGTCAGCAGGAGATGGCAGTTTCTTTGCAGGCATTAGAATGGAAAATTTAGATTTAGGTGAATAACCTTAATTGGTAAGCCTGACATATGCTACCAAGTGTTTTCATGAGGCTCTCCTGTGGACCAGGAATTACTTTCTCATCACTGGGCACTGCATGTAGTGCACTTTGCATCTCAATGTGAGCTCATGCTGCCCTTGGTGACAGAAGTGCTTGCCCTGCCAGCTTGGACAGCAAAATGAAGATGGAACCTGATTGCAAAAATCCCCATCTAATGCCACAGCTTTGTCCTCCAGGACAGTGAAGGGTTTGAAAGGCACTGTTAAAAGAAATGCCCTGTTGGATTTGGACCATCAAGATCCATTCAGCTTGACTTTATCAGTTCTGCATCCATTGTAAACTGGACAAGGGAAAGGCAGTGGAAGATGCAGTAGCATAATAGCAGAATAAACTGAAGGAGTAGGGGAGGCAGAGACATTATATGGGTAGGAAGGAAATAAAAGGGCATTGGTATATAGAAGAATCACAGAGAAAGGTGTGACATCAGTGGAATGTGGGTTGAGTTTGTTAAATGAGTTGTGTCCCACTTAGTCTCTCCTTTATAATTGTAAGATTTTGTCTCCTCTGGCTACAAGGAAAGAACTTCATGTACTGGATATGATGAAAAGAGACTCTATGTTCCCATGGTAAATAGTAGTTAGTGGTTGTGATTCTGTTGTCTGGTACCTGGAATGTACTCACTACATGGATAGAATCTCAGGGATACCATCTGTACCACCTATATGTATTCCCACCTGTTGAGTTGCTGTATTAACAGAAGAGAGATGTTATTAGTTGCCTCTGTAAAGAACAATTTTGACATCACTTTTATTACCATAATCTTATGTAGCTTACTTTAATATTACAGCTTACTGGTGAGGAGTTCTTAGAGTGCAGATTTTAATAGCTCCCTCTCATCCATTCTAGCATATGGGGAAAAATGACAGACTTACTATCACTATTAGTGGAAAGATCTTAAGAGAAGTTCCACAGGAACTTCTACATCTTGAAAATCGTCTTCTGCTTTCATATTATTGTATTTGTTGTCCATAAACACCCCCTCAGTCATACCCATGCTTCTTAGCATCATATTTCAACTTGGGATATAGTGTGTCTCAAAGCACGGCCCAGTGACCATCTGTATAAAAAAGATCTTTTCTTTTTTAAAAAATATATTTATTGACGTTTTTACAAAGAGAAAGGGAGAAAGATAGAGAGTTAGAAACATCAATGAGAGAGAAACATCCATCAGCTGCCTCCTGAACATCTCCTACTGGGGATGTGCCTGCAACCAAGGTACGTGCCCGGGACTGGAATCAAACCTGGGACTTTTCAGTGTCCAGGCTGACGCTCTATCCACTGAGCCAAACTGGTTTTGGCAATCCAGTTTTTCTTGATGAAACACAAATATCTTGTTCTTTGAAATCACAATCACTGAGACCCCAGGCATATGAACTTTTTTCAAGTGCCTTGGCTAACAGTGTAAATGTGTACATAAAAACTATTAAAAATCATTGGTTTAGAGCAGGGCTGCTCCAGAGATACAAGAAGAGTCACATATAATTTTTAATTTTCTAGTAGGCAAATTAAAGCAAGTAAAAACAAACATGTGAAACTAATTCCAATAATATATATTTATTAATGCATTAGATCCAATATATTATCTCAACCTATAATCAACATAGAATTGCTAACATATTTTATGTTCTTTTTTACCTACTAAGTTTTTAAAAATGCAATATGATTTTATACTTACTGTACATTTTGATTCTGAGATGCTACCTTTCAAGTTTTCTGTAGATACATGTGGCTAGTGGTTACATATTCAACATTGCCAGTCTAAAGACATAGGCTTGATTTTTTAAAACACAAACTTTTGGTATACTCAGTCACATGGCTTTTATTTATCACAGAATATGTAATTC
Organism: Lasiurus borealis; assembly: GCA_004026805.1. Lineage (NCBI taxonomy): Eukaryota > Metazoa > Chordata > Mammalia > Chiroptera > Vespertilionidae > Lasiurus > Lasiurus borealis. The sequence goes on along the minus strand of PVJN01000277.1, from coordinate 27,865 downwards.
TTCTTTCTGGCTTGTGAATGGACTAAAATTAATGTTCACAAAAATCCTACATTTTGTTAGTCATATATCTCTAAAATTCCAGCAAGAAGATTTTTAATACATAATAGTGAGATAATTATTTTAAACTTTTTTCTCATTTAGAGGGGATAATTACTTCCCTTCTGTCATGTAAAAGAATGATTTATTCAGAGAACATTTGTAGCAAGAACAAATGCTCTTTCAATGACTATAGTAAATCCAGTAGAAATGGGATTCTGGGGCAATAATAGTAGTAATAATAATAACAAAAACAATAATACTGATGTTTACTAAGCACTTGGTTTGTGCCAGGTACTATGTGATACTTTATTTCTTATGACTTAATCAAATCCTTAAAATTATCCTCATTTGACAAACTAGGAAATGAAAATTCAGAGAAGTTAAATGACTTGCCAAAGGTTATACAGTTATTAAGATTCTATCATGCCTCATATTAAAATTCTTCAGTTTTAATGTAATCAGAATACTGGGTTGGGAGGAGGGCTGTGTATACTTGTGTGTGTGTGTGTGTGTGTGAGGGAGGAATGGGTAGAGAAAAAGTGGGGGCGGAAGAGGGAGTTTTCTTTTTTTTTAGCTTTCCCACTGGGCAGGTCTCAATCAGAAAATGCTTTGACCAAAGCAATTTTAAACATAGGGAAAATGTGAAGTGTATACCATGGCTTTGTGTATTCCCTTATTCATGTCTGAGAATTGTCAGCAAGAAAAGGAAAACAACTTTCCTCAATTTCTTTTTCCTTGTTCCCTTATCTTTTAAATCATTCATTCTTCTGATTGACTTTCTCAGGCTCCAAGATTCACCCCTTTTATAACAAATGGTGAAACTTGATCAAACTGAAAGACATTGTGTGTTTTATCTCCACTGCCTTTAAGTGCCATGTAAATGGAGATAAATTAAATCCTAACAAAAGCACAGAGCCAGTCTGAGAGTTGGGCTGTATCCTATGGGAAAGATGAGGCACTGAGCACGCATGAGGGGGAGGACTAAGAAAGAAGGTTGAGGAGAGGGAAACAGCTGTCTGGTAAAGCTGCAAAGATGTAAGGGGTACTCATTAGCTTCCCATAGGCTCTGTCATTAAAGCTGTGGCAGATGTTCTGGAATGTGATTGGCATAGTCACGGGGGAGTCAGTAAACTCAGCTTAATGTTCAGAACACTGGTGTGGCACTGCCAGGCAGAAGGTTGGTAAGTCTCACCTCTTTGCCAGAGTGGCAGCTGTCCTTGCCTCTTTAGTTGCGGAGTCTCTGTGGATACCTCTCTGGCAGCCTTATCATAGCTCCATTCTACTCCCTTATAACTGGACTTGAGTTATTAAAATCAACTTACACACAAACAGTTTTACCGTAAAAAGAACCTTGATACTTAGGGGCCAAAGTATAGTTCTTGGCCGAGAATCCTGTCAGAGCTTGCCCAATATAAACCCATTTCCAGGAAATTTTAAGGAGGTGAGGGTGGTGAGGGGGTGAGGCTGAGAAGGTTTCATAAAGCCCAGGACAATTTTAAAAATTACATTTGAGACCATGGCATTTTTAAAATTATAACTCATAGGGAAGAAAGTATATATAAAAAGTTATTTTTTTTTCCTGAAAGTGGCAACATGACAATTTAACTCTAAATCTGCAATAGAAATGAATTGCTATTTTTGTCTTCATTTTATAAAAAAGTCTCCAGCACAGAGTTCAATGGCTACACTCTAGCAATATAGGTTATTAAATTATTTGTTCATATATAGAGTTGAGGAGAAATATTAGTTACTAGAAAGGCAGCATTACGGCCCCTTAACAGTAAAAGGCGAATACTAAGCATATTAATGGGTTCATTTGAATCAGGCATTTGTTATGATTGAACTAAAAATCAACATCTTTACATACATTCATTAATTCTTTGCATTAGATAAGATGAGGCATTTCTTAGTGATTGGTCATATAACTTGTTCAAAAGAAATCTGTCCTGCAAGTCTATCTTTAAAATATTCTATTATTTTTTATTATTTTACTTGTTTTTTCATTGAGGGATTCCAAAATACTTGGCATCTAGGAAGAATTTGCTTGTCAATTCCTGACATTTGAAAGAAGATGGATGGTAGTTTTCAGGTCATGGCTTTTTAGCTGTTTGCCAGAAGACCTTACAGTTCACATATCTTTAATGAAAGAGTCAAGGCTCTAAGTCTAGCTAGCTTTCAGCCTTCATGGTCCAAATGTCAATCTTATCAGTATCCAGAACTGATTGTATTTACAAAGCTGACTAACAATATTAAAACTCAAAAAAGACTGAACTATCAGCCAAAATGCCAAGTTATAAATTTAAAGTTTTATAGTAGCAGAATAGCAAATTCAGCCTGCTTAGTGAGTCCCTCCTTATAGGATAATCTTATAAGAGGCAATAAGTTGCTTAGTATCTATAAACTCACAACAGAGATAATTAGTTGCATGATTCACAAATATATTGACATAAACCATATATCCATCTTCAAGGTAGTAAGTATACTTATTTACCAAGAGCTAACTATTGGCTAGGCACTTTCCCAAGTGCTTGACATATATTAACTCAATTATTTTCATAGCAACCCTAATGGTAGATTCTATTATTATAATCATTTAAGTAGAATATAACCAAATCACAGAGATATTAATAAGTTGCCCAAGTACTTTTTTGTATTTTTTTTAATGTTATGAATTAGAAGCTAAGTAATATGGTGGCAGGCTTCAGCTTTTAAACATTCTTCTATAATGGAAATTGGGCAAGTTCTGGGCACAGATACTGTCTTTGGAAGTGTTGTGTACTCAAGCAACTTCTTGCCTTTTGGTTTCCCTTTACTACAGTCCAAGCTAATCTTCTTTCCTTTGTTCTTTCTCTGGAAAAGACACACAATAATTGCTTAGAGGCTAGCTGATTAAATTTCAAGCAAACTGCTACATTTCTTTCTCTAATTCACCTTAATGGAAGTTGTATGGCATTCTTAACCTCTTTGATGTTTATAAATATCATGACCTGTTTTTATGTTTGCTTGTTTGTTTGTTTTCTTGCTACAAGAGGTCAAGTACATATACATTAACTCAGCATGAACTTGTTTTGTTCTCTGATGTCAACTGCATTTCCTAGTCCTCAGTTGATTTGGTCCAATTTCTCTCTCAGTTGAGCATGCCCACATATGTAATATCCTTCTCAGAACTTCCTCAAACTCCTCTCCTGTAACATCTCTTAAGTAATAACCTCTCCTTTGACTGCTCAAGTCCCAGGGTTTATTAATCCAGACATAAATTTTCACTTCTCAGAAAAGTGACTGAAAGCATCTAGTTGAGGGAGTCTCTAACTGGGGGTTCAGAAACACAACATTTCTGTTTAGTGATTTGTTGCCATACAAAAAGGAGGTGCTGAAATGCACTGGCAGGCGTCTTCTAAGGTTTTCTACAGCCCTCTCTGAATATCAAGAACAGAACAATGTTTTAGTTCAATTTGATTGTCTATACTTGTTCAGCCTTGTTTTTAAATGTCTAGATTTTATTTCTAAAGCAGATAGTTTATCCTTATCCATTTACCTCTAAGCTAGTCTTATCACAAACTGCTTTTTGTATCTTGTGTGGGTTCTCTTTTTAAGTCAATAGAAATGTAATATAATAAAGAGCTTTTTAGAATATAGATGGAATTCAGATGCAAACAGACTATTATTAAAAGGGCAATTGTTTACCATGTTTTCCTTATGACAAAGAAATTTAATAGTTATATTTTTCAGAGTTTTATGCTTATGTTGTTTTTAAGATTAAATGAACCTATCAGAAGATATTATCACTCAGCTATCTCATGACCCAGTTTATAAAACATTCCATCTTAATTTCTTATATTAATATAAAAGGAAAAACAACCCCATTTTCAAAGGACTAGTAGATTTTTTTTGTCAGTATCTTAACTCTGATCTGCAAATATCAGCTGAAATTTGGAGCATGACCTCTTGAAAATAATTAATAAGAGTCAGTGAAGTCAGTAGTATCTACAGGAGAGCTGGAAGAAACCTATTTGTCATCTGAGAAACATCAAAACTAAAACTCAGAGCTGATAGTAAGTGTGTTCATAGTCTTAAAACTGTCCTATTTATAAGATACTGATTCTGTATTTGGTGCTTTTTATGAACTCCTATCACTTTTCATATTAGAATGCATTATGAATTACGATAATCTAAAGTATTATCAATTGTCATATTTACTTTATCAGATAACACATTGTTTTCTCCATATCTGTGCAGTCTTATATGTTAACTACAAAACCTATGTGGCAATTTCAATTAATACTAATTAAAATTTAAAACTAAAAGTTCAATTCCTCAGTCACACTGACCATGTTTCAAGTGCTCAATAGCAACCTGTGACTAGCAGCTACAGAGTTGGATTCAACACAGGCTTAGATGTTTCTGCACACTCTCTCCCACTGCCAGAACCTTCTCTATAAGAGCACTTGTAAATCTTTTTTTTCAGGTAGGGTTTGAATACAGCCCAGTGAGAAATACACCAGTTTCACTGGGCCACAAAACAGTGCATTCCTCAGTTGGATGCCTTCAGATTAAAAATCCAAAACAACAACAAAAGAATTCTTTAAATTTAAAAAAAATATATAGACTTATTTAATGCCTTTTAAGTTTTAAATTTTGCCCATTAATCTCAACTAAATAGAAAGGAGTCCCATATATTCTACTGAATCAAATTATTGGGCGCTTACTGAATTATTATGTTAGTATTCTTTTACCTAATAAGTCTGTTTTTCCATGAGAAAAAGAAGACAATGAAGCACATCATCAGTTCTTTGGCCTGCCCACAACTATTAAAACAAAACACAGCTGAAAAATCTCCTCCTTAGAAAAGCTTACCTTTTCTAATGATTTGTAATCGGCAAGTAATTATTTTACTGCGAAGAACTCTCATTCATCCCTTGAAGAATGCATTTCACAAGCACAGAAATCTGCTTTCCTCATCTCCCCAAATAAGCAAATGAACTATGAAATAACTGTGTATTCACTCAGGGCCAGATACATAGCATGATATTTTCCAAATAATGGCTCAAAACCCTTCAACACACTGTGAATAGCATTCAGCTTATGTAATAGAAATGTACCCTTGAAACATATATGATCCTATTAACCAATGTCACTTCAATAAATAAAAAAAATATATAGAACACCCAGGTAGTATAGGATAGAATACAGGTTGAGACAAAAGTAAGTTTACAGTTGTTCAAGTGGAAAATAATTTAATAATTTGTACATAATACAAAAATAAACAGTGTTTTACACACTCACAACTGTAAACCTACTTTGTCCCATCTTATATATCAGCATTCACTGTACATAGTCAAATCCTACATATATATACATATATACATACAGACATACATACACTTACTTCTGTGCAAGTACTAAGTCATTATATATATTCCTTGCTGAGGATTTCAGTAGGAAACTTTGAGAGCTGCTATAGAAGTGTACCTCTTGGGGATATTAAGCATTAGATATGACTTATCCTAGGCACATTTTGGTGATGATTTTGTTGAAAAAATTTTAGAAACCTAATTTGAATTCATGTGAATTTCCCCCAGTTTATTCTTGGCCCTGTGTAAATTAGACATCTTGTAAAATTTAAATTAATTAGGTCATTTTATTTGCTAGATAACAGATGGTCATATCCCATTACATTGTAATTTGGTCAGTATTTGGAAGATGCTCAAACAAGTGTAGTTATGAAATTTCAGTCTCACCTGCTTATATGTATTTAGCACCTACAGCTTACACAGCTCTGTGTGTCAAGCTATATATGCAATATTTCTGATGTTCAAGGTAATGTTATTAGTTGGATGACACTTTAAATTGGTCTTAAAATGTGTTTAATGTAGACTCAAACTCCCTGTAGGGATCAAAGCCAAGAAGAACAAGAATATATCTTCTGTTTCTTGAATACACACACACACACACACACACACACACACACACACACACACACAAAGTATTTAAATTATAATATCTACTAGAGGTGTACAAATTCATGCATGGGTTGTGTTGTCTCTCAGCCCAGTCTGCACCCTCTCCAATCTGGAACTCCTAGAAGGATGTCCAACTTTTCACTTAGGCCCTATCTTGGTAGGATTGTGCCTAAATGGGTAGTCAGATATACCTTTCACAACCCAGGACTGCTGCCTCCCAACTGTTCACCTGTCTGGCTTTCTGATTACCTCTACCCGCTTCTGACTGCCAGCTTGATAACCCTGTAACCAATCTCCTGATAGCCTGTCTGTCCCTAACTGTCCTCCCCTGTAGGTCTGATCACCCCTAAATGCCCTCCCCTGCAGGCCATCTTGTGTCCACATGGGAGCAGAATCTTTGACTACATGGGGACAGCCACCTTGTGTGTTGGAGTGATGGTCAATTTGCATATTACTAACCTGGTACACAGGTGAGGGCTACCTGGTTTACCCTGAAGGGTGTCCTGGATCAGGATGGGGGTCCCTTGGGGCATGAAGTAGCCTTGGCAAGGGGCCTGTGGTGGTTTTCAGGCCAGCCACCCCCACCCCCCCGGCAACCCAAGCAGAGGCCCTGGTATCCGGGATTTATCTTCTACAATTGAAAATCTGTAGCCTTGAGCAGAGCCAAGTCTCCTGTTAGCTATGGCCACAGCCATTTTGGGGGGGATTTGTTTATCTTCTATAAAGAAAACTTTGTAAGCAAGGCAGGCCAGGGCTGCAGAAGCTTGGCTTCCTCCATCGCTGGGGTCAACTCAAGCCTCTTGCTCTCTCCAGCTCCACGATTGCTGCCATTTTTATTGGGATTTATTTATCTTCTATATTTGAAACTTTGTATCCTTGATTGGAGGCTTGGGCCAACCAGGGTGTGCGAAAAGCGTGGCTTCCTCCATTGTCAGGGAAACCCAAGCCTCCTGCTCACTCCATGGCCACAGCCATGGCTTAATGTGCATACTTGATCCTGATTGGCTGGTGGACATGGTTTGTGGGTGTAGCAGAGTGATGATTAATTTATTATTTTATTAGATAAGATGTTTGTATGAGTGTTTTATAAAAAACTTAAAATCAGTTAATCCACATTTTAACTTCATTACTATTATCAGTCTTTATTATAAAACAGAAATTTGCAACTCCAAAATACTAAGTGACTTTCCCAAGTTCAGATAACTGGTAAGTTGACCTAGAATATAAATCTGATATATGTATGTCATTTTTCAAGCATGTGTGGCCATGTGAAGCAGGACTTGGATAAGTAGTCATTTGCCATAAGTTTTAAAAGAAAGATAACAAATGGTTAATAAATAATGTTAATGATGTGCTAAAAAATAAATTCTTTATAGCGTACTACAATTTTTGCCAGCTTCTGTGATTTTATTAATTTAGATAAAATTCACTGAGAGTTATAGCACTTCAATCTTGTTACATTCACCATCTTTTCTCTTTCTCCTTTTTTACAAAGAAACATTAGTATAAGGAGAGGCAGAGCTTACTGAATTTCTCTTGCCATCTGATATGTTTTAGGCTTTGGACTTATGAGCTTTTATTAATTTGCATGGTAATTAAGCTCACTTAGACACTGCACTGCTTAATAGGGGGTGGAACAGCTTCTCGCCTAACACTTCATTAAGTTACCTGTGCTAAGGCCTTCCTAAGGTGTCAGAGTCAAGTCCACATCACAAGATAACACTGATGTATTCAGAAATGTTCTCTTGCAAATCACATTGTTCTTCTGCATATTTAATTGTGATTCACCTATTTTTCACATGTACCTAAGTTTCTATTCTTTCAAATCAATACATACATCTAGAAAGCCAGTTAAGACTAGTTATGTTCAGTAAGAGAACTAAAAAGATGAATAAAACAATCCTTTGTCTTTGTGACTTGACAGCAGAGAGTTTGTGACAATGAAGATGCAGGCAGTAGAAGACACAATGTTATCAGTGAATTAAGAAGTTTGATTAGCCGAATCCGGTTTGGCTCAGTGAATAGAATGTCGGCCTGTGGACTGAAAGGTCCCAGGTTTGATTCCAGGAAAGGGCATGTATATTGGTTGCGGGCACATCCCAAGCAGGGGGCGTGCAGGAGGCAGCTGATAGATGTCTCTCTCTCATTGATGTTTCTAGCTTTCTATCCCTCTCCCTTTCTCTATGTGAAAAATCAATAAAATATTTAAAAAAAGAAGTTGGATTAATTTGCTCAGGATTACTAAAGAAGAACAGAGAATTCTAATAAATTTATCATAGAAGGCTTTTGGAAGTATATTTTCATTTGTGTTAAATATCACTGAATTCTAATCAAGTACTAAATATTCTTCAAACCTAATCCTTAGAACACTCCAATGAGGTCCAAATTCTCATTGTTCTCATTTTATCTATGGGGAAACTAAAATTCAGATAGTTAAGTACCTTGTCTGAGATTTTATAACTTTAAGTGATGGAGCCTGGATTTGAATCCAGTATGGCTTGACCCCCACATTTGATTGTTTCCTGCACATACCCCAACCAGGGATAGAATCTGCAACCAGGATGTGAGTCCGACTGGGAATCAAACCCACTGACTTCTGGTATAAGGGACGATGCTCCAGTCAACTAAACCAGATGGCCAAAAGTGGATCCCACATTCTTAACAATATGATATGGCTCTGGGGACCTTGAAAGATCAAAGCTATTTTGAAAGGTGATGAACTTAACCCCAAGTGAGACCTTAGGTTGAGAAAAAGGCCCAGGAATGTGTTCATGTTTCTATGAGCTGCCCTACTCCTGGTCACTGGTATGTAGGGCTTGTGATAAAATGTCCTAGGCCTGAGACTCCTAAAAGAAGCTTTGGGAGAAAATGAAGCTTCTTAGGTAAAAATGCAAACAAAAAAGGGCTAAGGGCAAAGTACAGGGGATTGCTTCTATTTCCTGCCAGTTGTGAAAATGATGGATAGAAAAATGTCTCTTGCCTTGGCCAGTGTGGCTCAGTTGGTTGCAGCATTGTCCTGTGCACTACAAAGCCATGGGTTTCAGATTTGATCTCCTGATCTCCAATTAAGCATGTGCAGGAGGCAAGCTGATCAATATTTCTCACATAGATGTTTCTCCTCTCTTCTCTTCTCCTCTCTCCTCCTCTCCTCTCTTCTCTCTCTCTCTCCCCTTCCTCCCTCTCTAAAATCAATTTAAAACATTTGAAAAAGAAAAATGTTTCTTCTATATTATTTTTATAGAAAAGTAAAGGAAAATAATAAAATATTAAAAATAATGAAACAGATACAAAGTATGAAAGCTCATGCCTGTAAAATATTGAGTGGAAAGCTCCCCTTAACATGCTGCTCAGTTATCACTATGCAGAACTCATTCACAACAGATTGGTATAAAAAGAAAATTAAAAGTCCTATGTGAAATATCCCAATAGTATATTCCAAATTCATGTGGCTTGTACTTCAAAGATTTTAGCACTTCATCTTCCTCCCCTTCAAATGCACAAGGAATCATCACTACAATGATATGTGGAAATGGCAAGAAATTCAATAAATAAACAACTGAGTAACTAGTATTTTAAGGAGCAATAGTAATATGTATTTACTCTAAAAAAATAAAGTTTATTTAATGATCGTTGTGGTGTTTTTTTTGTGTGTTTTGTTGTTGTTGTGTTTTGTGTGGTGTGTGTGTATGTGTGTGTGTTTTAATTTTAAGACTCCAGAGTCTTTAATATGCTGATGAGCCTAGGGTCTCTTTATGTGGAAGGAAGGAGGTGGCTCATGGTGCATTCCCTAGTGTAGTGAACCTGGGATCCTTTGGGATGTCCCCTTGCATGATTGCTATGGAACACTGGGAAACGATGCTCTGACAACCTGTTTACTAAAGCCTGTGTCCTATGCTATGGGTTTCTATTTGATATTTGAAAACAAAAGCAATAGACATCCATAAGAAAGTCTATTATTGAAAGTAACATTTCCTAAATTGTTTTCAGTTCAAATGCCCTATGTTTGCTTCTTTGTAAATTTCTGCAACACTCTGCACTGATCAAGCAACTATCATCTAGTATTTTCTCCTGCTCTACTAAAAGCCCCTTGGTCACAAAGATTGGCTTTTCAGATTTTGAGCAAAACTACTTTATAAATGAATAAATAAATAAGTTATAGAAACATCTATGTATTATGGCAGCACTAAAACAGTGTTATGGGTGAAGCAACAATTATTCTAATAATCCTGCTTTCTTGCTAATTGTTTGTAAATTCTATACAGAAAGAGAGTCACATAAATCATAAAATCAAAGGACCCTCCACATTGTTGTCTATAAATTCACTTTATTCATTCATCACTATCACATAAGAGATTAGTCAGAAGTCTCTGGTGCTTGGCTGAGCATGTTAGCCTATACTAGGTGACTTGAGGCATCCTCACTGGGTAAGAGGTCAGGGTACAGGTATAGGGTTTAGGGTATAGTATAGGTAGAAAAAAACATTGACTCTGAAAGCTGCCTTTAGAGATTGATTGGATGATGAAGGAAAACCTGTACCTCCTTTTCTGATAAGATACCCATTTTATAGTAATTTATTTGGCAGTGCCATCAACAGTGGCAGGTACATATTTAAGCATAGCTCCTGTACAAGGATGAACAGCTTCTGGGGTTTAAGGCAAATAACAATTTATCTTGACATGTACAGTGGCAGTCATTCGGATAGATAGATGATGATAGATAGATAGATAGATAGATAGATAGATAGATAGATAGATGATAGATATTTAGATAGATAGATTGACGATAAATAGATATAGGTAAGTATTAAGATTAGCAAATTTATGTTTTTACTTTACGTTGATAACTATTTTATAAGCATTTTATATGAATGCATTTTTATTGAATCATTATTATTTAGAGGACAATGTACTGTGTAATTGTTTCTGGAGCTACAAAGAGGAAACTTAACTGTTATGTGTGTTCATTTAATTAGTCAACAGTAACATGTAGAATCCTGACCCAAAGACCCTGTGGCCTTAATCAGGCTCTTGGGATTGGTTTGTTAGATGCAGTTATAGAAAGTGACACAAGCCTCACACTAGAATAATGTTTTGTTTTGACATACCTATGTGCTTGAGGCAAAAACAAACCAAGGAAGTCATTTAATCAAACAAAAAGAAATAGATTGTCTTTAAGCTACTTAAACTACTACTGAAGATGTGGGTGAAGATGAGCAAAATGGTAGTTACTCGACCTGAACATCATTCTATGTAAATCAGCTTACAAAGACAGCTGTACCTTCCCATTAAAACTTATATTAAACCTCCTCTGATAGTCAATAGATGTAGCTGCCAGCTCTCAGTCCAATATAAAAATTGACTTCAGGAAGCAAACCTGGACTAACATATCACTGGATCACACTCATAGAAATTCTCCATTTAAAATGATCATCCAATGCAGAGTTATCTGTGATCCTATCTCTACAGATATTGTTTCTCATGCCCTCCCATAACCAAGACCATTCATTCTCATTGTCTCTACAAGTCTTCTAGTTTTCATTTGTAAGTTGCATCCCCCTTTTCTGCCCAGAGTCATTATCCAAGACATGTCTTTACTTTTCTTTGTCTGTATATGCCCAATTTAGAAGGTAATAGACTTATTTTTTTCTTAGATGATTTCCTTCATAGAAACACCAGAAAAAAGAATTGATATATCTTTAACTTTATTTTGCATCTTTGTTAGTTTTTATTTTGTAGATAAGGTATTATATACAACTCTTGGGTGGAGTCTGTATATGGCCAGCACTTTATTAGATATCCAGAATAGATACTTCTCATCTCTCCCTCTTTTCTGGATTAGTGATTTGCCAATGGTAACATGTGAGAGATAACTCTGACTTTCATTTTCTGTTAATTCAAGAAGGCTTTGGGAAGTTAATGTGACTCTAAATACAAGGAGAAATAAGACAAGGGGTTGCTGTTCAGATTGTTGCAAGAATTTTGGAGGATTCTGATGGGCTTTCACTATAATCTGTTAATCACATTATCCAGATTGATCCCCCTTTATAATGAAGTATATAGAGAAAGTGGAGTCTAATTTTGCTACCTGAAGAAGCTAGTGTGAAAATTATAGTGTGTATTCACTTTTATTTAGCCAATATTCATAAACTTTGGTAAGTTTCCAGGTACATAATAGATTTTACATTTAACAGTATATTATCAACATAGCAATTGTATGTAAACAGTTTATTTTTATAGCATTCTGTTAAAGAGCTACTGAGCATCTTGTTATTAGGATTTTTATAAAATTTCTTTAATCAACACCCTATTGTTTGAAATTTAGGTTGACTTTTCCTCCCCAAATTATAAACAAAAAATTAATGAATATATCTATGACTAATATTTGTTAACATTCTTAGTTGCTTCTATAACAATTCATTTTTATTGGATTTTGAAAGATAGAGAAAGGGGGAGAGAAAGAGGAACACCACTTTGTAGTTCCACTTATTTTTTTATTCATTGTTTGATTCTTGTATGTGCACTGACCAGGGATTGAACCCTCAACCGTGGCATATTGAGATGATGCTCTAACCAAGTGAGCTAACCTAATAGGGCTATTATAAATTCTTACAAGTTAAAATTGTTACACCTATTTTTAAAATGTTTAGTGTCACTACATCCAACCCCAGAAAGTTGTACCAATTAACAATTCTAGCAACAACCTCACCAATATTAGAAAAACAATTTGCTTTTTTTTAAAGTTAAATTCTTTGTTGTTTAAAGTGCTACATATGTCTCTATTTACTCCAATTGACCTCTCTCTGGCCACCCCCATCCCCCAGCACATGCCCTCACATCTGCTCCCTTCTGTGTCTTTTGGTTATGTTCATATGCATGCCTACAAGTCCTTTGATTGATCTTTTACCCACTCACTCCCCAGCTTCCCTCATAGATTGGCAAGTCTGATCAATGCTTCTATGGCTTTAGTTTTATTTTTGTTCATCAGTTTATGCTGTTCATTATATTTTATAAATGAATGAGATCATGTGATGTTTCTCCTTCTCTGACTGGCTTATTTCGCTTAACCTAATGCTCTCCAGTTCCACCTATATTGTTGCAAATGATGAGAATTTTTTCTTTTTTACAGCCACATTGTGTAGATGTATCACCATTTTTTAACCCACTTATCTGCTGAGGGACACTTAGGCTTTTTCCAAATCTTAGCTATTGTAAATTGTGCTGCTGTAAGCATAGGTGTGCATATATCCTTTCTGAATGGCATTTCTGTTTTCTTGGAATACATTCCTAGAAGTGGGATTACAAAGGAAAGTTCCATTTTTAATTTTTGAGGAAATGCCATACTGTTTTCCACAGTGGATGCACCAGTCTGCATTCCCACCAGTAGTGAAGGAGGGTTCCTTAATCTCCACATTCTCCCTAGCACTTGTCATTTGTTAATTTCTGTTGATGATAGCCATTGTAACAGGTATGAGATGGCATCTCATTGTTGTTTTGATCTGTATCTCTCAGATGATTAATGACTTTGAGTATGTTTTCATATATCTCTTTGGACTTCTTTATGTCCTCCTTATAAAAGTATCTACTTGGATCCTTTGCCCACTTTTTGATTGAGTTGTTTATCTTTCTTTTGTTAAATTGTATGAGTTCCCTGAAAATGTTGGAGATTAAACCCTTATCAGAGATAACATTGGTAAATATGTCCTCCCATGCAGTGGGCTTTCTTGTTGTTTTGTTGATGGTTTTTTGGTTGTGCAGAAGCTTTTTATTTTGATGTAGTTCCATTTGCTTATTTTCTCCTTAGTTTCCATTGCCCTAGGAGCTGTATTAATAAAGATATTGCTATGGCAAATGTTTCCTATTTTGCTGCCTATGGCTTCTTCTAAGATTTTTATGGTTTCCTATATTACATTTAAGTCCTTTGTCCATTTTGAGTATTTTTGTATATGGTGTAAGTTGGTGGTCTAGTTTCATTTTTTTTACATGTGTCTGTTCAATTTTCCCAACACCATTTATTTAAATGTATTTTATTGCTTCCTTTGTTAAATATTAATTGAGTAAAATGGCTTGGGTTGATTTCTGGGTTCTCTGTTCTGTTCTTGTGCCAGTACCAAGAAGTTTTTAAACAAAGGCTTTGTAGTATAGCTTGATATCTGGTATTGTGATCCCTTCAATATTGTTCTTCTTTCTCAAGATTGCTGCAGCTATTTGGGGTCTTTTTCTATTCCAGATGAATTTTTGGAGCATTTGTTCTAGGTCTTTGAAGTATGCTATTGGTATTTTAATGTGGATTGCATTCAATCTATAGAATGCTTTAGATTGTATGGACATTTTAATGGTGTTGATTTTTTCAATCCATGAACATGGTATAATCTTCTATTTGTTTATATCTTCCTCCATCACTTTTTTCAGTGTCCTATAATTTTCTGACTACAGGTACTTTACCTCCTTGCTTAAATTTATTCCTAAGTATCTTAATTTTTTTTTCCTAATGGTAAATTGGATTTTTTTTTTTTTAGTTTCTCTTTCTGTGAGTTCATTAATGGTTTATAAAAGGCCATAGATTACTGCTTGTCAATTTTGTATATTGCTATATTTCCAGATTCATTTATTAAGTCTAGTTGTTTTTTGATGGAGTCTTTTGAATTTTTTATGTACAATATCATGGCATCTATGAATAATGATAATTTTGCTTTTTCTTTTCAATTTGGATGTCTTTATTTCTTCTCCTTGTCTGATTTTTATGGCTAGTACTTCCAGTTCCATGCTGAAGAGGAGTGGTGAAAGTGGGCCTCCCTTTCTTGTTCCTGTTCTTAGGGTATATGGTTTTAGTTTTTGACATTGAGTATGATGTTGGCTGAAGGTCTGTCATATAAGGCTTTTATTATGTTGAGGTATGATCCTTCCATTCTCATTTTGCTGATAGTTTTTATCAGAAAAGGATGTTGGATTTTGTCAAATGCCTTTTATAAATCAATTAATATGATGATGTGATTTTTATCCCTCAATCTGTTCATGTGAATTATCATATTTATTGATTTGCAGATATTATAACAGCTTTGCCTTCCTAGAATAAATCCCACTTGGTTATAGTGTGTGATCTTTCTAATATAATAATTGATTTGATTTGCTAGAATTTTGTTGAGGATTTTTGCTTTTATCTTATCAATTTAAAGGAAAAAATGATCATCTTGCTCTAAATTATATTTCTTGACATTTAATTTTTTTAGCAACATATATTTTTTATTAAAAGTATGTATATGCGACTGTTTTTTTCAGTTTATTATTATTTTTTTAATATATTTTATTGATTTTTTTTACAAAGAGGAAAGAAGAGGGATAGAGAGTTAGAAACGTTGATCAGAGAGAAACATTGATTCAGCTGCCTCCTGCGCACCCCCTACTGGGGATATGCCTGCAACCAAGGTACTTGCCTTTGACCAGAATCGAACCTGGGACCCTTGAGTCCACAGGCCGATGCTCTATCCACTGAGCCAATCTGGCTAGGGCAAGTTTATTATTTTTATTTTACATTTATGAGAGATTGCATATTTGTGTAATTAAATATATTGAAAATATTAATGCATTAAACTTTCTCACCATTCATGTTGTCTGACCTTGGTGTCATGTGGAAATTCTTTCTCATTTCAGAATTCAGCAAATATATAACTTTTAAAAATTGAATTAATTGGGATTACATTGGTTAAGAAGATTAAATAGGTTTTCAATTGTACAATCCTATTATACATCATCTGTATATTGTATCGTGTGTTTACCACACACAACTCTAGTCTTCTTCTATCATAATTTATCCCTGTTTATCTTTTTCTACCTGCCCCCACCATTTCCCTCTGGTAATAACCATACAGTTGTCTGTGTCTATGAGATTTTTTTTTTGTTTAACTTTTTGCATAATTCTTTTACCTATTTTATGCAGTCCCCCGCCCCTCTTTATTCTGTCAGCTGTCAGTCTGTTCTGTGTTGCTATGAGTTTATTTATATTTTATTTGTTTATTTGGTTTATTAAATTCTACATATAAGTGAAATGATGTAGTATTTGTCTTTATCTGATGGGCTTTTTTACTTAGCATAATACTCTTTAGGTCCATCCATGTGTTATCAAAGGTAAAATCTTTCCTTTTTATACCAGTGTAGTATTTCATTGTGTAAATTTACCACAGTTTTCTATCCGTTCATTTACCAATGGGCACTTGGGCTGCTTCCAAATCTTGACTATTCTAAATAATGCTGCAATGAACACTGGGGTGTATATATTTTTTCAGTTAGTATTTCATGTCCCTTTGGTTATATTACTAAAAATAGAATCTCTGGGTCATTAGGCAGTTCTATTTTAATTTTTTTGAGGAAACTCCATTCTGTTTTCCATAGTGGCTGCACAAATTTGTATTCCCACCAATAGAGCATAATGGTCCCCCTTTCTTTGCATCCTTTCAATACTTGTCATTTATAGATGATAGCCATTCTGACATGTGTGCAGTGATATCTCACCGTGGTTTTAATTTACATTATCTAATATTTAGTGACATATGTCTTGTCATATGTCTATCGTCCCTCTATATGTCCTCTTTGCAGAATCATCTATTCAGTTTTTTTGTCCATTATTTTAATTTTTTATATTATTGATTTTTTACAGAGAGGAAGGGAGAGGGATAGAGAGGTAGAAACATCGATGAGAGAGAGACATTGATCAGCCACCTCCTGCATGCCCCCCACTGGGGATGTGCCCACAACCAAGAAAGATGCCCTTGACTGCAATCAAACACAGGCTGATGTTCCATCCACTGAACCAGACTGGTTTCGGCTGTCCATTATTTAATTGGATTGCTTGGTGGTGTAGTTTTATTTTATTTTAATTTTTTGCTTCAGTTGTTTAAATTATTTATAAATTTTGAATATTAACCTCATATCAGATATATCTTTGGCAAATATGTTCTCCTATTCAGGATTTAAATTAAAGTAGTCCCATTTGTTTATTTTTTCTTTTGTTTTCCTTGTCCAAGAATACATGTCACACAAAATATTGCTGAGAGATGTCTGAGATTTCACTGTCCATTTTTACTACCTATATTTTCTTCTAAGTGTTATGGTTTTAAATTTTAGATTTAAATTTTAATTTATTTTTAATTTATTTTTGTGTATTGTATAAATTATCTAGTTTCTTTTTCTTTCTTTTTTTCATGTATCTGACCAACTTTTGCAGCACCATATATTTAATTATATGTTCTTACCTCCTTTGTCAAATATTAATTTACAGTAAAGATATGAGTTTATTTCTGTGTTCTCTATTCTGTTCCATTGACCTATGCATCTATTTTTATGCCAGTACCATGCTGTTTTGATTACTATTGCCTTGCATGTATAGTTTAATATCAGGTAATGTGATACCTCCAATTTCATTCTTTCTCAAGATGTATGTGGCTATTTAGTCTTTTGTAATCCATATAAATTTTTGGAATACTTTGAAATATGCCATTGGAAACTTGATAAGAATTGTGTTGAATCTATAGCTTGCTTTGAGTAATATAGGCATTTTAATAATGTTAGTTCTTCCTATCCAGGAACCCTGTATATGCTTTTACTTAGTTGCATCTTTCTTAGTTTCCTTTTTCACTATCTTATAATTTTGTGAGTACAGGTCTTTTATATTTTTGGTTAAACTTATTCTTAAGTATCTTTTTTGTAATTATAAATGAAACTGTATTTTTTAGTTTCTCTTTCTGATAGTTTGTTATTGGTATATAAAATTGTAATCAATTTCTGAGTATTTATTTGTATTAGCTACATTACTGAAGTCATTTATTAGGTCTAATAGTTTTTTGATGGACTATTTAGGGTTCTCTATCTAAAACATAATGTGATTTGAACAATGACAGTTTCACTTCTTCCTTTTGAATTTCGATGCCTTTTGTTTCTTCTTCTTGTCTGATTGCTGTGGCTATAACTTTTAGTACTATGTGGAATAAGAGTGGTGAAAGCACACATCCCTGTCTTGTGTAAATATGTATTTTTTACTAGTAGATCCCAGTGAGGACTTGCCAGCCCAACCAAGTTGCAAACTCTAGGCTCCAGGTTTAGTCTCCATGGCTCTTTAAAACAAGCAGATATTTGGAAGGAAGGGGAGACCATACAGTCACCCATTGAAAATACACAGAGCCTGTTATAAGGTGCAACATACTTTTTCTATGGAAATTTTAGCTTCATGATTTCTTAGGAATAATAAAGTGGAGAGACTGTATCATTTTTCATCTAACATGCTGGCCCAAAGGATTAAATTCCCTTTCAATTTCTAGAAATTGGTGCCCTGGGCTTGTTTTCTCATAAGCCCTCGGGAGCAGCCTGCATGAGCACAGAAGAAAGTCCCCCAAGGTCCTACCTAGGCTTGCCTTTAGCTGTCCCTTAGGATTTAAGAGATGGCAAGCAGCCTTAAGAAGCTCCTCTGCCACAGCCTAGGGGAACCAGGCAGAGCTAGAGCTCTTTGTAGGTGGAAGTCACAGTAATAATTCCTGTGGAAAGGGAAGATTTTATTTATCCCTGGTTCCCAGCGAGAGCGAATCATTCCCATGAATACACTAGATTGAAAGTTCCTTTGACATTTTCCAATTGTATACGACCCCTTCAAATTGTTTATTTTTCTTTTATAAGGATTCACTGCATACCTCAATAAAGATTGAACACTTAGTGTTAACATGCTATTCTGCCTTAGAGAAACCAAACTGGTCACCTCTCTGAGGATATTTACCAAGTTCAGGTTACCTCAGTGGGTGGTATCAGTCACTACCTCATCCCACAGAATTTGAGATTTCCTGGCATCTGCAGACTATTGTGAATGTCCTAGCTTATTTTTTAAGGATGCTAAAGAGTGGTTTCCAGGTTACCAACATGGTAAAAAGGAGACAGATTTTGGAATCAGATAGAGGTGAATTCCAAATAATGAATTTCTGAGATAAACTTCAATTTTCTCATTTGTGAAAATGGAAATAAAATTGTTTCTGTCTCATGGACATTATAAAGACTAAATGATATAACACACAAGTAAGTATCTAGCATCACAGAAATTCAACTACTCAGAGGTATATAATGAGATTAAGGATTCATTTTGTTTATTCCCAGAAATTATGCTTAGCAAGTATCCTTTACTTGAACAAGGTGTCATAATAAGAGATCACATTTTCCCCAAAACCATTCTCCTGCATTCTTTTCCCTTCCCCTTTTGTAGAACCCTCAGTATTCAACTCATTATTTGATATCCAAGCCCTCTTTCTGAACTCTCAAAGGAAAGAATTCTCTAAGAACAAGAAAAAGTTTTCCAACTTCTAGCCCTGCCATTTCTGAAACAGTATTTCTTGCTTATCTACATAAAAATAGAGCTTGATAATAGGAAAAAAAAAACACAAAAAATAAAATTAGAATTGCAATATCTGTAATAAATTTAAAGTATTTTTTTTCTTAATGTATTGGTTGAAACTGTTTCTACCTCTAAATGTAAATGAGGTCAAAACTTTCTATCTCATGATTTTGTCCTTCCTGAAATTCTATATTGGGATTGGACCTTGGGAATCCTGGAACCCATTTAAAAAATTCAGTGGAATTTTATGAAATGTTAACGCTTTGAAAGCAAAGAAATTCTCATTTTTTATTTCTAGTCACTAAGGCAAGGCCAGGCACACTGGTCTGGTCTTAGTGTTGTCAAATATGGAATATAAACATGGGTTGTTCTACTTATTTGAAGAGAATGAGTTGGTTGTATGTGAACCAGGCAGTAAAAGAGTGATAATATTTTCTAAGAACAATAACACAACAAGGAACGAGCCATCCTATCCTCATAAAATTTTTGTGTATTTAACCATAAAATTTTTCTCTAAACATCATGCATAAGCAGAATGGTTGCATTTTAGGCTCATAAGTAGTATCAGAAATAAGGTAGCGGATAATAATGTCCTAGACAGGAGCATATGTGAACTATATGTATCAGTGTGTAGACAGATATTGAAAAATTTCGAGTTTTTTTTTCCCAGAGCTGAAAACTAGTCATCATAGAATAAAAAGAGTCAGCCTGAGTAAAGACTCAGAAAAAGATGTAGTTCATTACAACAGGAGTGACTCTAAACCATTGATTGGTCTAAGAACTGTATGTGGCAGACTTAAAATTAAAAAGATGTATGAGGCACAGGTCTTAACCTTTTGCTTTTAAATGAGATTTGTTTTTATTTATTTATAAAAGCTACCTGATCTTTTTGTCAGTAATACCATGCCTCGGTGGAAAGGCTGATTCCCTCCTCATTTAGCATTCATTTCCAATGTTTATAAATTGGCAGAAAGTCTTGTATAGGATCAAGAGAAATTTATACAAATAAGCATGGTCTAATCCATTAGCAAGACTATCCCACTGAGAAAGTTAGATCATCAAAACTTTAAAACATAACATATCAATTTATTGAGGGGGGGGGGATAAGATGGTGACCAGCAAAACAGTAGGGAGGGAAACTGTGTGAGAAAATGAGGAAGTGATAGAGAAGTGTGTGGATGTGTGTGGTATGTGTGTTACAGAGGTAGGTACAGTTAGATCCAGGAGGTCTTCCAAGGGACTACCAAACTGCGTAGTCTGAGACAGTGAAACTCTGCTGCCACCGCAAACACTCCGGGGAGGAGATGGCTGGCACAGAGACCATGCCATCTTGAAGAACAGAACTGCTTGAGACTAGGATCTTAGCCTTGCCACTACCCAATCTGGTCTCAGTCGCAAACCAGGACCTTACAACCACTTGGGTAAAAGACCTATGACCGCAGCTGCAGATCCATGGATACCAAGACCCCAGACACTCCTGCTGCAGATTTATGTGAGCCACAGAGCCAATCCCCCTCCCCACCGGCCCATGGCAGTGGCTTAGGAACTGCCAGACCCTCTCTGCATAAACAGAAACACTGAACAGACTGTCTAGCCTATGAGGGAAGATGTGGCGTGAAGGAGGTAGAGATCAACCAAAGGACTTGTATACATCCATATAAGTATAACCAATGGATATAAGACACTGGGAAGGGGGTGAGTGCTGTGCTAGGGCTTAGGGGAGGCTGTGGGAAGGTCAATTGGGAAATAAAGGAGACACATGTACTACTATTTATAATATTTTAAACAATAAAAATATTTAAAAATATATAAAGTATTAAATTGGATCTTAACTTGTACTTTATTCCAGGAACTTTATGACTAATTAGGAAACATGGAACGTAGATTTTGTAATACCAGTTACAGTAACCTTAATCATATATTTCTCATTGGAAAATCAGCACTTATTTTAACTTACTGTGTATTATTTATTTTGTGAATGATCAAACTTTTTTCTCCATCTGTTCAGTCCATGTATCTGTTCTGTGATTGGGAGTGGGCTTAAGGAGAGATGGGTATAAAAGGAGGAGGATCACATGGGTATGATCCTGTCTCCTTGTTCTTCCTGAGAAAATTTGTCAGTAACTGCATCTCTATATCTTTATCTTTAAAAAGAAAAATCATCCCTAGCCAGTTTGGCTCAGTGGCTAGAGTGTTGTCCTGCAGACTGAAAGGTCCCGAATTCAATTCTACTCAAGGGCATGTTCTTAGTTGCAGGCTCCTCCTCAACCAGGTCCTTGGTCAGGGTGCATGCATGTGGTAACCAATCCATGTGTTTCACTCACATTGATGTTTCTGTCAGTCTTTCTCTTCTCTCTCTAAAAATTAGTGGAAAAAATCCTTGAGTGAGGATTAAAAAATAAATAAATAAAATGGAAAATTAGCCCTCGCTATTTTGGCTCAATGACTGGAGCATAGGCCCCTAAGCCAAAGGATTTGATTCCCCATCAAGGGCTTGTATCTCAGTTGTGGTTCCATCCTGGTCCTGGTTAGGCATGTGCTGGAGGCAACCAATTCATACCAACTCAATTCTCTCTCTCTCTCTCTCTCTCTCTCTCTCTCTCTCTCTCTCTCTATATATATATATATATATATATATATACCCCCTTCTCTTTATCTCCCTTTCTCTCTCCCCCCTCTCTTTTTTCTCTCTTTTCTCTCTCTTTCTTTTTCCCTTCTTCCCTTCCCTCCCTCCTCCTCCTTCCCTTCCACTTTCTGAAAATCAATGGGGAAAAAAGAGGCCTCCAGTAAATATTGAAGAAGGAGGAGGATTAGGAGGAGAAGAAGAAGAAGGAGAAGGAGAGGGAGAAGGACAGGGAGAGGGAGAAAGGGAGAGGGAGAGGGAAAAGGATAGGGAGAGGGAGAAGGAGAAGGAGAAGAAAGAAAATCATCCTAGAAAATGTTAAACAAAGTGCTATATTTTATCTTTAAATGGATGCCAGGGAGAACTCAGGTCCAGTCTTTGCCACAGTGTTTGATCAAGCAGTGAGATAACAAGAGCAATGGCTTTCTTGAGCAAAGAATTTCATCAAGGCATTTGACAGTTATGGATTCAGCACTGCCCCCAAACCTCAAATTTGGTACTGAAAGTCTAGCAGGTAACGGTGATCTCTCTATTCTCATTGTGTACACAGACCTCTCTACAAATAATCAATTATTATGTAGTGATTCAAAATAAGGGATTCAAGCACAGAAAGGTGTACATATTCTATATAAGATACTGTGCTAGACTCTGAGGTTGAGCAATTGAAAAAGGCATTATTTGTGCAAGGCCTTAAACATGAGAGATGTAGATGGATATTTATAGATATAGCTATAATGAAAAGAAGTCAAGTGCATAAATGAAGATATGTGTGTGTGTGTGTGTATGTATAGATCTATATAGAAGTTTTATATAGTATATACATAATTTATATAATATGTATGACTATGGAATATTCAAGAGGCCTGGTGTATGAAATTGGTACACAGGGAGTTTGTGTCCCTTAGCCCAGCCTGCACCCTCTCCAACCTGGGACCTCTCAAAGGATATTCTACTATCCCATATCAGGCCTAAATGGGCAGTCGGACATCCCTCTCACAATCTAGGACTGTTGGTTCCCAACTACTTGCCTGCCAACCTGCCTGACTGATACCTAACTACTCCCTTGCCAGCCCATTTGCTCCTAACTGCCCTCCCCTGCTGGCATGGTCACCCCTAACTGCCCTACCCTGCTGGTCTGTACCTCCTAGCTATCCTCCCCTGCAGGCCTGGATGCTCCTAACTGCCCTCCCTTGCTGGCCTGGTTACCCCTAACTGCCCTCCCTTGCCAGCCTGATCATCCCTAACTGCCCTCCTCTGCCAGCCTGATTGCTCCTAACTTCCCTCCCCTGTTGATCTGGTCACCCCTAACTGCCCTTCCCTGCTGGCCTGGTTGCCCCTAACTGTTCTCCCTTGCAGGCCTTGTCCCTCCCCTGCAGGCATGGTCACTCACAATTGCCTTTCCCTACTTGCTCATTCATCCCTAACTGCCGTCCCCTGACTGCCTGGTCACCCCTAACTACACTCCTCTGCTAGCCCAGTCACCCCTAACTGCTCTTCCCTGCTGGCCTAGTTGCCCCTACCTGCTTTCTCTCCTGGCCTGGTTCCCCCGAACTACCCTCCTCTATAGGTCTGGTCACACCTAACTGCCCTCCCTTGTAGTCCTGCCCCCCCCAACTGTCCTACCCTGCAGGCCTCACCCCCTCAACTGCCCTCCTCTGCAGACCTTGTCACCTCCAACTGCTCTCCCCTGCTGGCCATCTTGTGGTGGCCATCTTGTGTCCACATGGTGGTGGCCATCTTGTGTGTTGGAGTGATGGTCAATTTACTTGCTACCTCTTTATTATATAGCGTATATCACACACACACACACACACACACACACACACATATTAGTTTTATACAACTGAACAGATAAATTCAGACCTCCTTAATGTCTTTGTCTAGCTTACATTCCAATGGAGAGATACAGATCAGAATATGGGAAAATATAAATATCGTGATATAAAAGTATTTTGTTTCCTATTTTCTTTATTCATTATTTTCCTTTATCATTATTTTATTTCTTTTTTTTTTTGGTCATTCTACTGCTAAATTAAAATCACAATCAGATTTACTGAGCCTGACCTTTTAAGAAATTTCAGTTGTCCCCTATCATATACATATCACAAAGATGTATCATTGTGTTTTAAAATAACACAAATGTGTGACCTTTATGGGCACAGATATGTTTGTATTGATGTGCACAATATATATGCAGATGTGTGTTTTATGGCATATTTAGAGTGTATACACATTAATTTGTGCATATGGAAAAGTGGAGGCAGAATAGAAAAAGCTGTCACTT
The DNA here is from genome assembly GCA_004026805.1 of Lasiurus borealis. NCBI lineage: Eukaryota > Metazoa > Chordata > Mammalia > Chiroptera > Vespertilionidae > Lasiurus > Lasiurus borealis. Next base: position 3,597 of record PVJN01000277.1, on the reverse strand, counting down.
AAATTAAAAGGTGACTAACAGATTAATAAAGATGTGGTGATGATGGGAAGAAGTAGCAATGCTGTTTTCAATTTTATTTTTCTGCCTTAACTTAGTGATTATCATGACAGCTTGGTAGCTGTGAGCTAAAGTGATGTCAGGATAGACCACTTGGTCACATGCTCCTCCACAAGTACCAAATGGCTAGTTAGCTATAGCTAGAGCAAGGGAGATATTATGGGAGCACCATTCTCTAATGTAATCACAAGGCCATAGGATTAGCTCAGTGATTAATAAAAACAAAAATAAATCTAACTACTTAATATTTTGTGTAGATAATAGGAAACATCACCATAAAAAGTAATTTTGAATTTACAAACTGCTTCTCATGACAATGGTTGAGCAGTTATATTATCATCTACATTTAACAAATAAGAAAACTGAAACCAATATGAGCATGCCTGTCTAATCTGGAGGGTTTTTTTTGTTTTTGTTTTTTTTTGTTTTTTTTTTAATACACAAAGCTTATCTTTTACCTCAGTTCTATGCCATAATGTCACCACTCTTGGACTAACTCCAAAATTTATTTTCCTTACATGAATGCTATTAATTCTTTTCACAGATCTTCCTTATATTAGCTTGTTAACAATATTTGGTCATTTTCCTGTATGGTGGTAAAAATTCTAGAGTTTTTCTTTTTTTTCTTTTTTACATTTTAATAAGTGGACTAAAAGTAATTATATGAACACATTTTCCTTATAGTGTTAAATTTATTAGTGAAGCATAATCCATAAAACTGCACATCACCTTAGCACCACATGAATTGAGGAGCAAACTAAAGAATCCTGCTTGAATGTCATTAGGAACAATTTTGTGTGGAGTAGGGCCCAGCTCAGTTTGGACATGGAGAATTCATCAGTATGCAAAAAGCATTTTTCCTCCTTACTGGATACCTTCTGAGATGGGACCTTGAGATGTGAGTACCTGAAATCCTTGCTCTTTTTACTGTAAGAAATGAACTCCTGTGCCACAGGATCTCATTGTCCTTCAGATAGAGATGTATTTTAATTCATCATATCTCTGTAACCTGATGTTGGCTCCAGCTCTGAAATGCAAATCTCATTCTCCATGCCCCCAATGCCTCCTCAGAGGTGACTTAAAAGAACATATAGACAATACCTCTGAAGATCTCTGCTTTCAAATGATCTGAAAGGTGAAGGTTTCTGTAATGTATGCTTTCAATTCCGTTGCCATAGGCTACTCTGACTTTCGCAAGACACATATAGGCCAGAGTACATTAAATTTGATTAAAACGGTGGATTTTGTTTACACGTAGGGGAGAATTTTGAGCTCACTTAAACAGATGCCTTCACAACCCTGATACCAATCAGTGGAAAGTGCAGAGAATGCTGCAAAAATCAATATACCATTTGCTTTGGACATTTCAAAAGAAAGATAGAGTTTCTGAAGTTAGAATTATGTTTGTCCTCAAATAATTCATTTTAGCTCTACTTCCAGAGCTCTTTCTAACTTTTTTCGTGTGTTTTTTTCTTTTCTTGTTTCTTCCCCTCCCCCCACAACTTATGGTTGAAAGCAAGCATTAGCAAAATGAAATCCTTATATAGAATACCAATCTTGGACCAGTGTAGGTGCCGCCAAATGTTAAATGAATGAGCACACCATATTTATCTTCTTCTGTGATGTGGGCCATGTAATCTAGCAGTAAAGGAAAATACTAATTGCCAGCATTTTTTTAACAACCACTATGTTATTTCCATATAGGAATTTTTTTTTCCAGTAACTATGCCTCCTGATTCATATGCATGAAAATAGTTCAATTTTAAATAGTCTAATCACTGAAGTGGAGAGAGGTGTCTGATTGATTTTTGAAAACACAAATAAACAGGAAAAAACTGTTAGGTAAAAAGCAGTAAGTTCAAAACAATTGAGCAATACAAGTAATGCCTTTTTTGTTGTTGTTTTGTTTTGTTTTGTTTTGTTTGTGCAAGGTAAATATATTTTAAAATTTAGCAGCTCACTGCCATCCTGTATGCATTTCTTTTTTTAAAGTTGGTTTTTAGCTTATACCTTTGGAAAATTTTTATATTTCAGGTTATAATAATACTTCCCAAACCAAAATGAATTTGGATTTTTTCCCTTGGCAAATATGGGTCAGAAATAAACTAAAGTCTTTAAACATTATTATTTAAAAACTACTTTTCAGGAAAAGTTTAAGCTATTACTTTGAACTATACAAATTGCTATATTAATCATAATCATTTCATAATTAGCTCACATACCACAATATTCTGTCCTTTACATAAGCTGGTACCATTTATGTAAGAATTAAATACTATTCTGTAATAATTTAAAAATGCATGTGCACATGCATATTTGCTGTAAGAATATTTTTAAATAGTGTATTCTGTTTTTTATTATAGTATCTTTTATTTTTATTAGGAATGTTTATAAAACCACTTCAGAATAGAAAACCAATCATTACAGTGACCGTATCAGCAGTTCACTTGGACAATAGGATAGTAATGTGTCTTCAAGCTGTTTCTTGCAGTTGTGTAATGTGTAAAATTGTTGAAAATGTAGGCTGAGAGAAAGACTGTTATGTAAAAGGGAATTTACAGACCGTATTATTTTGGTAGACTATTTGGTTTGATTTCACCATACAGATTTTGTCAAATCTTCATTTATCTTGCTTGTTTAGATAAATCCAAATGACACTAATGTCTCCTAGTACAGATAGGTGTATAATTCTTAAAAAGTCCACCCCAATCATTTAGTTGATTCATCAGACAAATATGTCAGTCTTAAATGGGCCAGCAGTGGAAATCCAGCTACGATATGAATCCCTCCTTCCAGAAATTTCGTTCAGCAAACACTTCTACTGCCTCTGATATACAGTCTACTGCGTGCTCTGCATGAGACACCATACAAAGAAATCCAAGACGTGAGCACTCTCATTTCATTTCTTAGAGTTCAATGGCTAGTAAATATTCCAGTGTCTATATTCTGAGTGGGGAAATAGAATTTAAACTGTCAAAATATTATGTAGGTCCCCAGATAAAATTGCAAGGGTGTGTGACATAAGATCCAATCATATCATTAAAAATAACATTTGGAGATACAGGGCTTTTGATAAAGGAGCTCAATAAAAATCTAGTTTCTAAGAAAAAGTTCTTCTTAATATTTTTCTCAGGACATGTGAATGGGTCAGCATTCAATTATGTTTACTTGATTTTTAAATGAATGAATTAATGAATGGATAGATGAATAAATGAAATTGTTTCCAGGATGATTTTTATTATTTTGGCTAGTCCTAGGCAAAAACTGACCTAATATATTTATCTGAGGTGTGGTGGACTAAATAAAACATTTTTGTAAACACTCTGTTATAAGTGGTGTTGGTCCTTGCCATTAGCAGCAAGAAAAGATGAAAATGAGGATTTGGCTTTTCCTTCCAACTACTGGTTAACATATTTTCTGTCACTGTTGCTTTTGCAGGTGTCCCTCAAAGAGCCATTTATTGGCATTATCACACATATAGAACAAACTCTTTGAGATCCTAGATTCCATGATAATTAAATGCATTATATATATATATAT
>PVJN01000276.1:0-232577 GCA_004026805.1 Lasiurus borealis | reverse complement strand
AGCTTTTGCTCCATCATACCCACATGCTGAGGACACTGACCTCGCTCCCACCTGCTGAGGGCTCACAGCAATAGGGGCTGGCGTCTGCCCTGGGTGGGAGTGGGCCTGGTGCTATCATTGGGTGGAAATGACTGCTACTGCCCTGATAGCCCCTCAGGAGCAGGGTGCAGAAGCCCTGATTGGCAATACGGGCCGGCTGTTGCAGCTTGCACCCACTACTGGCGCATAGCAATCAGCCCCTGTGCCAAGTGCAGCAGTGGGTATGAGCAGCAGCTCCAACTATCAGCAGCTGCCAGTGGGCCCGGTGCCAAAGCAGGTGGTAGTGCAGGGCTGGGTCTCTGTGAATGGGAGCAAAGAATTGTCTTTAGCTATTAGAGGCTCACCCCAATGGTAGGGACAGGCACCCACTTTGATTGGCCACCCCTCTCACCTGCTCCATCTTCCTGTCTCAGCTAAGGCCTGCTGAGAATGATTTGGGAGGTATGACTTCATCAGAGTATGCTCACAAGCAGCCCCTCCTATCCTTCACCTGAGTCTTTGGTTCAAGTGGACACAACTCTCCATTCAGCTGGGGAACGGGGTGAACTCTGGCCTGGAGCCCTGAGCTGGTGCCGCAGCAGCTCTATCCCTCACTTACCCCCCACCCCGCCGCACCCCACTGGGCTGGGAATTCTCATGGAGTTCGGGAGAAGTTCAGGTGAAAGGGCTCATGTCCAGGCCCCTTGGGTGGAAATGGCTCAGATGCCCCAGACTTCAAGAGAGACCAGCCAGCCAGCTGCCAGCAACCGGGCCTCAGGGTCCCCTTCCCTGGGAAAATTAGCGTTGCTGTTTCATGGAACCTGTGAAAGCCATTTCACCAAGGAAGGCTGTTCTCCCTGCCTTGTTTCTGCAGGTACTTTCTCCTCCATTGGCCAATACCTCCCTCCCTCCATCCATCCCTCCCTCTCTCCCTTCCTCCTCTCCTTCCTTCCTTCCTTCCTTCCTTCCTTCCTTCCTTCCTTCCTTTCTTTCTTTCTTTCTTAAATATATATTGTTATTGATTTCTGAAAGAGAGACACAGAAACAAAGATTATGTGAGAGAAGCATTGAAGATCTGCCTCCTGTACCCTCCCCACTAGGGATCCCGCACACAACCTTGGCATGTGCCCTGACCATGAATGGAAGCCTGAACTGTTTCATAAGTTGATGCTTAACCAGGAACCAGGTCAGCCCGGCAGGAATCATGAACTTAAATGTGATTGAGCAGACCAATGCCTAGGAGAACACTGAATTCTCTTTCCTGTCCAGAGACTACATGGCAAACCTGTAGCTAATACTTGGAGTCGTCCTTTTCCCTGGTCTATCTCCCTTTTCTCGCCCAGGTTTCCATCTATGTTCATGCTCTGAGCTCGCTGCCCCTTTTCCTCTGCTTTTCCTGCCCTTTCCACCTCAGGGCTATTTCCTGGGCCTGGCCCCCTCTGCTGTGGCTCAGGGGCCGGGGAGAAGGTTTGAGCCTTTGTTCAGACCTGTGATCCGATCTTGATCTGCCAGTGACATTCTCCTCCCTTGGCCTTTACTTCAGTGTTCACTTCTCTGTGCTCCTGTGTCTCTGCCTTGAATTAGAGTTACTCATTTTTATCTCCTTCTTATCAGAACGGTTAGTCCTTGAGTTCAGATGCGTCCTGAATCCCAGTCTGGACATAATGGAAGCCCAGTGGCTGCTTGTTTCTTTGAAATGCATCCTTCTCCCTGGTTCTAGTTGCTCATGGAGCTGAAGGGTAGGTATGTGCCAGGGCTCCTGCTAGGTGTAGGGTTACAACAATGAAGAAGTGGTTCTGACTCTGGCTAGAAGGAAAACATCCCCTTTACTTCTGGATGCCCCCTAACCGCCCTGGGCTATGCCAGGGCTCATTCACCATCCTCTGAGCCTATGGGGTGAGGTTGGAAGTGCCATTACATCCAGACTCCACTATCCAAATGAGGAAGCTGAGGTGCAACAGAGGGAGGTAGCCTGTTTGTGAACTGGTCTGGATGGGGCTGAGGCCTCTGTGTCATGGTCCCTGGAGGGTGCTGGAGGGTGAGGGAGGACAGGTAGGGACCAAGCGAGGCAGGTCTAGGTAAAGTCAGTGTATGTGTGCTTGCGTGTGTGTGCGCCTGAGGCAGCAAGTACAGGAAAAGGGGAGAGAGAATGGACAGGTTAGAGGGGTGACCTTAGTGTGGGACAGGTAGGTTCTGGTCGCCCCCCATGACCTGTACATTCCCTTGTCACCAAAATGACCTGCATAATTGGCATCAGGGGTTCTGGACAGGTGAGTCCTTCGGGGTTTAATCGGAAGGCCATCTGGAGATGGGGTTCCGGTTCAGGAACTGATGGGAATCAGGCAGTGAGGCAGGGCTGGAAAGTTCAAGAACCATGGCCTCCTGCCATGACCTTCATCGAGTCAATAATTTTAGCAGCTTGGTTCTGTGTCCAGTTTGTGCATTCTCTATCTTCACTCCTTCCTTATCTCCCCTTTGACCAGAAAGTTTCTGTAGAAACATCATAGGTCAATTAAGACACTTAAAATACATATGTTGATTTCAGAGAGGAAGGGAGAGGGAGAGAGAGATAGAAATGTCAACAATGAGAGAAAATTATTGACCTGCTGCCTTCTGCACACTCCAACCTGGGGATGGAGCCAGTAACACGGGAATGTGCCCTTTCCAGGATTTGAACCATGACCTCCTGGTTCTTACATACGTTAACATGCAACCACTGAGCCTCGTCAGCCAGATCAAACCAAACATTTCAATGGCCCTTGTTGCTGGAGTGGCAGTGCCTGACCTGAGCCCATTGTGTCCTTGGAGGGGAGATGTGGGCTAGAGAGTCCCTCTCCATACAGTGTTTCTAGAACCAGCTCAGTATTTGTGTGAATCTCTGGGTGGGAAGTCTTCAGACAGGGTTATCTGAGGCCTGATTGCTCTGTATCCCTGACAGATGCTGTGTCACTCCTGTGCATCTACACCTCAGCTCTCAGTTCTGCAGTTGGGGACTCATGTCCTGCCTCAGGTAAAAGTGGGGGGGCAGGCCTGGGAACAAGCAGGCGGGCATTCAGGGAGTGGTGTTGCTTTCTCCTCGGTTGGCCAACACCAACATCACCTCTGCTTTACCAGAGGTGAATCAGAAAATCACAGCCACTGACATACGTAGAATTTACCAGGCAAACCTGGAAGGTGTATGAGGGCAGTGAGATATGTCCTTCACACACCATGGCCATGTCCCTGAAGGTGGGGACATCTTCCTTGGTGAAACTGCTTCCATAGGTTCCATGAAACAGCCTTTCTGCATTTCTTGCCTCAGCGGAAGTAGATTCTTCCCATCATCCTCAGAAGCCACATCTGGACATGGCCTGATACTGGACGAATGGGAGGAAGTCAGGGTGCAGTGCAGTCGAGGCAGAAATCAAACCTCATTGGGCACCACACAATTCATGGGGCCATGGCCGAGGTGGGGGCTGGCACACGGAGATGTTCCTCTGATTCACTTAGCACACGTCCCAGAGCAAACCCTGCAGGTGCCTGGGGTAGGAACAAGCCTGGCCCCAGGGCCACATGAGGCCAGGAGGTGCGTGCTCAGTGAGGTCCACAACCAGGTGTCACCAGTCAAGCCACACAGAGTGAGATGGAGGAGCTGCCAGTCTCTGGGCAGATGGTATTCACAGGGAGCATTTCTGTTTTAATGAACATGCCCCATGTTCCTCTTAAATAACCAGATACACCTCTGATTCAGTGGAAATCGTATTCTTTAAGGTGCTAGTGCCTTGGTGATTTCTGAGTATCATCGGCCCTGCTTCCTTGGCCCCTTCAAGCCAAGATGCCTATTGAGCATGAGGAGGTCCTTCCTGTGGGGACCCCTGTGAGCAGGAGGGGGAGGCTGTCCGTGGCCCCTTCAGCACATGACTGTTCCCTTCACATGTGGGTTGGTGCAGAGCCCGTGTGAGGTTGGGGAGGTGATAGTGAACTTAGGCCACACCTCTGGGGCAAAGGGAAGGCCCCTCTGCCTCCAGGTGGGCCTCCAGGTGTCCCTACCCTCGGGACAGGGCTGTGGTCTGCGCTGAGCCAGGTGAGGGACCTGCCTCCCTACTCTCCCTTTCCCCTCCATCCCCAACTGGTGAATTCCACGTTTGTTAGTGGCTGTGATTGTCTGATTCACCTCAGGGAAATTGGAGGTGATGTTGGTGTTGGCCAATGGAGGAGAAGGTTTCTGCAGAAGCGAGGCAGGGAGAGCAGCCTTCCCTGGTGAAACTGCTTCCACAGGTTCCATTAAAGAGCCACCCTGTTTTCCCTTGAGGAGGGCACTCCCAGGCTGGCTTGCTGGCAGCTGGCTGGCTGCTCTCAGCTACCTGAGAACTGTCATGGGCATCTGAGCCATTCCCACCCAGGGGCCTGGACATGAGCCCCTTCACCTGAACTTCTCCAGAACCCTATCAGAACTCCCAGCATGGTGGAAAGGCAGGGGAACTGTCAGATAGAGTAGCAGAGGCACCAGCTCCGGGCTCCGGGCCAGAGCTCACCTCTCAGCTAGACCAGGAGTGTGTCCACTGATGCCCTGACACAGGAGAACCACAGGAGGGGCTGCCTGTGAGCATTTCCCTGAAGGAGTCACCCACCACAGATCTGTCCCTGAGGTTTCCCAACCCTCTCCCCTATAAATAGGTACGTACCTTGGCCTCTGGAAGCCTGTAGCTCCACCTGCAACCCTGCTCCTCCTCCTGCCCTCGCCTGCCTGGCAGGCAGCACGAGGCTCTTCCACATCCTGCGGCTGTCTCTCTGCTTGCTCTTCAACAAGATTGCCCTAGGTGAGCTGGGGACCGGGGGATACTACTGGGGTCCAGGACCAGATGAAGGAGGCTGTGAGGAGAGCTAGTGACACTATGTCCTGTGCAGGCTGTCATATCAGAAGTATTAAGTCCATTTGCACTTCAGTGTGCCCATCTGGAATGGGGGTAAGAAAGTTTACTAATGTGGAGTTTGTAATGGGTGTGGTTAGAGCCTGCTCCTTGTGGATTATCTCTTAAACAGAGACCAGTGTTTGTGGAACAGAGCACGTGTCTTCTCATAACAGGGTGAAGTTGAGGAACCTTATTGGGGACCAACTGAGTGCTCTGGACAGCTCTCTGGGCAGGAGCACACCCTGCTTACACCCTGCTGCTCATCCTGAGCTTTGCTTTGGCCCAGGGGGCACCAATCCCAGGCAGAGGGCACCAACCTAAGTGGGCTGGCATAGGCCTAAGTAGGAGGGCAAAGACTTTTCTATGAGCAGCCCCAGAGGTCCGTGGGGGCGCAGTTTGGGAGGGCACCATCTGCAGTGCTCTGCGAAGGGCAATCCATCCTGTGTCACCAAGTGCCCTGCAGTCACGTTGGCTGTGAGCCAGGACCCTGACCTGTCTTCTGTCTCCTCACAGGTAATGAGATCTACTTCATTGAAGTCAAAGATTGCTGGAAAAAGAAAGGACAGTGCATGTTCAATATATGTTGGGGACGCCGGTCATACGGTGGCTTCTGCTACCAAGGGCGGGCCATTTGCTGCTACTTGGATTACCGGTTGGGATAGACCACAGGGACCTCTTGTGAGCATTGTTTTCCTACCAGAAGCCTTTTTTAAAATCATGGCTTCTTCAGACCCACATGAACCCTGTATCTCCTTTCTGTGGAGGTTAGGAAGGCAGGTTACCAGCCAAACAAGCCAGGCTCCTCAGCCTGCAAGCTCAGGATGAGAGTGGTGAGCACGGCTGAGGCTATGTCATCCCCTTCTCATTTCATTTCCAAACCAACATTTGAGTGATGCGAAGGGTTGGAGTGTGATCAAGCATCACTGAAACTCTTCCTTCACCTATGAACCTGGAAGTGCTTGTTGGCTTCCCAGTCAGGACACATCCAGGTGGCAGACTCAATTCCCGGTGTGGGGTGTGGAAGAAGGCAGCAGATCAATGATTCTTTGTCATCATTAATATTTCTATCACTACTTTTCTCTGTGAAAAATATATTAAAAAATGATGAAAGAACAAACACATAAATCCACTCCTCTTCCACATCACTCTCCAGGCCTAAGGTCTGGGCTCCCGAGGTCGACCTCACACACTCAAACTACCTGTTCTCCGTACCTCAGGGCACACCTGCTGAACCGCCCCTCATGGCCAGACTCCTGCACCAACCAGCCTGCAGGCAGCCACCTTCCCTCCCACGCCCACAGCTACCGGCCCACCACAGGCCTCCAGCACCACCTCTGCATCACTGCCTCCTAAGCAGGAATGAACTTCCATTGTCATACAAATGTTTGCTCTCATCCTGCCCTCCTATCAGTTTAGACACAGCACCCCCTGTTGGGGCAGAAGGCAGAGATGAAATGCAGGTACAGGTGGTGGCACTTCACTTTCTTTCAGGCAGCCTCAGTGACTGAGTTAACCCATGAAGTCTCCACGGCTTCTCCCTGCCCCGGTAAAGCTATGGAGTCTTAGGCACAGTGATAGTTGGGGGCTGGACATATGAGGGACACAGTGAAAACAGGCTTGTCTAACTATGCTGTATACCTAATTCAAACAGAATAATGCTGGATGTAAACTGTAACTGAAAACAATTTTAATAACATAATTTTAATTGGGAAATATTAAAAAGCTAAGCTATTCTGGGGACCACTCTGTCTTGTGAGAAAAAGGCAGGCTCTCAACCACTAGATGTCCCCATCCCAGTAAGTAACAGCTGAAGAAGTACATACCTTCCTTTTAGAACATCCCAGCTGAAGGAGGAAGCAAGGGTAGTGGGATTAGATAACTCCTGAGAGACATCACAGACCTGAAACAGGGCTCAGTGGTTGCATGAATACCCTTAGTGAACATCGGCCCTGACATCAAAGGATCAGGGGTTCAAATCCCAGCCAAGGACAACACATTCCTGGGTTAGCTGGCTCAGGTCTGGGTGGATTGGGGAGGCAACCAATTGATGTGTCTCTCTCAAATCTGTCTCTCCTCTCTCACATCTGTCCCTCTCTCTCTTACTCCTTTTTAATCTCTCTAAAGAAAATCAATGGAAAAATAGCCTCTGGTGAGGATTAACACAAACCAAGCAAAACTCCCTTTTGTGAAAAACCTGGGGGAGAGTGGTAGAAGGGACCATAGGATTATAGAGGGTGAGGGCTGGCTCCACCCAGCACTGAGACCAGGCTTTCCCCATTGGGGGGTGTATCCCCTGTGGGATGTAGTGGGATGCACCCAGGACCACACAGGAAAGAGTGTGGCCCAACATCTGGCTGAACCTGAAACTCATGGAGTCTCTAGGGTAACACTTTACAGGAAATTCAGAAGTTAGAGGCACCAGTAAAACTATCGCTCAGGGACGCAATCAGTCAAACCCAGAACGGGATACGGTCTCCAGGACAGGTGACCTGGTCCCTCCACCGCCCCACAGCACAAGGTAACAGAGAGAGCATGTCCCAGAGAAGGGAGAGGGGTCAAGCAGTCCCGCAGGCCCTGTGCGGACCCAGTGCTGACATAGCCCCTTACAAATGGCAGTTTCTGAGCCAGCCAGAAGGGTTTAATGTGTCCTTCGTAGCAGCAGGGTGCAGGATGGACCCTGTCAGATTGACTCCATGGGGGAGGTGCTGGAAAAGAAGGGACCCCATGACTACACCTGAGCATTGGAGTGTTGACAGGTGAAACGACCTGCTGTTTTGTCAAATAAGTGATCCCCGACTAATCTCCAGGGTCCCATGTGACAGTACCACTCTGTTAGCCTTGAAATGTGGTTCAGCCTCAGAAAAGAGGGAAATTCTGACCCGTGCTACAACACGGATCCACCAGAAGGAACCAGGCCCAATGTATTAATCCTGGCACAGAAGCACAAATGCCAGAGGATTCCACACAGAAGAGGTGCTTGCAGTCATCGAATTAAGAGACTGACAGTGCAATGATGATAGCCAGAGGCTGGGGGAGGGGAAGTGAGTGTTTAATAAGCCGAGAGTTGCTCTTTGGAAGATGGAAAGTTAAGGAGATGGACAGTAGTGAAGGCTATAACAATGAGAATGCCCTCCATGCCTCTGACCTGCACATTTAACAACGGTTAAAATCAGTGGGTTTTGTTCCATCTATCTGATCACAACAGACATTGAGCCAATGACATGGAAAGACTTCCCAGTGCTTAGGAGACGACCCTTTGTGAACAGGCCTCCAGGCACAGAGGCTGCACACGGGGGCAGAACAATGTCCTGGGACACCAACCCAGCTCAGCTGCCTGCCACTCAAGAACCAGTACTCAAGGGACAGGGTGTGATGGCTCAAAGCAGGTTTATTCAAGAGTCAGCAGCTTGAGAAGATGGAGGACCCTCAGCACAAACATCATCTTTACTTCTTGTTTTTCAATCCTCACCCCAGGACATGTTTCCATTGATGACAGAGAGAGAGAGGGAGAGAGGGAGACATCCACCAACCACCCCCCATATGCACCTCAACCAGGAATGGAAACTGCCACCAAGGGATGTGCCTGGACTGGGAATCAGACCAGAACCTTGGGAGCAAAGGACCAGGCTCTAAGCAGCTGAGCCACTGACCAGGGCAAAAGGATTATCCTAACATGTGAGGGCAGCAGAGGGTATGGGTGAGAAGACGAAGGCAGAAGCAGGAGAAGCAGAGGGTGCTGTATGCCAGTCAGCACCACCTGCTTGTAAACACACGGAACCCGGTCCAGAAGGCTCTGTCGCCCAGGTGGGCCCAAGTGAGCTGGGGACCATTGAGTAATGCCAGGGGCTGGGCCCAGGTTAAAGGAGCTGTGAGGAGAGCTGGAGACACTGTGCCCCCCTGTCCAGGCCGTCATTTTGTCAAACAGATGGGACGACTTGACTACAGCTATGCCTCAGGGTGCCCATATGGGATGTGGGTAGGAAAGTTTTTCTCATGCGGAGGTTTTAATGTGTGTGGTTGGAACCTGCTCGGTGTGGATTATCGATTAAACAGAGACCAGTGTTTGTGGAACACTGGAGCCAGAACGCCTGTAGGCTGAGTCGGGTTCCTTTGAGGTTGGCTCCTGCAGTCCTTTAGGCCAGTGATTGTCAACCTTTTCCATCTCAGGGCACACACACGAACCACTAAGCCTCTGCAGCACACCAACACACACATATTGGGCCAATCTGACAAAAAAAAAATAGGCATAGTGTTGATTCATGCGCAGGAGACAGCTATTGCTGTGATGGTGGCTGTGATTGTTTTACTGGACAATCAGGGAAAGGAGGTCAGTGACCCTGGCTACAGAGTCAGCATTGCATGTTTTAACAATTCATGCAGCCACACCAGTTGAAAATCATTGCTTGAAGTAACAGGCTGTTTATCTGTAGCTACATATGAGTCAGCAAGTCTTTCTTTTCAAAATATATCTTTATTGGTTTCAGAGAGGGAGAGACAGAAACATCAGTGATGAGAGTGAATCTTTGATCTGCTGCTGCCTACGGGGAGCCTACAGGGGATCTAGTCCACACAACCGGCCTGTGCCCTGACTGAGAATCCAACAGTGACCTCCTGGGTGGGTTGAAGCCACAGGACCTCGTTGTAAGCCTGTTGGTTTGGTAATGAAATGGGGGTTGGGGTGTGACCGTTGCCCCAGCCCTGTTCACCATCCAGTCCTGAGGTTGCAGGCAGAGCAGCCTGGCCTGTCTGGCATCTATCCGTGCTTTCTTAAGCTCCTCAGAAAGAAGACACAGGGTCCATGTGATCTGAAGAAGACATGCTTTAAGGAAAAAAAAAAGTTTTTCTTGTGGGAAAACAGTTTTTAGGTAGTTCCTGTCGCTTTGCCTCGGTCGTGTCCCCAGCTCACACACAACACCTGGCATTTGCTCCGTAGCATTTGCCAATCTCCCTCCTGTGTTCTGGGCATGGGGAGAAGTGGCAGATCCCCTGAAAATGGCCACACGTGGGACTCCTAGGCATCATATTGGTGATGAGGCCAGCACCTGTGAGGAGGCAAAGACAAGTCAGGCTCCTGGCTCACAGCCAACGTGGCTGCAGGACACTTGGTGACATAGGACACACAGCCCTTCCCAGAGCCCTGCAGACGGTGACTTCCCAGGAACTTCACCCCACTGACCTTTGGGGCTCCACATGCAAGGGCCCGTGCCCTGTGCCTTAGTTATATGCCAGCTGCCTGAGGTGTGTGCCCTCTGCCTGAGGTTGGTGCCCACTGAGGCCAAACCAAAGATGAGGATGAGCAGCAGGGCTGTAAGTGGGTTTCCTTCTGCCCAGAGAGCTGTGCAGAGCACATAGTTTGCCCCCAAATAAGGTTCTTCAGCTTCACCCTGTTACCAGAAGACACATGCTCTGTTCCACAAACACTGGTCTCTGTTTAAGAGATAATCCACACCGAGCAGGTTCCAACCACACACATTAAAACCTCTGCATTAGAACACTTTCGTACCCACACTCCAGATGGGCACCCTGAGGCATACCTGCAGTCAAGTCGTCCTATCTGTCTGACAAAGTGACGGCCTGGACAGGGCCCAGTGTCTCCAGCTCTTCTCACAGCTCCCTTCACCTGGTCCAGGCCCCTGGCAGTACCCAATGGTGCCTAACTCACCTGGGCCCACTTGGGCGAAGAGCAGGCAGAGAGGCAGCAGCAGGATGTGGAAGCGCCTCATGCTGGCTGCCAGGCAGGCAAGGGCAGGAAGGGGAGGAGGATTGCAGGTGGAGCCACAGGCTTCCAGAGGCCAAGGTGCCTCCTATTTATAGGGGAGAGTATTGGACAACCTCAGGGAGGGATCTGCAGGGCGTGACTCACTCGGGGAAATGCTCAGAAGCAGCCCCTCCTGTGGTTCTCCTGCGTGTTCGGGTCAGGTGGACACACTTCCCATGCCGCTAGAGGGTGACCTCTGGTCTGGAGCCCTGAGCTGGCACTTCTGCTGCTCTATCTGTTTGCTGCTCTACTCCACTGTCAGGCTGGGAATTCTCATGCATTTCTGAAGAAGGGGCTCATGCCCAGGCCCCTGGGTGGGAATGGCTCATATTCCCATATTAAGGGGTCTGGTACAGCAGCGACCAGCAAACCAGCTGCCAGCAAGCCAACCTCAGAGTCCCCTCCCCCTGGAAAATCATAGCGACTGTTTCATGGAACCTGTGGAAGCCGTTTCACCAGGGAAGGCTGCTCTCCCTGCCTCGATTCTGCAGGAACTTTCTCCTCCATTGGCCAACACCAACATCACCCTCCAATGTATACGAGGTGAATCACAATCACAGCCACTAACAAGGCTGGAGGCAAAAAAAGAGGACAAGACGCATGTTCCCCCCTTAGCTCAGCCCAGACCACAGCCACGTCCCTGTGGGCGAGGACACCCCGGGGCTCATCTGGAGGCAGAAAAGCCTCCCTGCCACCCCAGAGGTCTTGTCTCCATGTCACTAGCACCTCCCCAACCTAGCATGATACTCCCCACCAACCCACACATGAAGGGCACAGGGAGGTGGTGCGGGGGCCACAGATAGTCACCCCCACCTGCTCATGGGGTCCCTACAGGGAGGGTCTCTTTTCATTCTATTGGCCTGTTGGGATGAAGGGTCCAATGAAGTAGGAGCTGGCAATACTCAGACAATGACAAGGCACTAGCACCTTAAAGAGTATGCTTTCCAGAGGAAAGGAAATGGTGGAGGAATAGACGGACGTGTCCTGAGCCTTGTCCCTGAGCACAGGGAGAGCACAGTTGAGGGTCTCAGTGGGAGTATTTCTTGGTTCTTTAAGGGACAGATATACTCCAGGAGAATGTGGGGGACTCTGGAAGGGGCTTTTCTCATCAGGCAGCCCCCACTGCTGCTGGGTTTTCTCCTGGAGCCACCAGCTCAGATAGGGAGACCAAGCCATCTTAAAGGAGAAAGTGGATGTTATTGGAGGCCTGAAAATCTACAACTGCCACACCCAGAGAACATCTGCAAATCCCAGAACACTGGTCCCCAATTGGTGTAAATACTCATAAGAGCTCTACACTTCACATGAAAAGGTCATATTTCACCTGGGATAAGTTGAGGTTTCTGTTCCTGCAGAAGAGAATAACGTGGGCACTGTGGTAGTTGGAGGACAGAGGGAAGTCTGCACCTAGAGAAATCTGTGGCTGTTGGGCCTGGCACGATCCGTGAATGTGGAAGGCGGTTCTCAGGGCTGCTAACAGAGGGGATATCTAAAAAGCAATCCATTTTGATCTGAAGCATGACAGCCAGGGATTTATTAAAGTATGCCAGCTACTTGGATAAGAGGGGAAAGGGGCACTATGCAGACTTGCACTCTTTCCTCTTTAGATCCTTGCTTCTGATTGCTAAGCCAAATTCATAGTAACACGCCATTGGGGACACCCTGGAAGACTGCAGGGAATAGTTATTTTTCTGGAACCTGGGAATCAGAGTGCAGAGTGACCCTTGGAGAACCAGCTCTGGGGCAGCCCACTTCCACAAACTGGTATTGAATTCCACAGGGAAAGCAGGATCTAAGCACAGGCTAGAGAGGACCTATAGTCTCAGAGGTCAATCCAGAAACACTGCCACCCAAAGGCTGATTCACAAATGGACTCTTGCGTAACCACAAATAAAGAAATAAAGAGATTAAGACACATTGCCTTCTTAAAAATCAGTAAGGGCTTACAACACTGAGCACCTGGGGGGCATAGAGAACTATGCAATACTATCCTGACTGGGAAACAGGCATGCCAAACTCCACATTCTATTTTTTATTTCTTTTTATTTTTTATTTTTTCATCTTTTATTTAAGAAACTAATTTTTTTTCTTTCTCCTCTCTTGATTTTACCTTTTTAATTATTGCATTTTTATTTTCAATCAGTATTATTACTACTACTATTTTACCTTTTTGCTGAAAAAAGTGTTATTTTATTTTCTCTTTATTTTACTCTGGGATTTGAGTTCTGCATTCTATTTTCATCTTTCCTTTAGCATCCTTTTACTCTCTCAACTCTACCTTTATCCCATCACTCTCTTTCTAATTCTTCCCCTTTTGTTATCCTGTTTCTCTTGCCCTTTTCCCACTTTAGATTTTCCCTATTCTTTCTTTTTATCCCCAAGTAATTCACCTTGCTGAAACTGGTTTGGCTCAGTGGAGAGAACATTGGTCTGCAGACTGAAAGGTCCCAGGTTCAATTCCAGTCAAGGGCATGTATCCTGGTTGTGGGTACATTCCCTGAAGGGGGTGTGCAAGAGGCGGCTGATCAATGTCTCTCTCTCTCTCATCGATGTTTCTAACTCTCTTTCCTTCTTCCTTCCTCTCTGTAAAAAATCATTAAAATATATTTTTAAAAATTCACCTTACGTATATATCCAATTTTCCAAGTCCATACACACCTCTCTCTTCTCTGTCTTCCCTATCCTCAACATTGGTTTCTTTCTGTCCTTTTCTTGTTGTTTTCTTGAATGTTGATTACATTGATTTTTTATACTTTTTTGTGAGATTGTTTTGCTTATTCTTTTTGTTTTGTTTTGTTTGCTTTGTTTTTATTTGTTTTCTTCTGTTTTTTCTCTTCTCACTTGATATTAGTTGTTGTTTGTAGTTTTTATTAATCTCCAGGTACTTGTTGCTGGTATTTTTTGAGATTAGTGGCTGTTCTATTTGAGTTTTTTTATCTAGTTTGTTCCCCTTCTCTTTCTTATTCTCTTTCTCTTCTCTCTTACTTTTGTTCTTTTTTCTCCCTTCACCCAATTTCATTTTGGTACTAAAATTTCATTCTTTTCTTTTTTCTCTTTTCTCTCTTTTTCTTTCTTTCCTATCCCCTATCTTACTTCTATCTGCTGGTCACCTTTATTTGTGGCTATTAATATCATGAATACATTTCTGTTCAGTGCCTTGTGAATTGTACATAGTTGTCTTATATTTTGTGCCTTTAAATCAAAGTAGGAGTGAGAGAGAACTAAATAACCAGACACCTGGAGAAGTGAGACCATGAGGAGACAAAGAAACAGCCCTCATATGAAAGAAAAGCAGGTATCACCAGAAAAGGAAGTAAATGAAATGGAGGCAGGTAACCTGCCAGAGAAAGAATTCAGAGAAATAGTCATAAGATGGGTGAAAATAATGGAAGACAAATTTGACAATATGAGTAAGAACCAAGAGGAAATGAAGAAGAACCAAGAAGAAATGAAAAAATGACTTAGCTGCTGTAAAGAACTCAATAGAAAGCATCAAAATTAGACTAGAAGAAGCAGAGGACCACATCAGTGAGCTTGAAGACAAGGTAGGAAAAAATATCCAAGTAGAGCAGCTTCTAGAAAAAAAAATTAAAAATAGGAGGAGAGCCTAAGGGAACTTTGGTACAACAGGAAATAAAACAACCTCTGCATAATAAGAGTTCCAAAAAAGAGGAAACTGAGCAAGGAATAGAAAACCTATTTGAAGAAATAATGACAGAAAACTTCCCTGATATAGGGAAGGAAAAACCCACACAAATCCAAGAAGCTCACAGAATCTCAAGCAAAATGAACCCCAAAAGACTGACGCAAAGGCACATTATTATTAAATTGGCAAACACCAACAGCAAAGGAAAAATCTTAAAAGCAGCCAGAGAGAGACAGAAAGTTACCTAAAAAGGAACCCTCATCAAAATAGCGACTGATTTCTCAACAGAAACTCATAAGGCAAGAAGGGAATGGAATGAAAATACTAAGTCATGCAAGTGAAGGGTCTGAATCCAAGAATACTGTACACATTAAGGCTATAAGCAATATTTTTCTAGGAATATGTCCATTTCCCCCAGGTTGTCCAGTTTGTTGGAATAGAGTTGTTAATATTATTTTTTATTTTTTAATTAAATTTTTATTATTCCAATTATTACATTTGTTTCTCTTTTTCCCCCTCAATAGCTTCCGTCTACCCAACTCCCATCCTTCCCTCTGCACTTACCTCCCTCCCATTGACCTCATCCATAGGTGTATGATTTTTGTCCAGTCTCTCCCTGTACACCCCTCACCTCTTTCCCCCTGAGAATGATCAGTCCACTCCCTTTCTGTGCTCCTGATTCTATTATATTCACCAGTTTATTCTGTTGATCAAATTTGTAATTCCCTTAATTTTTAGATTCACTTGTTAATAGATATGTATTTGTTGTTCATAATTTTTTATCTTTTACTTTTTTCTTCTTCCTTTTCTAAAAGAGTACCTTTCAGCATTTCATATAATACTGGTTTGGAGTAGATGAACTCTTTTAGCTTTTTCTTATCTGTGAAGCTCTTTATCTGCCCTTCAATTCTGAATGATAGCTTTTCTGGGTAGAGTATTCTTGGTTGTAGGTTCTTGCTATTCATCACGTTGAATATTTCTTGCCACTGCCGTCTGGCCTGCATCATTTCTGTTGAGAAATCAGTTGACAGTCAAATGGGTGCTCCCTTGTAGGTAATGAACTGTTTTTCTCTTGCTGCTTTTAATATTCTCTCTTTGTCTTTTGCTCTTGGTATTTTAATTATGATGTGTCTTGGTGTAGTCCTCTTTGGATTCCTTTTATATGGGGTTCTGTGTGCTTCCTGGATTTGTAGGTCTATTTCTTTTACCAGATGTGGGAAGTTTTCAGTCATTATTTCCTTAAATAGGTTTTCAGTATCTTGCTCTCTCTCTTCTTCTGGCACTCCCACAATTTTGATGTTGGTACGCTTGAAGCTGTCCCAGAGGCCCCTTACATTATCTTCACATTTTTTGATTCTTTTTTCTTTTTTCTTTTCCAGTTGAGTGTTTTCTGATTCTTTATATTTCAAATTTTTTACTTGATTCTTGCCTTTCTCTAGACTGCTGTTAGGACTCTGTATAATATTTTTTTATTTCAGTCAGTGTATGTTTAATTTTTAAGTGGTCCTTTATCATCTCTAGTTGGACCTTTTCCATCTCTAGTTGGTCCTTTTGCATCTCTAGTTGGCCCTTTTTCATCTCCTCTTGGGTCTCGCTAAATTTATCCATCTTTTCTAGGATATTCTTGAAAAACCTTATAAGTGTGGTTTTGAACTCTATATCCAGTCATTTTTTTCCCTCCATTTCTTTTGTTTGTGATCCCTTCCCTTGTCTCGGCATTTTCACTATGCTGGGAGAACTTTTGTGTTGGATTCAGCCTTATAATACCAGACTTGCAACACTGCAGAACCTCTCTGTTGAGCTTGGGATGGGTGGGACTGCCTGCCTTCCAGTAGGCCCTGCCCTCCACGGCCGGAGTCTCACATGACTGGGTAATCTCTGGAGCCGTCATTGTGCACGCATGCACCCGGAGTGCCTCTAGACTGCTGTCTTTCAAGCTCCTCTGTGCTCCGGGACCACAAGAGTCTGGGTCCCCAGGACTTCACGTGAAACAGGGACTTAGTGGAGTCAGAAGTGGCAAAGTTGGGAGGGTCTGTCACCCTCTCACCCACTTGCGAAAGCCAGCGGCACAATCAGCAGTCTGTCTCTGCATGCAGTGCTGTGCACGCCACCAGACCTCTGATCTTTTGCGACTCCCCTAAATTTCCGTGCACCTCTCCCTTTTCACAGTCCAAACTCCCCCATATGAGTTTCGACTGGATCTGGGGTTTAGTGTCGTAGGATAAGGGGTTCAATGCCTTTGAGAGTCTCTGTTTCCCTCCTTCCAGAGAAAGCCAGCCAGGCACTCCAGCACCTGCTCTCTCCACATGTGCGTCTCCATACCTCAGCTTTTTGCAGCTCCTCCAGGTCTCCGTGAGCCCCTCTCTTTCCTTCTAGTTGTAGAATTTCCACTCAGCCAGCTTTCCTGTGGTTCTGGATGATGTCCGCTCTGTCTTTTAGTTGTAGTTTTGAAATTGTTGTGCGAGGCAGCAGTGTAGGTGTTTACCTATGCTGCCATCTTGGATTCCTGTTAATAGTATTTTTTAACAATCCCTTATATTTCAGTGCGGTCTGTTGTTATTTCATCTCTTTCATTTCTGATTTTGTTTATTTGGATCCTCTCTCTTAGCTTCTTGTTAGTCTAGTTGGAGGTTCATCAATCTTGTTTATCCTCTCAAAGAACCAACTCTTGTTTTGTTGATCTTTTGCATTGTTTCTTTGGTCTCTGTGTCATTAAAAAAATAAATAAATAAAACAAATAGAAAGTGAAGAAAGAACACAGGATCAAAGAATAAAAATGGTGATAAGTATGTACCTATCAATAATAACTTTAAATGTAAATTGATTAAATGCCCTGATCAAAATATATAGGGTAACAGATTAGATAAGAGAAAACGACCCATATATCTGCTGTCTACAAGAAAGTCACCTCAGAAGAAAAGATGTACACAGACTGAGGGTGAAGGGATGAAAAAAGGTTTTTCAGGCAAATGGAAATTAAAAAAAAAAAGCTGAAGTAACAATACTTATACAGTGGTACCTCGAGATATGAGTTTAATTCGTTCCGTATGTAACCTTGAGGCATGGGAAACTATGAGACGCTCGAGTCGCGGTAAACTGGTGGGTCGCGTGCAGCCAGCCAATTCTCGGCAATTACTCTTTTCTCAATTGTTGCTCGTATTTCAAAGTAAAAACCGCTCACTCGACTGCTTATATCTCAAAAAACTCATATGTTAGGGCACTCGTATCTCAAGGTACCACTATATTTGACAAATTAGATCCCAAAGTGAAAGACATAACAAGAGATAAGGAAGGCCACTTTATAAATACTAAAGTGAGAAATCCAGCAAGAGGAAATAACTCTAGTAATAACTCTATACACCCAATACAGAAACACTCCCCCTGAGGACTGCCTGCCCCATGTCCGGCAGCTCCTCAGTCTCACTCTTGTGTGAACTGCAGGTTTTGGCTCTCAGGGCTGTCCACTGTGCATAGGGCAGCCTGGCCCATTCTAGGATCTGAGACCTGTGCTGAGTGAGTCAGAGGAACACCTCCCTGTGCATTAGGCTCCCGGCAGTCGCTCTGATAAGGTTAAGCTCCCACCAGGGCAACAATCCCACGGACTGTGCCCTGCTCAGTGAGTTTGGTTTCTGCCTGGACTGGACTGCACCCTGACTTCCTCCCATTCCTCTAGTACCAAACCAGTGCTCCAGTCTTTTTCCCTTCCTTGGGTTGGGGATCAATGGGAAGTGAACCAGCCCTTTTCCCCAAAGCCATGCAAATGGAATGGGACAAGCTAATACATCTTCAGAGATGTCACCATAGCCCATCCAAGGACCATCTTCAGGCCACAGAGAAACCAGAGACACCTCCTACAACCCAGGGGAGAGTATTGGGGTCACTGCCTAACTACACTCCAACTGGGGGTACCCCCAGCCAACATCAAGAAACCTCCTCCACTAGACCCGGGGTGACAGGCTCCTCCAGTCTCCACCATCATGCTGTTCTCTTGGCTTAGCAACCCCTCTCACTAAATGCCCACCTACTTGCTCCCAGGTCTCCCTTGGTAGGACCTGCGTCCCCAACTTCTGGACAGAGAGCAGAGGTCTATCTGGACAGGAGTGAAACTGCTTCTGACATAGATGCAGAGCAATCAGGCCTCAGCTGGCCCTGCCTGAAGACTTGCCACCCAGAGGTTCACACAAATATTGAGCTGGCTCTACAAAGGCTGTATGGAGAAGGAGTCTCTAGCCAGTATCTCTCCTCCAGGGACACAATGGGCGCAAATCAGGAGTTGCCACCCCAGCAACCAGGGACATTAAAATGTTTGGTTTGGCCCATATTACATGGCCCAGTGGTGACGTGTCAACCTATGAACCAGGAGGTCATGGTTCAATTCCTGCTCAGGGCATATGCCTGGATTGTGGGCTCAATCCCCAGGGAATGGAAGAGAATAGGGGGGAGAGCGTGCAGAAGGCAGCCAGCGCATCAATAAATCTCTCCCTCATTGATGTTTCTATCTCTCTCTCCCTCTCCCTGTCTCTCTGAAACCAATATATACACATATACACATACACATATATACACATATACATATATTCATACATTCATGTATACATATACACACACACGTGTGTGTGTGTGTATGTGTGTGTGTGTGTGTAGTAAGTATCTTGTTTGACCTGTGATTTTTTTTGAAAGAAACTTCCTGGTCAAAGGGGAGATGAGGAAGGAGTAAAGATAGAGAATGTACAACCTGGACACAGGACCAAGCTGATAAAATTACTGACATGATGAAGCTCATGGCAGGAGGCCATGGTGCTATGCTTCCTGTAACCAGCCTGGGAGTCGGGAGCTTGAACTTTCCAGCCCTGCATCACTGCCTGATTCCCATGTGGCACCTGCACCCCATCTCCAGATGGCCCTCTGATTACCCCCAAAGGACTCACCTGTCCAGACTGTCCGGCGCCCATTATGCACAGAACATTGGGCACAACCGAACCTCCTAGTGCCCACTTTCCAGCCCTGCACACCTCACCTAGACTCCTCTCAAGGTCATTCCACAGTCCCAGGTATGAAAAATGGTGAGGACAGATTCCCTGCCTCAGGGCTAACGGTGTTAATTCTCCCCATCATCCTCAGAACCCACCTCTAGATCTGCCAATCCCCTCAACTGATGAACCCACACAGGGGTGGGTTGGTCGGGAAGGTGAGCTTGGCTTGGCTGAAGATGGGGAGACCAGGTGTAGGAGGGGGTGACCCAGAAAAGGGGTGCATCCAGTCTGTCTAGCTTTTTCTGGAAGCAGGGATTCTGAGAACGTAAAGAAAGCTGGAGGGCTGCCTAGAGGAAGGCACATCCACCTCTGCTGCCCTTAATCATGGAAAATGGCCTGGACTGGCTCCTTATGTGGGTGTGAGTCCCTCCAGGACCTGCTAATTAGACTGGAGATTGTCTGCAGGAAGAGATGAACCACAATACTTACATGGGTATGTGCAAATCCCATGAATACACAATAGGGCAGGGAAGGCTGGGAAGGGATGGATTGGGGGAAGGGAGGAGGCTCAACAGACAGAGAAGAGATTACCCTGCTTGCACTGGTCCTGGTGCCCAGCACAGCTGGCCTCGCTGCCTAGAAGCCAACTGTGAGTTGAGGGTGAACTTCTCCTTCACAGCCAACCTGGTGGTATCTCCAGAACCCACCTGTCCTACACTATGGTCACCCCTCTAACCCATCCATTCTTTCTTCCTCCCTGTACACCCTGGCACCTCCCCCAACTTGCTGTGCCCAGACCTGCCCTGCTTGGCCCCCACCTGTCCTTTCTCTGCCTCCTGCATTCAGGGGAGGGTCCCTGGGCCAGACACAGAAGCCTCAGCGCCATCCAGCCCGGCCCACAAACTGTCTGACTCCCTCTGTTGCACCTCAGCTTCCTCATCTGGAAAGTGGGGCCTGGAGAGAATGGCAATCCCAACCTCACCCCACAGGCTCAGGGGATGGTCTATGAGTCATGGGATGGCCCAGGGCAGTTAGGGGGCATCCAGAAGCAATGGGCAGCGACATACGGGATGTTTTCCTTCAGGCCAAAGTCAGAACCACTTGTTCATTGTTGTAATCCTACACCCAGCAGGAGCCCTGGCACAGGCCTACCCTTCAGCTCCATGAACAACTGGAACCAGGGGAGGAAGATGCATTTCAAAGAAACAGGCAGCCACTGGGCTTCCATTATGTCCAGACTAGGATCCCGGGCTCATCTGAACCCAAGGACTAACCGTTCTGATATGAAGGAGATAAAAAGATGAGTAACTCTCATTCGAGGCACAGACACAGGAGCACTGAGAAGTAAACACTGCAGTAAAGGCCAAGGGAGGAAAATGTAACTGGGAGGTCAAGACCAGCTCACAGGCCTGAACGAAAGCACAGACCTCCCTCTGAGCTACAGCAGAGGGGGCCCAGGCCCAGGAAATAGCCCTGAGGTGGAAAGGGCAGGAAAAGCAGAGGAACAGGGGCAGGGAGCCCAGAGCATGAACACAGATGGGAACCTGGACGAGAAAAGGGAGATAAACCAGGGAAATAGGACGACTCTAAGTATGAGCTGCAGGTTTCCGTGTAGTCTCAGGGCAGGAGAGAGTATTCAGGGTTCTCCCAGGCATTGGTCTGCTCAGTGGTATTTAAATTCATGATTCTTGCTCTACATCAACCTATTAACCAGGAGTTCAGGGTTTCATTCACTGGTCAGATCACATGCCCGAGTTGTGTGCTAGATCCCCAGTGTGGAGTGGGCAAGAGATAGACAATCAGTGATTCTCTCTCATCATTGATGTTTCTATCTCTTCCTCTTTGAAATCAATAAATATACATTTTTTAAAAAGAAAGAGAGAGAGAAGAAAAAGAGAGAGAAATAATAAAAAAAAAAAGAAAGGAAGGAAGGAAGGAAGAAAGGAAAGAAGGTAGAAAGAAAGGCTCATGTTGGCCAATGGAGGAGAAATTTCCTACAGAAGCGAGGGAGGGAGAGGAGCCTTCCCTGGTGAAACTGCTTCCATGTAACAGCTGCTCAGCTTTTCCCATGAGGAGGGGACTCTGAGGCTGGCTTGCTGGCAACTGGCTTGCTGGTTGCTGCTGCCCCAGACTCCTTTTCACAGGCATCTGAGCCATTCCCATCCAGGAGCCTGGGCATGAGCCTCTTCTCCTGAACTCCAGAACCGCATCAGAGCTCCTATCCTGGGGAAGGGGGGTAGGAGGGGAATGGAAAGGGGGATCAGGCAAATAGAGCAGCTGATGCGCCAGCTCAGGGCTCCAGGACAGAGCTCACCACCTCCCTCCTTCCTTCCCCTGCCACTCCAGCTGGATGGAGAGTGTGTCCACCTGACATGCAGATACAGCTGAACCACAGGAGGGGCTGCTTGTGAGCATTTCCCTGATTGAGTTGCCCCACACATATATCCCTGAGGTTGCACAACCCTCTGCCCTATAAATAAGGAGGCACCTTGTCCTCTGGAAGCCTGTGACTCCACCGGCAAGCCTCCTTCTCCTCCTGCCCTCGCCCAGCCTGGCAGCCAGCATGAGGCTCTTCCACATCCTGCTGCTGCCTCTCTGCCTGCTCTTTGCCCAGGTGGATCCAGGTGAGCTGGGGACCAGTGGGCACTGCCCGGGGCTGGGACCAGGTGAAGGGTCCTGGAAGAGAGCACCTGTATTCTGGTGACAGTGAGGAAGCAGAGGAACCTTATCTAGGGACGAACTAGGTGCTCGGCACAGTTCTCTGGCAGAAGGAATCTCCAGTGACAGCCCTGCTGCTCATCCCAGCTTTGGTTTGGTCTCAGTGGGCACCAACCTCAAGCAGAGGGCACAGACCTCAGGCAGCTGGCATAAACCTAAGGCAGAAGGCACAGACCTTTGCATGAGCAGCCCCAGAGGTCAGTGGGGGCGCAGTTCCTGGGAGGGCACGGTCTGCAGGGCTCTGGGAAGGGCGGAGTGTACTGTGTCACCAAGTGTCCTGCAGACACGTTGGCTGTGAGCCAGGAGCATGACATGTCTTCTTTGCCTCCTCACAGGTGATTGTCTCCTTGCAAGTCTGGGCTACGAGATGGATGACAAAAGATGTCCCAACAGGGGGGGTGTCTGCTACTTCACGGAGTGCCCGTACCCCAGTTCCCAGCACTCCACGTGCTATGGAGGGAGGGCCAAGTGCTGCCTCTGAGCTGGGGCCACAGGGGAGACAAATCCAAAGGAACTACTTGTAAGTGTTGTTTTCCCACAAGAAAAGCTTTTTTCAAAGCATGACTTCTTCAGACCCACATGAACCCTGTGTCTCCTTTCTGAGGAGCTTAGGAAAGTGAGTTAGAAGCCAGACAGGCCAGGCTGCCCAGCCTGCAACCTCAGGTTGAGGGTGGTGAGCAGGGCTGGGGCCACTGCAAACCGTCAACTCCCATTTCATTACTAAAACCAAAAAGCTTACAACTAGGTCCTAGGGCTTCCACCCATGACCCCAGAAGTCACTGTTGGATTCACAGTCAGGGCACAGGCCCGAGTTGAGGGCTAGATGCCCAGTAGGGGCCTGGCAGGAGGCAGTAGATCAATGATTCACTTTCATCATTAATGTTTCTACCTCTCCCTCTCTGAAATCAATTTAAAAAAGTATATTTAAAAGAAAAAGGACTTGAAAAGTCATATGTAGCTACAGGTAAACAGCCTGTTGCTTCAAGCAATGATTTTCAACTGGTGTGGCTGCATGAATTCTTAAAACATGCAATGCTGACTCTGTAGCCAGGGGCACTGATCTCCTTTCCCTTCGATTGTCCAGTAAAACAATCACAGCCACCATCACAGCAATAGCTGTCTGCTGTGCATGAATCAACACTATGCCTATTTTTTTGTCAGATTGTCCCAATATGTATGTTTTGGTGTGCTGCAGAGGCTGAGTGGTTCGTGTGTGTGCCCTGAGATGGAAAAGGTTGACAATCACTGATGTAAAGGACTGCAGGAGCCAACCTCAAAGGAAGCCCAGTCAGCCTGCAGGCGTTCTGGCTCCAGGGGAGTTGACCACCTTGGAGGAGAGACAGAGCCTCCTGGACCGGGTCCAGAGTGTTTTTCAGAGGAGATGGTGCTGACTGGCACTCAGCACCCCCGGCTTCCCACGGTTCTACCTTCCTCTTCCCACTCATACCCCCTGCTGCCCTCACATGTTAGGATGGTCCTTGTGGCCTGGCCAGTGGCTCAGCTGCTTGGAGCCTGGTGCTGTGCTCCTAAGGTTCTGGTCTGATTCCCATGCCAGACACATCCCTGGGTGGCAGTTTCCATTCCTGGTTGGGGTGCATATGGGAGGTGGCTGGTGGATGTTTCTCTCTTTCTCTAGAATCAATGGAAACATGTTCTGGGGTGAGGATTGAAAAACAAGAAGTAAAGATGATCTTTGTGCTGAGGGTCCTTCATCTTCTCAAGCTGCTGACTCTTGAATAAACCTGCTTTGCTGCATCACACCCTGTCCCTTGAGTACTGGCTTCTGAGTGGCAGGCAGCTGAGCTGGGTTGGTGTCTCAAGACATTGTTCTGCCCCCATGTGCAGCCTCTGTGCCTGGAGGCCTGTTCACAAAGGGTGGTCTCCTTCACACTGGGAAGTCTTTCCATGTCATTGGCTCAATGTCTGTTGTGATCAGATAAATGGAACAAAACCCACTGATTTAACCGTCGTTGATTGTGCAGGTCAGAGGCATAGAGGGCATTCGCATTGTTGCAGCCTTTACCACTCTCCATCTCCAGAACTTTCCATCTTCCAAAGAGCAACTCTCTGCTTATTAAACCTTCACTTCCCCTCCCCGGACCCCTGGCCACCACCATTGCATTTTCTGTCTCTGAATTTGATGACTGCAAGCACGTCTTCTGTGTGGAAGCCTCTGGCATTTGTGCTTCAGTGCTGGGATTAATACACTTCACCTGGTTCCCCCTGGCGGATCCGTGTTGAAGCATGGGTCAGAATTTCCCTCTTTTCAGAGGCTTAGCTGAGCAGACAGCAGGTATTTCAACTATCAACACTCCAAAGAGCAGCTTCCAGGCATGGGGTCCCTTCTCCTCTAACACCTACCCCATTGAGTCACCCTGACAGGTAACTCCTGCACCCTGCTGCTGCCCAGGACACATTAACCCCTTCTGACGGGCTCAGAAACTGCTGTTTGTAAGGGGCCTTGTCAGCACAGGGTCCACACAAGGCCTGTGGGTTGCTTAGTGTTGGAGTAAGGTATATGGTGTCCAAAGCATCCCTTCATATAAACTTAACCATGGAGGTTTCGGACATTAAGTAGTTGCAAGCAAAGATACTACTCCAGGCAAGTAAGACTGAGGGGAGGCATCAACATCTGACCTTATCTATCTATCTATCTATATATCTATCTATCTATCTATCTATCTATAAAGAGCCATTGTCTGTAACTTCCAAAATGATCAAAGTCTCGACCAAACACCAGGCTGCACAGGCAGCATGCTTAGTGGGCTGAACTTCTGAACGAGAGAGAGAGAGAGAGAGGCTTGCAGTGGGGACTCGCGTGAGACTGCCTCATGGCACCCCACATCCCTCCCTGACTTAACACTCTGATGCCAAGCCAGTAAGGGCCTCCTCTAGGCCACAGCCCCAGGTTCCATACCCCCACTCCAGGCCTGAGAGCATGGCACCGGTTAGGGGCAATCGGGGGTCCAGAAAATCAGTGTGAGAGGCTGGGAGGCATGTGGGGGATGTATTTACACTGCAAAGTTCCCTGCTTCTACCCTGGCCCCTGCATGTCTCCTCCCTCCCCTCGGCTGCCCAGCTCCTGACTATGCACTTGCTGATCAGGCCCGACTGCACCGGGGAGTGAGCCAGTTCCTGGGACAGGATGGCTGGGCCACAGCAGTTCATGAGGGCAACAATACCTGCTGGGCACACGCATCCCTCGGGCAGTGGGGGCAGCTGGCCAAGCTGAGTCTGGCTTCGGTGGGGCTAGCAGGAGCAGAGGCTACCCCAGTCTCCAGAGGTCCCGGTCCAGAGGGTGGCTCAGCGATGAGCTGTATCTCCATGCTTGGTGCCCAGGGACAGCCCTGAGCTACTGAGATCCCCCACCCCATGCTTCAGGGAGAGAGAGGAGACTCAGGGCCACCAGCACCCTAGCCAGCACGACACCGCTGCCCTCTGTGGACCAGGCAGTGTCCAGAGCTAGAGAGCTGCTTCCGACCCCTTCCATGCTGGAACAGTGGGGAAGGTGCTGAGGCAGGGAGGGGACCTCAGCCAGGGTCCTCCCAACCCAGGGAAGGGGCCCAGCCTGGGCCCAGTGGAGAGCTTAGGAAGTCTGGCTGAGCAGGCACAGATTCATACCAACTCTACTCTGCAACCTTTCTCCAGCTCTCCAAGCTAGCCCCCCCCCCCCCGCCCCACCTGCCTGGGGGAATGGGCTCTGGGTGACCTCCCCAAATACAGACTGTGGACCTGGAGACCTTGAGGAAGAGTGCCCACCAGGGCCCGGGCAGGGGCCAGTGCAGAACTATCAGGGCAGATCTGCGTCAGTGTCTCTGTGAAGTCTGCAGCTGACCCAAGGATGAAACCGAGAGGGGAGAGGCCAGGAGCCATAAATTCCCAGAGCTTTAGCCACTAGAAAACAGCCCGGCTTGGAATGCGAGGTGGCTGTATGTTCAGCTGAGAAGTGAGGGGGCTGAACCCCTACAGTCACTAGGCTCCTGTCGATCCAAG
The DNA here is from genome assembly GCA_004026805.1 of Lasiurus borealis. Classification (NCBI taxonomy): domain Eukaryota; kingdom Metazoa; phylum Chordata; class Mammalia; order Chiroptera; family Vespertilionidae; genus Lasiurus; species Lasiurus borealis. Next base: position 206,579 of record PVJN01000276.1, on the reverse strand, counting down.
GCCCGAGTGTCCACCTCAAAAGGAAAAAAACAAAGGAAAGGAGGACAATTGAAGGAAACCATGTCTAGATTTTTCCCATCCCTCTCTCTCTCTCTCTCTCTCTCTCTCTCTCTCTCTCTCTCTCTCTCTCTCTCTCCCTCCTGCCTACAAAAGCCCCAGGTCCAGCCACAGTTCTGTCCCCACTTTTAGTCCCCTGTTCTCCAACCACAGAGGAAAGAAATCAGGAAGGAGTCCGTGCTGCCCCCAGAAAGTATCTATATACCTGATCGGCCGGTTGCCTCCTGCATAGGGAGGACAGACTGTAGCTTTAGGCTCGCTCCCCTCGGGGATTGGGCCTAAGCCATCAGTAGGACATCCCGTGAGGGCTCCAAGACTGTGAGAGGGGGCAGGCTGGGCTGAGGGATCCCCTCCCCAGTGCACAAATTTTTGTGCACCGGGCCACTACTATTAATATAATCACAACTGCCTGAGGAATTACGCCACACAAATATATGCAGTTACAAATCATCCAGCACTTTATTGCTCACATAAATTCCCGGTACAGGCTTAATGGGGTCCCCAAAGCTTGGCTTCTGCTGGAGGCAGCTGTAGCGCCATCTGGTAGCTGGCAAAATCAGCTACGGGTTTCCTCGGCTTCTGCCTCCAGAGACCTTGTAAGACTTTCCTCATTTGACCTCATCTCCATCTCGATAGGTCAGGGAATTGAATCACAGCTGGATGGGGAGTGGGAGAGGGATTAGCCATCTTTTGCCATTTGGCGTTTTGCACGGAGCAGGCAGATCGCCAATAGACCTACGCTTCTTCTGGAGGCGATTCATCCTCTCTGGTTTGGGTCCCCATTATGTAGCCAGGTTGTTCACCCACGAACATAAGTCCAGGTGCTTATCACTCACTTTAGGGTACCAAACAAGTTTCTGTCAACGTGCCACAGGTACACCTATAAAACAGGTTTTCAACCAAAGTAAATTCAAAACAAGTCCTCATCTATGGGTTACGCTCTTCTAAGTTACTTCACAAACATTTTTTTTTCACACAGGTGTTTATTACACTAAGGTTCATACAAATATTTTTCTACTATGACACTTGGTCCCTCTCCCTTCTCTGGGACTCGCTCTCTCTGTTCCTTCTTGCTGTGGGACAGTGGAGGGACCAGGTTACCTGTCCCCCAAGACTGTCTCCCGTTCTGGGTTTGACCGATTGCATCCCTGAGCTATACTTTTACTGGTTCCTCCAACTTCTGTATTTCCGGTAAAGAATTCGACCTAGAGACTCGATGAGTTTCAGGTTCAACCAGTCGTTGGGCCACACTCTTTTCTGTATGGTCCTGGGTGCATCCCACTACATCCCACAAGGGATGCATCTCCAGTGGGGACAATCCTGGTCTCAGAGCTGGGCTGGGGCCAGCCCCCACCCTCTTGGGAAAGCTGGGCAGCTGTTTCATGGAACCTGTGGGAGCAGTTTCACCAGAGAAGGCTGCTCTCTCTCCCTTGCCTCTGCAGGAACTTTCTCCTCCATTGGCCAACACCAGCCTTCCTTCTTTCCTTCCTTCCTTCCTTCCTTCCTTCCTTCCTTCCTTCCTTCCTTTTTTCTTTCCTTCCTTCCTTCTTTCCTTTTCTTTTTCTAAAATACATATTTTTCCTTTTTTCAAAAATATATTTTACTGATTTTTTTAAAGAGAGGAGCGTAGAGGGATAGAAAGTTAGAAACATTCATGAGAGAGAGACATCAATCAGCTGCCTCCTGCTCGTCCCTTACTGGGGATGTGCCCACAACCAAGATACATGCCCTTGACTGGAATGGAACCTGAGACCTTTCAGTCCGCAGGCCGACGCTCTATCCACTGAGCCAAACCGATTTTGGCATAAAATATATTCTTAATTTAAGAGAGGAAAGGCAAGCGAGAGAAATAGAAACATCAGTGATAAGAGAGAATCATTGCTCAGCCACCTCCTGCCTGCCCCACAATGGGGATCCGGCCCACAACCTGGGCATTTGCACTGACCAGGAATTGAACCTGGACTTTCTGGTTCCATAATTCAAAGCTCAACCTTGACCCATGCTGGCTGGGCCTACAGGCTGCTTCTTGTCTGCTTCTTGTCACACAGACACCGGTAGAGTTTGTGGGGTTGTTGTCTGTCTGTTCCAGGGAGGTCAATCTCATCTAATGGCACTTATGTTCTGGGAGGCAAGGAACTGATTTACCTGAGGTGAATCAGAAAATCACAGCCACTAACATCCGTGGAATTCACCAGGCAGGGCTGGTGGGATTAGAAAGGGCAGTAAGACGTGTCCCCCACCTGGCTCAGGCCAGACCACAGCCACATCCCTGAGGGTGGGGACACCTGGAGGCTCATCTGGAGGCAGAGAGGCTACCTGTCGCTCCAGAGGTATGGCCTCCACATCATGAGTAAGTTCCATGAGTAGAGGGTACGTCCAGCCGGTTTATCTTTTTCTGGGAACACAGACTCTGAGCCCCAACCTCACAGGGCTCCTCACAAACCCACATAAGAAGGGAACAGGCATGTGGTGTGGAAGCCACAGACAGTCACCCCCTCCTACTCATAGGGGTTCCCCACAGGGAGGCTCTCTACACACTTAATAGGCATCTTGGGATGAAGGGGCCAACGAAGGAGGCCAGTGATACTCAGACATTCCCAAGGCTCTAGCACCTTAAAGAATATGCTTTCCAGCAGCTCAAAGGTGTGTCTGGCTATTTAAGAGCAACATGGGGCATGTTCCTTAAAACAGAAATGCTCCCTGTGAACACCATCTGCCCCGAGTCCGGCAGCTCCTCCGTCTCACTCTGTGTGACCTGGTGGGTTGATTGGTGACACCTGGTCGCTGACCTCACTCAGCAGCAGAGGGAACTCGGTGCACGCACCTCCTGGCCTCATGTTCCCTTGGGGGGCCAGGCCTTGTCCCTGACCTGGCCACCTACAGGTTTTGCTCTCAGAGCTGACACCCCCACACAGCTCAGACGGGCCCACTCAGCTCTGGGACGTGTGCTGAGTGAGTCAGAGGAACACCTCTGCCTACATTAGGCTCCCGGTGGTCACTCTGATGAGGACAAGCCCCTACCACACCCACAGCCCCGAGCGCTGTGTGGTGCCGATTGAAATTTGGTTTCTGCCTGGACTGGACTGCATCCTGACTTTCTCCCATTCCCCCAGTACCTGGCTGTGAGTCTCTAAACCAGTGTTCCAATCTCTCTTCTTTCCTTGGGTCGGGGGTCTCTGAGAACTGAACCACCCTTTTCCCCAAAGCCATGCAAAAACAAGTGGGACAAGTTGATACAATCAGAGACGTCATCCATGGACCATCTTCGGGCCGTAGAGAAACCAGAGACACCCCTGCAGCCCAGGAGAGAGCATTGGAGTCACTGCCTAACTCAACCCTGTCTGGGGGTTCCCCCAGCCAACGCCTACAAACCTCCTCCACTAGATCGTGGGGATGACAGGCTCCTCCAATCTACACCATCATGCTCTTTTGTTTCCATAACAATGCTTCTCACTGAACGCCCACCTGCTTGCTCCCAGGCATTCCCTGGCGAGACCTGGGTCCCCAACTCCTGAACTGAGAGCTGAGGTCTAACTGGACAGGAGTGAGACTGCTTCTGAGATGGAGACAGAGCAATCAGGTCTCAGCTGGCCCTGTCCAAAGACTTCCGCTCAGAGGCTCACACAAATATTGAGCTGGTTACAGGATGCGTGGATAGTGAGCATGTCTCTAGCCCATGTCTCCCTCAGATGAACACGCTGGACCAAAATCAGGTGCTTCCATTTTGCCAGCCAGAGAGCTTAAAATGTTTGGTTGATTCTGTGATATTTTTGAAAGAAACTTCCTGGTCATCGGGGGAGATGAGGAAGGAGTGAAGATAGAGAATGTACAACCTGGACACAGGACCAAGCTGATAAAATTACTGACATGATGAAGGTCGTGGCAGGAAGCCATGGTTCTGTGCTTCCTGTAACCAACCTGGGAGCCGAGAGGCTTGAACTTTCCAGCTCTGGGTCACTGCCTGATTCCCATCAGTTCCCGCATCTGTGCCCCATCTCTAGATGGCCCCCAAAGGACTCACCTGTCCAGACAACCTGGGGCCCATTTTGCAGAACATTGGGCACGACCGGATCTTCTGGCACCCACCTTCCAGCCCTGCACCCCTCACCTGGACTCCTCTCAGGGTCACTCCACAGTCCCCGCTGTGAATAGTGCTGAGGACGGATTCCCTGCCTCAGAGTAAAGGGTATTAAGTCTTCCCATCTGCCCCAGAACCTGCCTCTGGACATGTCCATCCCCTTAACTGATGAACCCCACACACAGTGGTGGGCTGGCCGGGAAGGTGGGCCTGGCTTGGCTGGAGGTGGCAAGACCAGGTGTAGGAGGGGGTGACCCAGGAAAGGGGTGCATCCAGTCTGTCTAGCTTTTTTTTTTTGGAAGCATGGACTCTGAGAACGAAAAGAAAGCTGGAGGGCTGCCTCAAGGAAAGTATGACCACCTCTGCTGCCCTTAATCAGGGGAAATGGCCTGGACTGGCTCCTCATGTGGGTGGGAGGCCCTCCAGGCTCTGCTGATCAGTTTCCTCATTTAGACTGTAGATTGTCTGTAGGAAGAGATGAACCACAAAACTTACATGCATACTAGGAAGCCAGTGAACAAAATTCATTCACCTTGAAAGGAACTGTGGCCTGGGAGGCTGTGTTCTGTGGATCTTGGCCCATTCTCCATGCCCCTGACCAGCATCTCCTTCCTGGGCCTCTGGTCCCCTGTCTGCTGTAATCGCAGCTCCTGCCCCCACCACTCCCAGGACCTGAGGACACTGACCTCACTTGCACCCGCTGATTGCACGCAGCCATAGGGGCTGGTGCCTGCAGTGGGTGGGTGTAGGGCTTAGTGCTATTGGCAGGTGGGAATGGTTGTGCTGCCCTGATAGCCCCTCAGGAGCAGGGGGAGGTGGAGAAGCCCAGATTGGCAATAGGGACTGGCTGCTGCTGCTGCTGGGGCCCAGTTTGGTTGGTGCCCCCACTCCAACCTTCCCATCTCAGCCGATGCCCACCATGTTCTGCTCACGCCCCCTGTTGATCAGCACATGTCATAGTGACTGATGTTTTGGTTGTTCTTCCATTTGGTCTATTTTCACATTAGGGTTTTATATAGCGAGACTAAAGGCCCAGTACATGAAAACTCATGGACTGAAGGATGGTCCCTCAGCCTGACCTGCCCTCTCTCACAGTCTGGGAGCCTCAGGGGTGGGAGGCAACACTGTGATCAGGGGAAGGCATCGCCCCCATCACACCTCTGCTGCTGCCACTGCAAGTTTGGGCCCACCCTGGTTACCTGTGTCTTGGGTCAGCCCTGGGCAGCTGGAGGGATGAGAGGACTGTGCGCAGCCGCCATCTGGTTGCTGTGGGCACCACCATCTTTGAGGGCATGGCAGTTGATTAGCATATTCCCTCATTATTGTCTGTGGGTGCTGCCATTTTTGAGGGCAGGGCAGCCAGTTAGCATATTCCCTCCTCATTGGAAGTGCGTGCCGCCATCTTTGTGATGGCGTGAGGGTCAATGAGCATATTCCCACTTTATGAGGTAGGGTAACTGATACTTAATAGTATTCTATAGTATTATTATGATTGATCAATAAGATTCTCTGCCACTTCAAATGAAGTGTGCACCGGCGACTCTAAGAGCTATGTACCATGTGTGAGAGCTGGGAGCACTTGGCAGGGGTGTGTGGTGGCCACTCAAGGAATGTGTTAGACAGACAGATTGCAGCGCCTCCTCCTTGACAGCTCCCATCAGAGTTATTCAGAGAAGGTAGGTGCCCAGGGATCCTGATGGGCTGCCCACGTTGTAAACGGGTCCTTAAGAAAAAAGAAAACGAAGAGGCTCTTTGAAAATATCAAAGTCATGACAGAGAGAGAGGCTTGGGGGAAACTCCTCTAAGGACTAGAGAGAGATTGGGGACAGGCATGGACCTGTTTGGATTTGGGGAGATTTTAGAAAGTGTAGAGACGTTGGGGGATCATTTGTAAATGTGAACTTGAACGCACAACATTATTGGGTCCGTGTTCCATTTCTGAGGTGCCACGAGTATTGTTTTCAGGGAGGGGCTGTTGTCGATATGGGTGGTGGTGGTTGCACAGATATACGCAGGTTCTCACCGGAACAGAGCTCTGCACCAAGAAGCTAATTTTACCATGTGATAAGGTTTACATAAAATGTACGATTAGAAGAAACAAAAATAAAAATCGTGAAATGTCCCCTGTTCTAGTACGAGAGAGAAACCGGGGTGACTTGTCTGAGGTTGCACAGGGCCAGGGGATGTGAGTCAGCCTTGGCCTCCGCCCCTTCCCTGGCCTTCCCACCAGATCCCACCCCCCTGATCCCTGTAGCCCCTCCAGCTCCAGTCCTGGTTTCCCCTGAGCCAAGTGACTGCCAGGCCTCTAGCCTCCCTTGCGGGGCGGGGGGTGGGGGGAGTCAGTGGGAGGAGCCGGGAGGTTCTAGCAGGAAGTGGTTGGGGCTTGCTGATGGGATAGCCCTCAGGAACTGGTTTTTCTTCTTTAGCATCAGGCACCTGCGGCTGCACACCCAGAAGGAGCAGGTACATGAATCATGGCCTCGAGTTTCTGGCAAGCTTCCAGCTGCCTTGTTTCCAACGTGGCTCACACTAAAATTCACCCCAGAGCAACTACCAGGCAGGTGTGCTCTGCTCCTGGGGGACGGGGAAAGAGGCCCCTGATTCAGGTCCTCAGAGAGCCCCACCAGGCTTGAGTCTGAGGTTCTGGGAAACTAAGGCCAACCTCTGGGCCAACAGGAGCGGCGGCCAGATTGCAGCGCTGGGAGAGGTCGGGATGTGGTCACTGATCCCTGTGGACCCCTCATCTTTTGCCTGTGACTGCCAATCAACCCTTTGCTCTCTGATTTCATGTCAGTGTCTGATGTTCCTGTCAAACGCATGACTGTGTGGGGCTGGTTGTCTCCTTTCCTCTCTCCCAGGATCCCGGCGTCACACAGCAGTTTGTGGCCGAGGCCTGATCCAGACCAGGGACACATCTGGGCTGCTGGTGGGACGGGATCAGGCCAGGATCCAGCCCATATGCTGTTGGCAACTGGTAGGGCTCCCGAGTCTCCCCGAGAAGTGGAAACTCTCTGGGGTAATTGCCGAGGCCGTCCAGCTCAGATATTGCGAAGCCCCAGTTCTGAGTGGCAGTTCTGGGCACACCTGTGAAACACTGCTTTTCAGCCAGGCACCTGAACTCCCCAGCTGGCTCTGCTCCGAGTCCCTCATGGTAGAGGCTGGCTTGCAGCTGCCTCAGGCGAGGAAGTCAGTCATGACTCTCCATGGTACCTTTCCTGAGCGGTCACATCCCAGGGAGGAGGCCTGTCCCACCTCCAGGTCTGGGAAAGTAATCAGAGGCTTGTCGCATGCTCTGGAGGTGGAGTGGAAGTACACGCCCCCGCCACATCTTCATCTTCCCATCTAGGAGACCTGCCCTAAGAGTGGAAAGAGGTTGTGAATGGAGAGCAGCGAGGGCACTCAGTCAGGAGAGATCACCCAGAATGTGGAGTTACCACTGACCTGATTTCCGCCAAGTGCACTGAAATGCTATTCAGCCTTGGAAGAGGGAAACCGAGACCCAGGCAACAGCACAGATCTACCAGGCGGAACCAGACGCAGTGAAATAAGCCCGACTGAGAAGCACAAATGCCCTGGGATTCCACACAGAAAACATGCTTGCAGTCATCAAATTCAGTGACAGACACTGCAGTGGGGGAGGCAGGGGAGTGAGTGTTTAATAAGCACGATTTTTGTTTTTCAGTCCTCACCCCAGGATATGTTTCCATTGATTCTAGAGAAAGAGAAGCACCCACCAGCCACCTCCCATATGCACCTTGACCAGGAATGGAAATAGCCACCCAGGGAGATGCCTGACCTGGGAATCAGACCAGAACCTTAGGAGCACAGGACCAGGCTCCAAGCAGCTGAGCCACCGGCCAGGGCACAAGGACCATCCTAACGTGTGAGGGCAGCAGGGGGTATGAGTGAGAAGAGGAAGGCAGAAGCAGGAGAAGCAGAGGGTGCTCTGTGCCAGTCAGCACCACCTGCTCCGGAAAACACCTGGGACCCAGTCCAGGAGGCTTTGTCTCTCCTCCAAGGTGGTCAACTCCCCTGGAGCCAGAACGCCTGCAGGCTGAGTCGGCTTCCTTTGAGGTTGGCTCCTGCCAGTGATTGTCAACTTTTCCATCTCAGGGCACACACACGAGCCACTCAGCCTCTGCAGCACACCAAAACACACATATTGGGCCAATCTGACAAAGTAATAGGCACAGTGTTGATTCATGCGCAGGAGACAGCTATTGCTGTGATGGTGGCTGTGATTGTTTTACTGGACAATCGAAGGGAAAGGAGGTCAGTGCCGCTGGCTTACGGAGTCAGCATTGCATGTTCTAAGAATTCATGCAGCTACACCAGTTGAAAATCATTGCTTGAAGCCAGCAGGCTGTTGTTTATCTGTAGCCACATGTGAATTAGAAACTCATTCTTTTTTTTTTCTTCACATATATATTTATTGATTTCAGAGAGGAAGGGAGAGGAGGAGGAGAGAGAGAGAAACATCAATGTAGAGAGAGAATCATTGATCTGCTCCCTGCTGCACGCTCCCCATGGGGGACTGAGCCCACAACCCAGGCTTGTGCCCTGAGCGGGAATGGAACCCTGACCTCCTGGTTCTTAGGTTGAAGCTCAGCCACTGAGCCATGCTGGCCAGGCTACCAGTCATGCTGTATAGAAACAAAGGTAAGGAATGCAGGAGCGGTTACCTTGGCCGACAGAAAGCCAACCATCAGCAATCCCTACGGCTGTGGGAAGTGGAGCCCAAGGCCACTGCTTTCCCGTGGGTGGGGTCGTTGTGGTCTCGGTTGTTCATAGCACATGATTGTTACTGTGGATTAAGCCAACAGCAGGGAAGGCCCAAGAGGTGCTCTGGCTAATGGCTTCTGCCCGTGGGTGTTTCCTGGGCTGAGGTCACCGTTCCCCCTGGCGGCCACCACGCCTCACAGGGCTTGGCATTCCAGTAAGATCTACCCCTCTGGCCCATTTGGTATTTCCTGCCAACGCCTGTGTCACCCAGGGACTCCACCACAACCATGCCCTGTGTCATGGGCATTGGAGCCATTCCCACCCAGGGGCCTACACATGTGTCCCTTCTCCTGAACTCTTTCAGAACCCCATCGGACCTCCCAGCCTGGTGAGGTGCCAGAGTGGGGGGTGGGGGGTGGAAGGGGGTATAGGAGGTATTGAGTAGCAGAGGTGCCAGCTCAGGGCTCAAGGCCAGGGCTCAGCCCCCAGCTAGACCAGGAGAGTGTCCATCCGATACGCAGACGCAGGAGAACCACAGGAGGGGCTGCTTGTGAGCATTTCCCTGACGGAGTCACGCCCCACAGATCTGTCCCTGAGGTCTTGCAACCCTCTCCCCTATAAATACAGAGGTACATTGGTCTCTGAAAGCCTGTGGCTCCTCCTGCAAGCTTCCTACTCCTCTTCCTGCCCTCAACCAGCCTGGCAGCCAGTATGAGGCTCTTCCACATCCTGCTGCTGCCTCTCTGCCTGCTCTTGGCCCAGGTGGGCCCAGGTGAGTTAGGGACCAATGGGCACTGCCCGGGCCCGGGACCAGGTGAAGAGCTGTGAGGAGAGCTGGAGACACTGTGCTCTGAGGGCACAGTCTTTGGGCAGCATCCCGAGGCCCAGGGCTGATGGCCGGCTGTGGGCTGCCCCAGGGTCTGCGTGCCGCCTCCTGTCCTCCGGTGGGGAGCCTGCAGGGAGCACAACCAAGGAGCACAATCAGGGCTCACGCCCAGCTCCTTGTCTGACCCCTAGGGCTCCCTGCCCTCTGCTTTGGCAGCTGCCAGTGCCCCCCCAGCCCCCTCAGGTCTTGGGCATCAGGAAAGCATGCTCTCTGGGGTCACGGCCTCCACCTGCGACAACCCCTCGCCCAGCCAGGTCGGCTTCCTGTGCTGCTGCCAGAGGTGCAGGCTGCCAACCCCAGGTCTCCCGGGTCACCGGGTGGGGCCTCCCAGGTGCCCTGGTGTACGAGGTGCTGCCTGTTCTCGGCCCGTGACTCACCTGTGCTGGCAGTCAGGGCGCCAGGGCGCCGGAGACCTGCCCTGCATGGCCCTTCCCGCTCTGCCAGCTGGGAAACCTCCCCAGGAGGTGCCCGCTGCTCTGGGTCAAAGCAGCCAGACCCCGAGTCCGAGAAGGCGGGACCTCCAGGAGGAAGAGGGGACAGGTTTCACACCGGCCTGTCCCTCCCTCACTCTCTGGAGTCGGTCTCTTCCTCTGCGAAACGAGGGGGCGGAAGCTCTGAGGTGTCCCAGCTCTGAAACGCTCTGGAATATCCCATCCTGCTTCTCTGGGCCTCCGTTTCGTCAGACACATGTGACTGCTCTCCCCGGGTTGCGCCTCAGTGTGCCCATCTGGAAAGTGGGCGGAACACTTTCTAGCCCAGAGGTTCTCATGTTGGGGCTGCAGATCTCGGACAGGTGGCAAACCATTTAGACTAAATTTTAGAGGCTTGTGTGTTCTCAAAAGAACATTCGCTCCTGTGCTGCCAGGTTGGGCGATGTATGAGCGTGCATGCTGTGCTGTGAGACTCTGATTCCGTGAGAGTGTGTGTGTGTGAATGTGTGTGTTTGTGTGTGCTGTGTGAGTGTGTGTGCGTGTGAGTGTGTGTGTGTGTGCGTGTGAGTGTGCGTGTGCGTGCGCGTATGTGTGAGTGTATGTGTGTGTGAATGTGTGAGTGTGTGTGAGTGTGCGTCAATGTGTGTGTGTGGAGGAGCCGTGCCGCCTCTCTCACCGCAGTTCAGTTCAGAGTTGTTCAGTTCAGACTCAGAGCATCCGGAAGCCTGGTTGTCAACACGCAGATGCACGCGCAGTCTATTACGTCTCGGGGTGATTGGAGCGTCCTATGCAAAGCACAGAAAACACCCATGCTCCCCAGGATGCAGGAGCAGAGGCTTCACGCAGCCTCTGATGGAAGCTCTAGCTGAGCCTGCCAGGTGACTCGTGGGTTGGAGCGCTGTCCTGTGCACCATAAGGTTGTGAGGTTATGGGTTCGATTCCAGGGCAGGACACATACTAGGTTGTGGTTTGATGCCTGAGCCTGGTGGTCTTTGGGAACACGACACTCACATTCCAGTCCTGCTCCCCAGGGCTCCCTGCTCCCAGGGATCCAGGGGGTCGCATTGCTCTCAGTGTGTAGCAGGAGGCCAGCCTGGCCAGCACCCTCGGCTCCTGCGTCTCTCCCCTCCCCATCTCAGCCTTAAAGGCTCCCACACTCCTCGCAGGGTTCTCCTCAGACCAGCGCTGGCTCCCTGTGTCCTGGGTGGTCACTTATAAACTATTTTTAATTGACTTCACAGAGAGGACGGGAGAGGGGTAGAGCTAGAGGAATATCAAGGAGAGCCTCGCTGGTTTGGCTCAGTGGGTAGAGTGTCGGACTTGGGACTGAAGGACCCCGGGTTTAATTCCAATCAAGGCCACATAACCTCAGTGGATGGCTTGATCCCCAGCCAGAACTGGGGCATGAGCAGAAGCCTCCAATCGATGTGTCTCTCTCACATGGATGTTTTTCTCTCTCTGACTCTTTCTGGCCCTTTCACTCTCTCTAAAAATCAATGGGAAAATATCCTCAGGTGAGAATTAACAAAAAATAAAAGAAACAGTGATGAGAGAAAATCATGGATCGGCTGCCTCCTGCACGCCCCCGCCGGAGATCAAGCCCACAAACCAGGCATGTGCCCTGAAGAGAAACCGAACCTTAACTTCCTGGTTCGTGGGTCAACGTTCCATCACTGGGCCCCAGCGGCTGGGCTATTTCTTGGGCGTTCCCACTGGGTGATGATGGTGCTGATCCTACAGCTGGTTTGTGTGCACATTTCAAGTGGGTGGAGACCAAGAAGTGGTCGCCTGGCGATTGGGAGGCTGTGCATGGACGAGATGGTCACGGGGAATGTCACACTGTCATGGGAAGCTGCTATGCTAGTTCACACTCTCCCAGTCAGTGCATGGAGGTTCCCATGGCTCCACATTCATGCCAACACGTGCCAATGTCAGTCCATCTCTAAGTGAGCATCTGCTCAGTGGGGTGCTCACCGGAGGGTTAGTGTGCGTGTCCCCGGTCAATAACACGGTGGGTTCGTCTGTAGCTCGTTCTTGGCCACAGGACACCTGTTGTGAAGCGCCTCTTGGTCCGCTGCCCACATTTCACATCAGACGATCCGTCCTTTCTGGGCGATCTGTCCCAGTTCTTCATCCCATCTGCAGACCAGCCCTCTGGCAGTCCTCTGCACCCCAGACCCCTCCCTGGTTCCTGGATTTTCCACTGTCTTAAAGGGAACTTTCCAGAGAGGGTTTCCTCATGGCGCTAATGAGGCTGGTCGGTGTGTCCCAGCTTTCCCTTCAGGCGGAGGCTCTTGGGCATCTTAGGAAACGGTTTCTTAAACAGATTATTTCTTAAACAGACTTGAGTGTTTGTGGAACAGAGCACATGTGTTCTGGAGACAAGGTGAAGCAGAGGAATCTTATCTGGGATCAACTGGACGCTTGGGACAGCTCTCTGGGAAGAAGGAAACCCCACTCACAGCCCTGCTGCTGATCCTCAGCTTTGGTTTGGGTCAGTGGTCACCAAACTCAGATAAGAGTTCAGACCTCCGATGGAGGACATAGACCTCAGACGGAGGACATAGACCTCAGACGAAGGACATAGACCTCAGAAGGTGGGCACAGGCCTCAGGCAGCTGGCACAGGCCTCAGATGGAGGGCACAGACCTTTGCATGAGCAGCCCCAGAGGTCAGTGGGGGCGCAGTTCCCGGGAGGGCACCGTCTGCAGGGCTCTGGGAAGGGAAGTGTGTCCTGTGTCACCAAGTGTCCTGCAGCCACGTTGGCTGTGAGCCAGGAGCCTGACCTGTCTTCTTTGCCTCCTCACAGGTGCTGGCTTCCTCGCAAATAAGTTACGCAAAACTGAGGAACTCACATGCAACGAAAAGGGGGGGACCTGCCATTTCTCCCCATGCTCATTCCCAACCCGTGTCACTGGCACCTGCTACCAAGGGAAGGCCAAGTGCTGCCTCTGAACTGGAGCCACGGGAGAGACAAAGCGACAGGAATTACTTGTAAGTGTTGCTTTCCTCAGAGAAAGCCGTTTTCTTTTTTTTTTCCTCTTTTTTTTTCCAAAACATGCCTCCTGAGGACCCACATAACCCCTGAATCTCCTTTTGGAAAAGGTTAGGAAAGCTGGGTTACAAATCACACCATCCTGCTCAGTGCACTGAGCCAGTCAGAGCAAGACCAGCATCCCATGACCTCACTCCTAGGTCCAGTCCAGTGAACAGCATAGACTGTTGATCGGAATGGACCCAGAGACATGGAAGCATGGAACATGTGGGGAGTCTCAGAGGGAAGGCAGGGAAGACTGTGTGGGTGGGTGGTGACCAACCAAGGACCGCGTATGCAGAGATGCATGGCCCATGGACACAGACAATAGGGGCGGTGAGGGCCTGGGGCCGGGGGTCAATGGGGGAAAACAGGGGACATATGTAATACTTTCTACAATAAAACAACAAATGGAGTGATACAGGCCAGGCCACCAAAGCTGAAACACCAGGAAAGGGGAAGAGGGGGAGTGAGGGCCACAGCCTCGTCACCTCCTCCTCACTTCATTTCCAAACCACCGTGTGAGAGGTGCAGAGGGTCCACTCGTCATCAGGAGTGCCTGACAAGGAGGCAAATGACACCACTTCCCTCTCTCTGGGGCCTCCCAGGATCTCCCCCCAAATCCAGTGCACATAGCATGCCAGGCTGGAGGCAGTGGGTGGCCAAGCTTGCCTTTTGAGGGCGTCCGGTGGGTCTATAAATCCACTCCGCTTCCACCAGGCTGGCGTGGCACAGTGGTTGAGCATCCACCTATGAAGCAGAGGTCACTGTTGGATTGCCAGTCAGGGCTCATGCCCAGGAGGTGGCCTCCATCCTCAATGTGGGGCGTGCAGGAGGCAGCCCTTCAGTGATTCTCTCTCATCATTGATGTTTCTATATCTCTTTCCCTTCGTCTCTGAAAAATATTTTTAAAAAATAATAATCGTATATAATAAAGAGGTAATATGCAAATTGACACTTATGCCATTGTATAACATGGCTGCCCCCATGTGATCAAATATGGCTGCCACAAGATGGCCAGCAGGGGAGAACAGTTGAGTCCTATCAGGCCAGCAGGGGTGCAATTAGGCGTTGATCAGGCAGGCAGGGGAGTGGTTAGGGGGTGATCAGGCTGCCAGACAGGTGAGCAGGTATCAGCCAGTAATCCCGGATTATGAGAGAGATGTCAGACTTCCAGTTTAGGCCTGATCCACAACCAGCAGTCAGACATCCCCCAGAGGGTCCCAAATTGGAGAGAGTGCAGGCCCCACAAAGGCATCTCATAAATCAGGCCTCTAGTAAAGATATAAAGCCACTCCTCTTCCATTTCACTCTCCAGGCCTAAGGTCTAATATCCTGAAGGACAACTGTGGAGCCTCCCACACTCACACCACCTGTTCCCAGTCCCTCAGAGCACACCTGCTGCACCGCCCCTCATGGCCCACCTCCTGCACCAACCAGCCTGCAGGCAGCCTCCTTCCCTCCCACGTCCACAGCTGGCGCACACCACAGGCCCCCAGCAACACCTCTGCATTGCTAGCTCCTAAGTACCAATAAACTTCCATTGTCATACAAATGTTTGCCCTCACCCCGCCCTCCTCATCAGTTTAGACATAGCATCCCCTGTTGGGGCAGAAGGCAGAGAGGAAATGCAGGTTCAGGTGGTGGCACTTCACCTGCCCTCGGGCAGCCTGCTTCACTGAGCTACCCCATGAGGCCTCCACGGCCTCTCCCTGCCCTGGAAAGACACAGGGTCCTAGGGACAGTGCCAGGGCAGGGCTGGAAATATCAGGGACACAGGGTACACAGGCTTGTCTCACCACTATGCTGTACACCTGACACAAACACAGAATAATACTGGATGTGAACTGTAACTGAAAACAATTTTAATAACATAATTATAATTGGGAAAAATTAAAAAGCTAAGCTATTCTGGGGACCACTCTGACTTGTGAGGAAAAGGGAGACACGCTCTTAACCTATAGAATGCTCTCACCCAGTAAATAATAGCTGATGAAGGACACACCTTCCTTCTAGAACATCCCAGCTGATGGAGGAAGCAAGGGAAGAGGGATTAGAAAACCCCTGAGTGACATCACAGTCCCCAAACAGTGCCCAGTGGGTTGATTGAACACCCTTAGGGAGCATTAACCCTCACACCAAAGGGACACAGGTTTGATTCCCAGCCAAGGACAACACATTCCTAGGTTAGCTGGCCCAGATCTGGGTGAGTTGGGGAGGCAAAAAAAAAAAATGATGTCTCACTCTCAACTCTCTGTCTCTCTCTCTGTAAAGAAAATCTCTGGAAGAATAGCCTCTGGTGAGGATTCACAAAAACAAAGCAAAACTCCCTTCTCTGAAAAGCTTTGAGGGGAGGAGAAGGAGGGAGGGTTGGATAGTAGAGGGTGGGTGCTGGCCTCAGCCCAGCTCTGAGACAGGCTTTCCCCACTCCGGGTTCATCCCCTGTGGGATGTAGTAGAATGTAACCAGGACCAAACAGGAAAGAGTGTGGCCCAACGTTTGGCTGAACCTGAAACTCATCGGGTCTCTAGGTTAACACTTTACAGGAAATGCAGAAGTTGGAGGAACCAGTAAAACTACAGCTCAGGGACACAATCAGTCAAACCAGAACAGGAGACCTTCTCCGGGACAGGGGACGTGGTCCCTCGACCCTCCCACAGTACTAGGGAGCAGAGAGAGCAAGTCCCAGAGAAGGGAGAGGGATCAAGCAGCCCCGCAGGCTGTGTGTGGACCCTGTGCTGACATATCCCCTTACAAACGGCAGTTTCTGAGCCAGTCAGAAGG
Source organism: Lasiurus borealis (assembly GCA_004026805.1). Taxonomy (NCBI): domain Eukaryota; kingdom Metazoa; phylum Chordata; class Mammalia; order Chiroptera; family Vespertilionidae; genus Lasiurus; species Lasiurus borealis. Next base: position 190,587 of record PVJN01000276.1, on the reverse strand, counting down.
GGTTAATGTATCCTTGGTAGCAGCAGGGCACAGGAGGGACCCTGTCAGGGTGACTTGATGGGGCAGGTGCTGGAGGATAAGGGACCCCATGCGTGAAAGCTGCACATTGGAGTGATGACAGGTGAATTACCTGCTGTCTGCTCAGCTAAGTGATCTGTGACTGAGCTCCAGGATCCCCTGTGACAGCATTTCCCTATTCAGCCTTGAAATGTGACTCAGCCTCTGAAAAAGAGGGAAATTCTCACCCGTGCTACAACACGGATCCGCCAGGGGGAACCAGACACAGTGAAATAAGCCTGGCACAGAGGCACAAATGCCAGAGGGAGGATTCCATACAGAAGATGTTCTTGCAGTCATCAAATTCAGAGACTGACAGTGCAATGGTGATGGCCAGGGAGGCGTCGGGGGAGGGGAAGTGAGTGTTTAATAAGCAGAGAGTTGCTCTTTGGAAGATGGAAAGTTCTAGAGACAGACAATGGTGAAGGCTGCAACCATGTGAATGCCCTCTATGCCACTGCTCTGCACATTTAAAGGACCTAGTTGTGAGCTTGTTGGTTGGGGAATGAAATGGGGGTTGAGAGTGCCGTCGCCCCAGCTCAGACGCAACACTTAGAACGGGTTCTGAAGCAGAGGCCATCTTGCTAAGTACCTTCCGGACAGCAGAATAGGTAGTAGGTACCCCCTGGGACTGGGACTCTATGGGGTCAGAGCCGTGAGGAGGCCAGCACCTGTGAGGAGGCAAAGAAGACAGGTCAGGCTCCTGGCTCACAGCCAACGTGGCTGCAGGACTCTTGATGACACAGGACACACCGCCCCTTCCCAGAGCCCTGCAGATGGTGCCCTCCCAGGAATTGCGCCCCCACTGACCTCTGGGGATGCTCATGCAAAGGCCTGTGCCCTCCGTCTGAGGTCTATGTCAGCTGCCTGAGGTCTGTGCCCTCTGCCTGAGATTGGTGCCCACTGAGGCCAAACCAAAGCTGGGGATGCGCAGCAGGGCTGTAAGTGGGGTGTCCTTCTGCTCAGAGAGCTGTGCAGAGCACCCAGTTGGTCCCCAAATAAGGTTCTTCGGCTTCAGCCAGTCACCAGAACACACGTGCTCTGTTCCACAAACACTGGTCTCTGTTTAAGAGATAATCCAACTGAGCAGGTTCCAACCACACACATTAAAACCTCTGCATTAGAACCCACATTCCAGGTGGGCACCCTGAGGTGTAACTGGAGTCAAGTCGTCCTATCTGTCTGACAAAATGACGGCCTGGACAGGGCCCAGTGTCTGCAGCTCTCCTCACAGCTCCCTTCACCTGGGCTTAGCCCCGGGCAGTACCCACTGGTCCCTAACTCACCTGGGCCCATGTGGGCAAAGAGCTGGCAGAGAGGCAGCAGCAGGATGTGGAAGAGCCTCATGCTGGCTGCCAGGCTGGGCCAGGGCAGGAGGAGGACCAGGCTTGCGGATGGAGCCACAGGCTTCCAGAAGCCAAGGTGCCTCCCTGTTTATAGGGGAGAGGGTTGGGCAACCTCAGGGAGGGATCCGTGGGGTGTGACTCTGTCAGGGAAATGCTCACAAGCAGCCCCTCCTGTGGCTCTTCTGCATCTGTGTGTTAGGTGAACACACTCTCCATCGAGCTGGGGGCTGAGCTCTGTCCTGGAGGCCTGAGTTGGGGATTCTGCTGCTCTATACACCCCTTATCCCACCCCCCCCCAACCCTCCACACTTCTCCAGGCTGTGAGTTCTGATGGGGTTCTGGAGAAGTTCAGGAGAATGTGCTCATGCCCAGTCCCCTGGGCAGGAATGGCTCAGAGGCCTGTGACAAGGGGTCTCGGGGAGCAGAGACCTGCAAGCCAGCTGTCAGCAAGCCGGTCTCAGAGTCCCCTCCTCCCAGGAAAAGCAGAACAACTGTTTCATGGAATCTGTGGAAGCAGTTTCACCAGGGAAGGCTGCTTTGCCAGCCTCGCTTCTGCAGGAACTTTCTCCTCCATTGGCCAACACCTCTCACCCTCCCTCCAGTCTTCCCTCCTTCCCTCCTTCCTTCTCTCTCTCTCTCTCTTTCTTCCTTTCTTTTTATTTGAAAATATATTATTATTGATTTCAGAGAAGAATAGAGATAGAAACAAGGATGATGAGAGAGAATCATTGATCATCTGCCTCCTGGACGCTTCACACTAGGGATCCAGCCCGCAACTTGGGCATGTGCCCTGACCATGAATGGAACCCTGGACTCTTGGTTCATGCATGGGTCAATCTCAACCACTGAGCCAGGCTGACTGGGCAAAAATCATGAATTTAAATGTCACTGAGCAGACCGATGCTTGGGAGAACCCTGAATACTCTTTCCTGCCCTGAGACTACACGGGAAACCTGCAGCTCATACTTGGAATGGTTCTACTTCTCTCTTTTTTCCCCCAGGTTCCCTTCTATGTTCATGCTCTGGGCTCGTTGCCCCTGTTCCTCTGCTTTTCCTGCCCTTTCCACCTCAGGGCTATTTCCTGGGCCTGGGCCCACTCTGCTGTGGCTCAGGGGAAAGGTCTGTGCCTTTGTTCTGGCCTGTGAGCAGGTCTTGACCTACCAGTGACATTCTCTTCCCTTGGCCTTTACTGCAGTGTTCCTGTGTCTCTGCCTCAAATGAGAGTTACTCATCTATCTCCTTCTTATCAGAACGGTTAGTCCTTCGGTTCAGATGAGCCCGGGATCCTAGTCTGGACATAATGGAAGCCCAGTGGCTGCTTGTTTCTTTGAAATGCATCCTCCTCCCCTGGTTCCAGTTGTTCATGGAGCTGAAGGGTAGGTCTGTGCCAGGGCTCCTGCTGGGTGTAGGGTTACAACAATGAACAAGTGGTTCTGATCTGGCTGGAAGGAAAATATCCCCTATGTCGCCACCCATTGCTTCTGGATGCCCCCTAACTGCCCTGGTACATCCCACATCTCATGGACCATCCCTTGAGTCTGTGGGGTGAGGTTGGGAGTGCCATTAGTTCCATGCCTCACTTTCCAGATGAGGGAGCTGAGGTGCAACAGAGGGAGGCAACCTGTTTGTGGGCCGGGCTGGATGGGGCTGAGGCCTCTGTGTCCTGGTTCAGGGACTCTCCCCTGAGTCCTGGAGGCAGAGGGAGGACAGGTGTGGGCCAAGCAGGGCAGGTCTGGGCAAAGTCAGTGTGTGTGTATGTGTGTGTGTTTGTGTGTGTGTGTGTGTGTGTGTGTGTGTGTGTGTGTGTGGTGTATGTGCATGTGCTTGCCAGGGAGTACAGGGAGGGAAGAAAGAATGGAAGGGTTAGAGGGATGACCTTCATGTGGGACAGTTGGGTTCTGGAGGTCCTGCCCAGGTTGGCTGTGAAGAAGTTCACCCTCAACTTACAGGTGGCTTCTGGGCAGTAAGACCCTCTGTGCTGGTCACCAAAACCAGGTGGGGGCAGGGCGATCCCTGCTCTGCCAATTGATCCTGTGCCCCAATCCATTTCTTCCCAGCCTTCCCTTCCTATCGAATAAAGAGGGAATATGCTGTTTGACCATCACACCCTCACAAAGATGGAGGCGCTTGAAACAGAGTAACCTCCCTCTTGCATAAAAAACTGCTGTTTGAAATCTCTGCTATTATTAAATAGTACCTAGTCCTGTACACTCTGCCATTTAAACTCTGTCACTTTAAGACAGTCCCTTATTCTATACAATGACTTGGTTTTTGGTTTAAATAATAGGAAAAGATAAACATAACTGTCTGACCTAGCAACCTAGCAACCTAGCCACCTAGCCATCCGATGTAATAGACTCATATAGACTAACGAGAGCCCAGCTGACGATTGACATTGCTCGAGGAGGCACTCCGTGGGGGCTGGCACCCGCCCCTGACTCACAGCGTCTCCCAGTCACCCTGCCTGGTCTGCTCTGGGGCCACAGGGAGGCACCCTGCCATCTGGGTCAGGCCCTGCCTGGGTCTCTGTCTCTGCTCTGGACCTCACCTGGGCTCACAACCTCCTCCTTTGTGGTCATGACCCATTATGGAGCCCTGGCCCAATTTGCATATTACCTCTTTATATAGACAGATACTGATAGTAATTCTCATATTCTTATGTCAAGTATGAGCTCATTATGAATTTAAGCTTACCACTGTCTGTAACTGTAACTCACACAGAGCCTTTTGTAATATCACTCCTAATTCATTGGATCATTTAGGGGTCTTACATCTCGCTCATTGATTTACAACACAGTGCCACACAGCCCTCGGTGGCCATGGGTATGGTGGGGCCTTGTCCTCATCAGAGCGACCACCGGGAGCCTAATGCACATGGAGGTGTTCCTCTGACTCACTCAGCACAAGTCCCGGATCCACGTGCGGGCTGTGCTGTGCTATGTGGGGCAGGGGGGAGGGGTGTCAGCCCTCAGAGCAAACCCTGCAGGTGGCCAGGGTGGGTGGGAACAAGTTGGCCCCAGGGGGACATGAAGCCAGGAGGTGCGTGCACCGGGTTCACATTGCGGCTGAGTGAGGTCCACAACCAGGTGTCACCAATCAACCCACCAGGTTACACAGAGTGAGACCAAGGAGCTGCCGGATTCAGGGCAGATGGTGTTCACAGGGAGCGTCTCTGTTTTAAGGAACATGCGTCACGTTGCTCTGAAATAGCCAGACACACCTCTGAGCTGCTGGAAAGCATATTCTTTAAGGTGCTAGTGCCTTGGGAATGTCTGAGTATCATCAGCTTCTCCTTCCTTGGCCCCTTCATGCCAAGATGCCTATTGAGCACGAGGAGAGGAGACCCTCCCTGTGGGGACCCCTAGGAGCAGGAGGGGGTGGCTGTCCGTGGCACCCACACCACATGCCTGTGCCCTTCACATGTGGGTTTGTGGGGAGCCCATGTGAAGTTGGGGAGGTGGTAGTGAGATGAGGCCATATCTCTGGGGTGATGGGGAGGCCCCTCTGTCTCCAGATGAGCCTCCAGGTGTCCCCACCCTCAGGGACGTGGCTGTGGTCTGGCCTGAGCCAGGTGGGAGACAACTTTTACTGCCCTCCCTAATCCCACCAGCCCTGCCTGGTGAATTCCATGTATGTTAGTGGCTGTGTCTTTCTGATTCACCTCGGGTAAATCGGAGGGTTCCTTGCCTCCCAGTACATAAGTGCTATTAGATGAGATTGACCTCATGGGACAGACAGACAATAACCCCACAAGCTCTACAGGTGTCTGTGTGACCTGCAGACAAGACACAGCCTGTGGGCCCAGCCAAAGTGCAACAGTGGTTGAGCTTCGACTTATGACCCAGAAGGTTAAGGTTCAATTCCTGGTCAGTGTAAATGCACAGGTTGTGGTCTGGATCCTCAGTGTGGGGCAGGCATGAAGTAGCTGAGCAATGATTCTCTCTCTATTTCTCTCCCTTGCCTTTCCGCTCTGAAATCAATAATATATTTTACAAAAAGAAAATAAGATATAAAGAAGGAAGGAAGGAAGGAAGGGAGGAAGGAAGGAAGGAAGGAAGGAAGGAAGGAAGGAAGGAAGGAAGGAAGGGAGGGAGGGAGGGAGGGAGGGAGGGAGGGGTTGGCCAATGGAGGAGAAGGTTTCTGCAGAAGCGAGGCAGGGAGAACAGCCTTCCCTGGTGAAACTGCTTCCACAAGTTCAATGAAACAGCTACTCTGCTTTTCCTAGGAGGAGGGGACTCGGAGGCTGGCTTGCTGGCAGCTGGCTGGCTGCTCTCAGCTGCCCTGGACCCCTTGTCACGGGCATGTGAGCCATTCTCACCCAGGGGCCCAGGCATGAGCACCTTCTCCTGTACTTCTCCAGAACCCCATCAGAACTCCCAGCCTAGCAATAGTTGCAGGGACTGGTGGGAGGAAAGAGGGCTCAGGAAGAGGAATGTAGAGCAGCAGAGACACCAGCTCAGGACTCCAGGACACAGCTCACAGCCCAGCTCAATCAGGAGTGTGTCCACTTGACATACACAAACAGGCGAACCACAGGAGGGGCTGCTTGTCAGCATTTCCCTGAGTGAGTCACACACATTCCTCTACCCCCCACCCCCACACCCCCGTCCCAGATCAGTCCCTGAGATTGCCCAACTCTCTCCCCTGTAAATAAGGAGGCTCCGTTGCATCTGGAAGCCTAGGGCTCTATCTCTAAGCATTCACCTCCTCCTGCCCTACCCCACCCTGGCAGCCAGCATGAGGCTCTTCCACATCCTGCTGTTGCAACTCTGCCTGCTCTTCACCCAGGTGGGCTCAGGTGAGTTAGGGACCAGTAGGTACTGCTCGGGGCCAGGACCAGGTGAAGGGATCGGTGAGAAGAGCTGGAGACACTGTGCCCTGTCCAGGCCGTCATTTTGTCAGACAGATAGGACGACTTGACTCTAGCTACCCCTCAGGGTGCCCATCTGGAACGTGGGTACAAAAGTTTTCTAATGCAGAGGTTTTAATGTGTGGTTGGAACCTGCTTGGTGCAGATCATTTCTTAAACATATGCAAGTGTTTGTGAAATAGAGCATGTATGGTCTGGTGACAGGATGTATCAGAGGAACCTTATTTGGGCAACCAACTGGGTGCTTGGCACAGCTCTCTGGGTGGAAGGAAACCCCACTCACAGCCCTGTTGCTCATCCTCAATTTGGTGTGGCCACAATGGTCACCAACCTCAGAAGGAAAACACAGACCTCAGATGGAGGACAGAGATCTCAGCCAGAGGGGATAGACTTCAGATAGAGGACACAGACCTCAGAAGAAGGACATAGACCTCAGATGGCCGACGTAGACCTTAAATAGAGAATAGAGACCTCAGACTGAGGACACAGGTCTAAGACGGAGGGCACAGATCTCAGATGGGAGACATAGACTTCAGACAGAGGGCACAGACCTCAGGTAGATGGCATAGACCTCAGAAAGAGGGCACAGGCCTTTCATGAGCAGCCCCAGAGGTCAGTGGCAGCGCAGTTCCTGGGAGGGCACCATCTGCAGGGCTCTGGGAAGGGCGGTGTGTCCTGTGTCACCAAGTGTCCTGCAGTCACGTTGGCTGTGAGCCAGGAGCCTGACCTGTCTTCTTTGCCTCCTCACAGGTGCTGGCCTCCTCGCGAATCTTGATAACAGGACTCCAGAAAACAAATGTGCCAAAGCTGGGGGGACTTGCAACTTCTCCCAATGCCCAAAATACACCCGTATCGTGGGCAACTGCTACAAAGAGAAGGCCAAGTGCTGCATCTGAATTGGAGCCACAGGAGAGACAAAGCCACAGAAACTACTTGTGAGCGCTGTTTTCCTAAAAGGAAATAATAATAAAAAATGCCTCCTGAGGACCCACATGATCCCTGTGTCTCCTTTTGGCAAAGGTTAGGAAAGCCGTGTTACAAATCACACAATCCTTCTAAGTAAACTGAGCCAGTCAGAGCAAGACCAGCATCCCATGATCTCATTCATTGGTCCAGTCTGGTGAACAACATAGACTGAATGGATCCAGAGACATGGAAGCATGAACACGTGGGGAGTCTCAGAGGGAAGGCAGGGGAGGCTGTGTGGGTGGGAGGTGACCAACCAAGGACCGTGTATGCAGAGATGCATGGCCCATGGACACAGACAATAGGGGCGGTGAGGGCCTGGGGCCGGGGATCAATGGGGGAAAACAGGGGACATATGTAATACTTTCTACAATAAAACAACAAACGAAGTGATACAGGCCAGGCCACCAAAGCTGAAAGACCAGGAAAGGGGAAGAGGGCGAGTGAGGGCCACAGCCTCGTCACCTCCTCCTCACTTCATTTCCAAACCACCATGTGAGAGGTGCAGAGGGTCCACTTGCCATCAGGAGTGCCTGATGAGAAGGCAAATGACACCCTGAGACCCAGTAGAGTCTCCCCCTAAATCCAGTGCACATAGCATGCCAGGCCGGGAGCAGTGGTGTGGCCAAGCTTGCCTTTTGAGGGGGTGCGGTGGGTCTATAAAACCACTCCGCTTCCACCAGGCTGGCGTGGCACAGTGGTTGAGCGTCGACCTATGGAGCAGAGGTCATGTTTGATTGTCATTCAGGGCTCATGCCTAGGTGGTGGCCTCCATCCTCAATGTGGGCATGCAGGAGGCAGCCCATTCAATGATTCCCTTTCATCGTTGATGTTTCTATATCTCTTTCCCTTCCTCTCTGAAAAACATTTTTAAAAAAATAATAATCGTATATAATAAAGAGGTAATATGCATATTGATTCTCATACCATGTACAACATGGCCCTCCCTATGTGATCAAAGATGGCTGCCACAAGATGGCCAGTAGGAAAGGGCAGTTGGGGGTGACCAGGATGGCAGGGGAGGACAGTTGAGTGTTCAGGCAGGCAGGGAAGGCAGTTGGGCACAACCAGGGCAGCAAGGAAGCAGTTTGTTGTTGATCAGGCTGGCAGGGGAGTGGTTAGGGGTGATCAGGCTGACAGTCAGGTGAGCAGTTGGCAGCCAGCAATCCCAGATTGTGAGAGATATGTCAGACTGTCATTTTAAGCTTCATCCCCATCCTGCAGTTGGACATCTCCCGTGGCGTCCCAGATGGAGAAGGTAGAGGCTGGGCTGAGGGACAACCTCCCCACAAACACTCAAATCTCATGCACTGGGCCTCTAGTAAACATATAAAGCCACTCATCTTCTATTGTACTCTCCAGGCCTAAGGTCCAGGCTCCTGAAAGACAACTGTGGACCGTCCCATCCTCAGGCCACCTATTCTCAGTCCATCAGGGCCCACCTGCTGCACCACCCCTCATGGCCCGCATCCTGCACCAACCAGCCTGCAGGCAGCCTCCTTCCCTCCCACGCCCACAGCTGGCTGCCCACCAGAGCCCCCCAGAACACCTTATCCATCCCTAAATCGTAAGCATGAATAAACTTTCACTTTCATACAAATGTTTGCCCTCACCCCGCCCTCCTTATCAGGTTAGACACAGCACCCCCTGTTGGGGCAAAAGGCAGAGAGGAAATGCTGGTTCAGGTGGTGGCACTTCACCTGCTCTCGGGCAGCCTGGGTAGTCGACTGAGCTACTCCATGAGGCCTCCACGGCCTCTCCCTGCCCTGGGAAAGCTATGGAGTCGTGAGCACAGGGCCAGGTGACACAGGGTAAACAGACTTGTCTCACCGCTATGCTGTACACCTGACACAAACAGAATAATACTGGATGTAAACTGTAACTGAAAACAATTTTAATAACATAATTTTAATTGGGAAAAATTAAAACACTAAGTTATTCTGGGGACCACTCTGTCTTGTGAGGAAAAGGCAGGCATACTGGAAACATGTAGATACCCCCACCCCAGTAATAATAGCTGATGAAGGGCACACCTTCCTTCTAGAACATCCCAGTTGATGGAGGAAGCAGAGGAGGTGGGATTAGAAAACTCCTGAGTGACATTTGAGACCCCAAACAGTGCTCAGTGGTTGCCTGAACACCCTTAGTGAGCATCGGCCCTGACACAAATAGGTCACGGTTTCCATTCCCAGCTAAGAATAACACGTCCCTGGGTTAGCTGGCCCAGATCTGGGTAGGTTGGGGAGACAATCAAATGATGTGTCTCTCTCACATCTCTCTCTCTCTCTCTCTCTTCCTCCCTCTCTCTCTCTCTCAAGAAAATCTCTCTCTGTCAGTTTAGGTTTATTAAACACTCAATTCCCCCCACCCCTCTCTTCCTCCCTCTCACTCTCTCAAGAAAATCACTGGAAGAATAGCCTCTGGTGAGGATTCAGAAAAATTTCCTACTCTGAAAAGCCCTAAGGGGAGGAGAATGAGGGAGGGTTGGATAATAGAGGGTGGGTGCTGGCCCCAGCCCAACTCTGAGACCAGGCTTATCGACACTAGGGCTGCATTCCCTGTGGGATGTAGTGGGATGTACCCAGGACCACACAGGAAAGAGTGTGGCCCAATGTCTGGCTGAACCTGAAACTCATGGAGTCTCTAGGTTAACACTTTACAGGAAGTACAGAAGTTAGAGGCATCAGCAAAACTACACTCAGGGATGCAATCAGTCAAACCCAGAATGGGAGACGTTCTCCAGGACAGGTGACCTGGTTCCTCAGCCATCCTTCAGCACGAGGGAACAGAAAGTGCTACAGGCCGTGTGCGGACCCAGTGCTGACAAGGCCCCTTATAAACAGTGATTTCTGAGCCAGTCAGAAGGGGTTGTTATGCCCTTGGCTGCAGCAGGGTGCAGGAGGGACCCTGTCAGTGTGACTCCATGGGGCAGGTGCTGGAGGAAAAGGAACACCATGGGTGGAAGCTGCACATTGGAGTGTTGACAGGTGAAAGCACCTGCTGTCTTGTCAGCTAAATTATTTATGACTGAGCTTCAGGGTCTCATGTGATGGCTCCTCTCGTATTCAGCCTTGAAATGTGATTCAGTCTTAGAAAAGAGGGAAATTCTGACCAGTGCTACAACACGGATCCGCCAGGGGGAACCAGACGCAGTGAAATACCCCTGGCACAGAAGCACAAATGCTGGAGGATTCCACAGGAAAGACTTGCTTGCAGTCATCAAATTCAGAGACAGAAAATGCAAAGGTGGTGGCCAGGGGTCCGGGGAGGGGAAGTGAAGGTTTAATAAGCAGAGAGTTGCTCTTTGGAAGATGAAAAGTTCTGGAGATGGACAGTGGTGAAGGCTGTAACAATGTGAATGCCCTCCATTCTCTTGTGCTGCACATTTAAAGAAGGTTAAATCAGTGGATTTTGTTCTATCTGATAGCAATGGACATTGAGCCAATGACGTGGAAAGACTTCCCAATGGGAAGTAGACCACCCTTTGTGAACAGGCCTCCAGGCACAGAGGCTGCACATGGGGCCAGAACAATGTCCTGTGACACCAACCCAGCTCAGCTGCCTGGCACTCATGAGCCAGTACTCAAGGGACAGGGTGTGATGGAGCAAAGCAGGTTTATTCAAGAGTCAGCAGCCTGAGAAGATGGAGGACCCTCAGCACAAAGATCATCTTTACTTCTTCTTTTTCAATCCTCACCTGAGGACATGTTTCCATTGATGACAGAGAGAGAGAGAAACATCCACCAGCCACCTCCCATATGCACCTGGACCAGGAATGGAAACTCCCACCCAGGGATGTGTCCGGCCTGGGAATCAGACCAGAACCTTAGGAGCACAGGACCAGGCTCCAAGTAGCTGAGCCACCGGTCAGGGCACAAGGACCTTCCTAACATGTGAGGGCAGCAGGGGGTATGAGTGGGAAGAGGAAGGCAGAAGCAGGAGAAGCAGAGGGTGCTCTGTGCCAGTCAGCACCACCTGCTCCAGTAAACACAGGGAACCCGGTCCAGGAGGCTCTGTCTTTCCTCCAAGGTGGTCAACTCCCCTGGAGCCAGAACGCCTGCAGGCTGAGTCGGCATCCTTTGAGGTTGGCTCCTACAGTCCTTTACGCCAGTGATTGTCAAACTTTTCCATCTCAGGGCACACACACGAACCACTCAGCCTCTGCAGCACACAAAAACATACAGGTTTGGCCAATATGACATGTATAGCACACAATTATTGCTGTGATGGTGGCTGTCATTGTTTTTGGACAATTGAAGGGAAAGGAGGTCAGTGCCCCGTGGCTAAAGAGTCAGCATTGCATGTTTTAAGGATTTGTGCAGCCACAACCTTGGAAATCATTGCTTGAAGCCAGCAGGCTCTTTATCCATAGGTGCATTTGAACTAGCAAGTCATTCTTTCTTTTCAAAATATATTTTTATTGATTTCAGAGAGGGAGAGAGAGAAACATCGGTGATGAGAGTCAATGTTTGATCTGCTGCCTCCTACAGGGAGCCTACAGGGGATCTATTTCACAACTGGGGCTAGTGCCCTAACCACTAATCCAAGAGTGACTTCCCGGGTCATGGGTTGAAGCATGCAGCAATGTGAATGCCCTCCATGCCACTGCTCTACATATTTAAAGGACCTAGTTGTAAGCTTGTTGGTTTCGTAATGAAATGGGGGATAGGGGATTGTCGTGGCCCCAGCTCTGCTCACCCCCCTCATCCTGAGTTTCCAGGCTGAGCAGCCTGGCCTGTCTGGCTTCTAACCTCCTTGCTTTCCTGAGCTCCTCAGAAAGGAGACACAGGATTCGTGTGGGTCCGAAGAGGCCATGCTTTTACAACATAGTTTTCTTGTGGGAAAACTACACTTACAAGTAGTTCCTGTGGCTATGTCTCCCCTGTGTCTCTAGGTCAGGCGCAGCAATTGGCCCTCCCTCCGTAGCAGTGGCCAGAGACCTTAGTGGATTCTGGGCAGTCGCCGAAGTCGCAGAAACCCTCCTTGATGCCACATCTGTAGTCATCTATCCTGGAACCAAGATTTGTCAGGAGGCCAGCACCTGCGAGGAGGCAAAGAAGACAGGTCAGGCTCCTGGTTCACAGCCAACGTGGCTGCAGGGCACTTGGTGACACAGGACACACGGCCCTTCCCAGAGCCCTGCAGATGGTGCCCTGCCAGGAACTGCACCCCCACTGACATCTGGGGCTGCTCATTTAAAGGTCTGTGCCCTCTGCCTTAGGTCTATGCCAGCTGCCTGAGTTCTGTGCCCTCTGCCTAGGGTGGTGCCCGCTGAGGCCAAACCTAAGATGAGGATGAGCAGCAGGGCTGTAACTGGGGATTCCTTCTGCCCAGAGTGCTGTGCAGAGCACCCAGTTGGTCCCCAAATAAGGTTCCTCGGCTTCACCCTGTTCCCAGAAGACACGTGCTCTGTTCCACAAACACTGGTCTCTGTTTAAGAAATAATCCACACCGAGCAGGTTCCAACCACACACATTAAAACCTCTGCATTAGAACACTTTCATACCCACAACATTCCAGGTGGGCACCTGAAGTGTATCTGCAGTCAAGTCGTCCTATCTGTCTGACAAAATATGACCTGGACAGGGCCCAGTGTCTCCAGCTCTCCTCACAGCTCCCTTTACCAGGTCATGGCGCCAGGCAGCACCCATGGTCCCCAGCTCACCTGGGCCTACGTGGGCAAAGAGCAGGCAGAGAGGCAGCAGCAGGATGTGGAAGAGCCTCATGCTGGCTGCCAAGCTGGGCCAGGGCAGGAGGAAGAGCAGGCTTGCAGGTGGACCCACAGGCTTCCAGAGGCCAAGGTTGCCTCCCTATTTATAGGGGAGAGGGTTGGGCAACCTCAGGGAGGGATCCGTGGGGCGTGACTCTGTCAGGGAAATGCTCACAAGCAGCCCCTCCTGTGGTTCTCCTGCGGTTCTCCTGCGTCTGTGTGTCAGTTGAACACACTCTCCATCCAGCTGGGGGGTGAGCTCTGTCCTGGAGGCCTGAGCTGGGGATTCTGCTGCTCTATCCACCCCTTATCTCGCCCCCTTCAGCCCCCCACACTCCACCAGGCTGGGAGTTCTGATGGGATTCTGGAGAAGTTCAGGAGAATGGGCTCACGCCCAGGACCCTGGGCGGGAATGGCTCAGAGGCCCGTAAGAAGGGGCCTTGGGGAGCAGAGACCTGCAAGCCAGCTGCCAGCAAACCGGTCTCAGAGTTCCCTCCTCTCAGGAAAAGCAGAACAACTGTTTCATGGAATCTGTGGAAGCAGTTTCACCAAGGAAGGCTGCTCTCCCTGCCTCGATTCTGCCGAAACTTTCTCCCCGATTGGCCAACATCTCCTTCCCTTCCTTCATCCCTCCCTCCTTTCCTCTCTCTTCTCTTCTCTTCTCTTCAATTCTCTTCTCTCTCTCTCTCTCTCTCTCTCTCTCTCTCTCTCTCTCCCTTACTTCCTTCCTTTTTATTTGAAAAATATATTATTATTGATTTCAGAGAAGAATAGAGATAGAAACATGGATGATGAGAGAGAATCATTGATCATGTGCCTCCTGCACACTCCACATTAGGGATCCAGGGCACAACTTGAGCATGTGCCCTGACCATGAATGGAACCCTGAACTCCTGATTCATGCATGGGTCAATCTCAACCACTGAGCCAGGCTGGCCGGGCAGGAATCATGAATTTAAATGTCACTGAGCAGACCGATGCTTGGGAGAACCCTGAATACTCTCTCCTGCCCTGAGACTACACGGGAAACCTTCAGCTTATACTTGGAGTCGTCCTTTCTCCCTGGTTTATCTCCCTTTTCTCCCCCAGGTTCCCATCTATGTTCATGCTCTGGGCTCCCTGCCCCTTTTCCTCTGCTTTTCCTGCCCTTTCCACCTCAGGGCTATTCCCTGGGCCTGGGCCCCCTCTGCTGTGGCTCAGCGAGAGGTCTGTGCCTTCGTTCAGGCCTGTGAGCCGGTCTTGACCTCCCAGTGACATTCTCCTCCCTTGGCCTTTACTGCAGTGTTTACTCCTCAGTGCTCCTGTGTCTGTGCCTCAAATGAGAGTTACTCATCTTTTTATCTCCTTCCTATCAGAACAGTTAGTCCTTGAGTTCAGATGCGTCCGGGATCCTAATCTGGACATAATGGAAGCCCAGTGGCTGCTTGTTTCTTTGAAATGCATCCTCCTCTCCTGGTCCCAGTTGCTCATGCAGCTGAAGGGTAGGCCTGTTCTAGGGCTCCTGCTGGGTGTAGGGTAATAACAATGAACAGGTGGTTTTGATCTGGATGGAAGAAAAACATCCTGTATGTCATGTCGCCGCCCATTACTTCTGGATGCCCGCTAACCGCCCTGGGCCATCCCACGTCTCATGGACCATCCCCTGAGCCTGTGGGGTGAGGTTGGAGTGCCATTAGCTCCAGGCCCCACTTTCCAGATTAGGGAGCTGAGGTGCAACAGAGGGAGGCAGCCTGTTTGTCGGCCGGACTGGATGGGGCTGAGGTCTCTGTGTCCTGGTCCACGGATCCTCCCCTGAGTGCTGGAGGCAGAGGGAGGACAGGTGGGGGCCAAGCAGGGCAGGTCTGGGCAAAGTCAGTGTGTGTGTGTGTGTGTGTGTGTGTGTGTGTGTATGTGTGTGTGTGTGTGCATGTGCTTGCCAGGAAGTACAGGGAGGGAAGAAAGAATGGACGGGTTAGAGGGGTGACCTTCATGTGGGACAATTGGGTTCTGGAGGTCCTGCCCAAGTTGGCTGTGAAGAAATTCACCTTCAACTTACAGGTGGCTTCTGGGCAGCAAGGCCCTCTGTGCTGGTCACTAGGACCAGGTGGGGGCAGGACTATCCCTTCTCTGCCAATTGATTCTGTGCCCCAATCCATTTCTTCCCAGCCTTCCCTTCCTATCGAATAAAGAGGGAATATGCTGTTTGACCATCACACCCTCTCAAAGATGGAGGCGCTTGAAACAGAGTAACCACCCTCTTGCATAAAAAACTGCTGTTTGAAATCTCTGCTATTATTAAATAGTCCCTAGTCCTGTAAACTCTGCCATTTAAACTCTGTCACTTTAAGACAGTCCCTTATTCTATAAAATGACTTGGGTTTTGGTTTAAATAATAGGAAAAGATAAACCTAACTGTCTGACCTAGCAACCTAGCAACCTAGCCACCTAGCCATCCGATGTAATAGATTCATATAGACTAACTAAAGCCCAGCTGACGATTGACATTGCTCGAGGAGGCACCCCGTGGGGGCTGGCACCCACACCTGACTCACAGCGTCCCCCAGTCACCCTGCCTGGTCTGCTCTGGGGCCACAGGGAGGCACCCTGCCAGCTGGGTCAGGCCCTGCCTGGGTCTCTGTCTCTGCTCTGGGCCTCACCTGGGCTCACAACCTCCTCCTTTGTGGTCATGACCCATTATGGAGCCCTGGCCTAATTTGCATATTACCTCTTTATATAGACAGATACTGATAGTAATTCTCATATATTTTTTGGTATTTTTTAATGTATTTTATTGATTTTTCACAGAGAGGAAGGGAGAGAGTTAGAAAGTCAGAAACATCGATGAGAGAGAGACATCTATCAGCCGCCTCCTGCACACCCCACACTGGAGATGTGCCCGCAAGCAAGGTCCATGCCCCTGATCAGCATCGAACCCGGGACCTTTCAGTCCGAAGGCTGATGCTCTATCCACTGAGCAACACTGGTCTCACCAATACTCATATTCTTATGTCAAGTATGAGCTCATTATGAATTCAAGGTTACCACTGTCTGTAACTATAACTTACACAGAGCTTTTTGTAATATCACTCCTAATTAATTGGATCATTTAGGGGTCTTACATCTCTCTCATTGATTTACAACACAGCACACCCACAGCCAATAGGGAAGGAATATGCTAACTGGCTGCCATGCTCTCGAACATGGCAGCGCCCACAGGCACAAGATGGCAGTGCCCACAGCCAATAACGAGGGGATATGCTAATTGACTGCCCACTCTCAAGAATGGCAGTGCCCACAGCCACAAGATGGCGCTGCCCAGTCCCTTCAGCTTCCCTGATGCCCAGGGTTGGCCCAAGGCTCAGGCAAGCCTTGGATGGAGGCTCAGGTACCCAGGGCCAGCTGAGGCCTGTGCTGCTGGCAGTAGCAGCAGCAGAGGTGTGATGGGGGCATGGCCTTCCCTTGATCGCCAGATTACCTCCTGCCACTGAGGGCTCCCAGTCTGTGAGAGGGGCAGGCTGGGCAGAGGGACACCCCCTCCAGTGCATGAATTTCCATGCACTGGGCCTCTACACTTTCTATATAAAACTCTACTATGCAAATAGACCAAACGTCAGAACAAGTCAACACCAGTCACTATGATATGCACTGATCAACAGGGGGCAAGGCAGAACATGGTGGGCATCGGCTGAGATGGAAAGGTGGAGCAGGTGAGCGGGGCCACCTACCAAAGCGGGTGCAGGTCTCTGTCATTGGGGTGAGCGTCTGATTGATAAAGAAAATTCTTTCTCCCGCTCACTGAGATCCTTCCCTGCACTACCACCTGCTGTGGCACCGGGCCCTGCTTGAACCTGCTGATAGCTGGAGCTGCTGCTTACAACCCCTGCAGCACTTGACACGGGCCCTGTTTGCTAGGTGCTGACAGTGGGTGCAAGCCACAGCAGCTGGCCCCTATTGCCAATTAGGGCTTCTCCACCTCCCCCTGCTCCTGGGGGGCTATCGGGGCAGCAGAAACACTCTCACCCTCTGAAAGTGCCATCCCTGCTCTCACCCTCTGCAGGCACCAGCCCCTATTGTGGAGAGCCATCAGCAGGTGGGAGTGAGGCTGGTGTCCTCAGCTTGTGGGAGTGGTGGGGGCAGGAGCTGGGCTTCCATCTGATAGGGAACCAAGGGGCCCTGTCAAGAGGTGGTGTTCAGGGGCATGGATAATGGGCTGAGACCTGCCCCTGTGCCCCCATAGCCTCCCAGTCCACAGTTCCTTTCAAGGTGCACTCATTTCATTCATGGGGTTCCTAGTACACATATAAGTTCTGTGGTTCATCTCTTCCTGCAGACAATCTCCAGTCTAAATGAGGATACTGATCAGCAGGACCTGGAGGGACTCCCACCCACATGAGGAGCCAGTTAAGGCCATTTTCCATGATTAAGGGCAGCAGAGGTGGCCGTGCCTTCCTCCAGGAGGCCCTCGAACTTTCTTTTAGTTCTCAGAGTCCGTGTTTCCAGAAAAAGCTGTTTGAATTCTCTGCTGTTATTAGATAGTCCCTAGTCCTTTTCCTGGGTCACCCTCTCCTACACCTGTTCTCCCCACCTCCAGCCAACCCAAGCCCACCTTCCTAGCCAGCCTACCCCTGTGTGGGTTCATCAGTTGAGGGGATTGGCCTGTACAGAGGCAGGTTCTGGAGCTGATGGGGAGAATTAACACCGTTTACTCTGAAGCAGGGATTCTGTCCTCAGCACTTTTCACACCTGGGACTGTGGAGTGATCCTGAGAGGGGTCCATGTGAGGGCTGCAGGGCTGGAAGGTGGGCACCAGGAGGTTTGGCTGTGCCCAATGTTCTGCATAATGGGCACCAGGTGGTCTGGACAGGTGAGTCCTTTTCGGGTAATCAGAGGGCCATCTGGAGATGGGGGTGCCTCATAGGAATCAGGACTGACTCAGGCGCAGGTGCCTCATAGGAATCAGGAACTGACTCAGGGCTGGAAAGTTCAAGCCTCCCGGCTCCCAGGCTGGTTACAGGGAACACAGAACCATGGCCTCCTGCCACAAACTTCTTTGCGTCAGTAATTTTATCGGCTTGGTCCTGTGTCCAGGTTGTACATTCTGTATCTTCACTCCTTCCTCCTCTCCCCCGATGACCAGGAAGTTTCTTTAAAAACATCACAAAATCAATGAAACATATTAAAGTCTGGTTGGTGGAGTGGCATCGCCTGACCTGGGTCCAGGGTGTTCCTCTGAGGGAGACATGGGCTAGAGACAGGCTCGCTATCCATGGGTGCTGTAACCAGCTCAATATTTGTATGAACCTCTGGGCAGAAGTCTTTGGACAGGGCCAGCTGAGGCCTGATTGCTCTGCATCCCTGTCAGAAACAGTCTGACTCCTGTCAAGTTAGACCTCAGCTCTCAGGTCAGAAGTTGGGGACCCAGGTCTCGCCAGGGGAGGCCTGGGAGCAAGCAGGTGGGCGTTCAGTGAGAAGCATTGCTATGGAAACAAAAGAGCATGATGGTGGAGATTGGAGAAGCCTGTCTTCCCCAGGGTCTAGTGGAGGATGTTTATAGAAATGCTGGCTGGGGGCACCCCCAGACGGGATGGAATTAGGCAGTAACCCCAGTGTACTCTCCTGGGTTGCAGGGGCATCTCTGGTTTCTCTGAGGCCTGAAGACAGACCATGGATGGACTGTGGTGACGTCTCTGATTGTATCAACTTGTCCCACTTCTGTTTGCATGGCTTTGGGGAAAAGGGCTGTTTCAGTTCTCAGTGACCTCCGACCCAAGGCAGAGAGAAAGACTGGAGTGCTGGTTTGGAAACTCACAGCCAGATACTGGGAGAATGAGAAGAAGTCAGGACACAGTCCAGTCCAGGCAGAAACCAGACCTCAATCTGCACCGCACAGCCATCGGGGCTGTGGGCATGGTGGGGCCTTGTCCTCATCAGAGCGACCACCGGGAACCTAATGCACTCGGAGGTGTTCCTCTGACTCACTCAGCACAAGTCCCGGATCCACGTGCGGGCTGTGCTGTGCTGTGCTGTGCTGTGTTGCGGGAAGGGGTGTCAGCCCTCAGAGCAAACCCTGCAGGTGGCCGGGGTGGGAACAAGCTGGCTCCAGGGGAACATGAGGCCAGGAGGTCCGTGCACTGGGTTCACACTGCTGCTGAGTGAGGTCCCCAACAAGGTGTTACCAATCAACCCACCAGGTCACACAGAGTGAGACTGAGGAGCTGCCAGACTCAGGGCAGATGGTATTCACAGGGAGTGTCTCTGTTTTAAGGAACATGCCCCACGTTGCTCTCAAATAGCCAGACATACCTCTGAGCTGCTGGAAAACGTATTCTTTAAGGTGCTAGTGCCTTGGGAATGTCTGAGTATCATCGGCTTCTCCTTCCTTGGCCCCTTCATGCCAAGATGCCTATTGAGCATGAGGAGAGGAGAGGAGACCCTCCCTGTGGGGACCCCTAGGAGCAGGAGGGGGTGGCTGTCCATGGCACCCACACCACATGCCTGTGCCCTTCACATGTGGGTTTGGGGAGGTGGTAGTGAGATGAGGCCATATCTCTGGGGTGATGGGGAGGCCCCTCTGCCTCCAGATGAGCCTCCAGGTGTCCCCACCCTCAGGGTGTGGCTGTGGTCTGGCCTGAGCCAGGTGGGGAACACATCTTACTGCCCTTTCTAATCCCACCAGCCCTGCCTGGTGAATTCCATGTTTGTTAATGGCTGTGTCTTTCTGATTCACTCCGGGTAAATCGGTGGGTTCCTTGCCTCCCAGAACATAAGTGCCATTAGATGAGATTGACCTCATGGGACAGACAGACAACAACCCCACAAGCTCTACAGGTGTCTGTGTGACCTGCAGACAAGACACAGCCTGTGGGCCCAGCCAAAGTGCGCCAGTGGTTGAGCTTCGACCTATGACCCAGAAAGTTGAGGTTCAATTCCTGGTCAGTGCAAATGCACGGGTTGTGGTCTGGATCCTCAGTGTGGGAAAGGCATGAGGTAGCTGAGCAATGATTCTCTCTCATCACTGTGTTTCTATTTCTCTCCCTTGCCTTTCCTCTCTGAAATCAATAATATATTTTACCAAAAAAAAAAATAAGATAGGAAGGAAGGAAGGAAGGAAGGAAGGAAGGAAGGAAGAAAGAAAGGAAAGAAGGAAGAAAGGAAGAGAGGGAGGGAGGTGTTGCCCAAGGGAGGAGAAATTTCCTGCAGAAGCTTGGCAGGGAGAACAGCCTTCCCTGGTGAAACTGCTTCAACAGGTTCCATGAAACAGCTGCTCTGCTTTTCCTGGGAGGAGGGGACTCAGAGGCCGGCTTGCTGGCAGCTGGCTTCCTGGTCTCTGCTGCTCTCAGCTGCTCTGGACCCCTTGTCACGGGCATCTGAGCCATTCCCACCCAGGGGCCCAGGCATGAGCACCTTCTCCTGAACTTCTCCAGAACCCCATCAGAACTCCCAGCCTGGCAATAGTTGCAGGGGCTGGGGGGAGGAAAGAGGGCTCAGGAAGAGGAATGTAGAGCAGCAGAGACACCAGCTCAGGGCTCCCAGACAGAGCTCACAGCTCAGCTAAATCAGGAGTGTGTCCACTTGACACACACACACAGGGGAACCACAGGAGGGGTTGCTTGTCAGCATTTCCTTGAGTCACACACATTCCTCCACCCCCGCCCCAGATCAGTTTCTGAGGTTGCCCAACCCTCTCCGTTGTAAATGAGGAGGCTCCATTGCCTCTGGAAGCCTAGGGCTCTATCTCTAAGCATTCACCTCCTTCTGCCCTACCCCACCCTGGCAGCCAGCATGAGGCTCTTCCACATCCTGCTGTTGTCTCTTTGCCTGCTCTTCACCCAGGTGGGCCCAGGTGAGTTAGGGACCAGTAGGTACTGCCCGGGACCAGGACCAGGTGAAGGGATCGGTGAGAAGAGCTGGAGACACTGTGCCCTGTCCAGGCCGTCATTTTGTCAGACAGATAGGACGACTTGACTCCAGCTACCCCTCAGGGTGCCCATCTGGAACGTGGGTACAAAAGTTTTCTAATGCAGAGGTTTTAATGTGTGTGGTGGGAACCTGCTTGGTGCAGATCATTTCTTAAACATACGCGAGTGTTTGTGCAATAGAACATGTATGGTCTGGTGACAGGATGTATCAGAGGAACCTTATTTGGCGACCGACTGGGTGCTCTGCACAGCTCTCTGGGCAGTAGGAAACCCCACTCACAGCCCTGCTGCTCATCCTCAGTTTTGGTGTAGCCACAATGGTCACCAACCTCAGAAGAAAAACACAGACCTCAGATGGAGGACAGAGATCTCAGCCAGAGGGGATAGACTTCAGATAGAGGACACAGACCTCAGAAGAAGGACATAGACCTCAGACGGCGGACATAGACCTTAAATAGAGAATAGACATCAGACTGAGGACACAGGTCTAAGACGGAGGGCACAGATCTCAGATGGGAGACATAGACTTCAGACAAAGGGCACAGACCTCAGGTAGATGGCATAGGCCTCAGAAAGAGGGCACAGGCCTTTCATGAGCAGCCCCAGAGGTCAGTGGCGGCGCAGTTCCTGGGAGGGCACCGTCTGCAGGGCTCTGGGAAGGGCGGTGTGTCCTGTGTCACCAAGTGTCCTGCAGTCACGTTGGCTGTGAGCCAGGAGCCTGACCTGTCTTCTTTGCCTCCTCACAGGTGCTGGCCTCCTCGCGAACGTTGGTCACAGGACTCCAGAATACAAATGTGCCAAAGCTGGGGGGACCTGCAACTTCTCCCCATGTCCCAAATACACCCATATTGAGGGCACCTGCTACAAAAAGAAGGCCAAGTGCTGCATCTGAATTGGAGCCAGAGGGGAGACAAAGCCACAGGAACTACTTGTAAGTGTTGTTTTCCTACAAGGAAAACATTAAAAAAAAATGCCTCCTGAGGACCCACATGACCCCTGTGTCTCCTTTTGGAAAAGGTTAGGAAAGCTGGGTGTCAAATCACACCATCCCGCTAAGTGAACTGAGCCAGTCAGAGCAAGACCAGCATCCCATGATCTCACTCAGGTCCAGTCTGGTGAACAACATAAACTGAATGGATCCAGAGACATGAAAGCATGGAACACGTGGGGAGTCTCAGAGGGAAGGTGGGGGAGGCTGCGTGGGTAGGAGGTGACCAAGGTACAGGCTGGGCTGAGGGACAACCTCCCCACAAACACTCAAATCTCATGCACTGGGCCTCTAGTAAACATATAAAGCCACTCATCTTCTATTGTACTCTCCAGGCCTAAGGTCCAGGCTCCTGAAAGACAACTGTGGACCGTCCCATCCTCAGGCCACCTATTCTCAGTCCCTCAGAGCACACTGCTGCACCGCCCCTCATGGCCCGCATCCTGCACCAACCAGCCTGCAGGCAGCCTCCTTCCCTCCCACGCCCACAGCTGGCTGCCCACCAGAGCCCCCCAGAACCCCTTATCCATCCCTAAATCGTAAGCATGAATAAACTTTCACTCCCATACAAATGTTTGCCCTCACCCCGCCCTCCTCATCAGGTTAGACACAGCACCCCCTGTTGGAGCAGAAGGCAGAGAGGAAATGCTGGTTCAGGTGGTGGCACTTCACCTGCTCTCGGGCAGCCTGGGTAGTCGACTGAGCTACTCCATGAGGCCTCCACAGCCTCTCCCTGCCCTGGGAAAGCTATGGAGTCCTGAGCACAGGGCCAGGTGACACAGGGTAAACAGACTTGTCTCACCACTATGCTGTACACCTGACACAAACAGAATAATACTGGATGTAAACTGTAACTGAAAACAATTTTAATAACATAATTTTAATTGGGAAAAATTAAAAAACTAAGCTATTCTGGGGACCACTCTGTCTTGTGAGGAAAAGGCAGGCATACTGGAAACATGTACATACCCCCACCCCAGTAAATAATAGCTGATGAAGGACACACCTTCCTTCTAGAACATCCCAGCTCATGGAGGAAGCAGAGGAGGTGGGATTAGAAAACTCCTGAGTGACATTTAAAACCCCAAACAGTGCTCAATGGTTGCCTGAACACCCTTAGTGAGCATCGGCCCTGACACAAAAAGATCACGGTTCCATTCCCAGCTAAGAATAACACGTCTCTGGGTTAGCTGGCCCAGTTCTGGGTGGGTTTGGGAGACAACCAAATGATGTGTCTCTCTCACATCTCTCTCTCTCTCTCTCTCTCTCTCTCTCTCTCTCTCTCTCTCTCTTCCTCCCTCTCTCTCTCTCTCAAGAAAATGACTGGAAGAATAGCCTCTGGTGAGGATTCAGAAAAACAAAGCAAAATTTCCTTCTCTGAAAAGCCCTAAGGGGAGGAGAATGAGGGACGGTTGGATAATAGAGGGTGGGTGCTGGCCCCAGCCCAGCTCTGAGACCAGGCTTATCCCCACTAGGGCTGCATTCCCTGTGGGATATAGTGGGATGTACCAAGGACCACACAGGAAAGAGTGTGGCCCAATGTCTGGCTGAATCTGAAACTCATGGAGTCTCTAGGTTAACATTTTACCGGAAATACAGAAGTTAGACGCATCAGTAAAACTACACCCAGGGATGCAATGAGTCAAACCCAGAATGGGAGATGTTCTCCGGGACAGGTGACCTGGTTCCTCAGCCATCCTTCAGCACGAGGGAACAGAAAGTGCTACAGGCTTTGTGCGGACCCAGTGCTGACAAGGCCCCTTATAAACAGTGATTTCTGAGCCAGTCAGAAGGGGTTGATATGCCCTTGGCTGCAGCAGGGTGCAGGAGGGACCCTGTCAGGGTGACTCCATGGGGCAGGTGCTGGAGGAAAAGGAACACCATGGGTGGAAGCTGCACATTGGAGTGTTGACAGGTGAAAGGACCTGCTGTCTTGTCAGCTAAATTATTTATGACCGAGCTTCGGGGTCTAATGTGATAGTTCCTCTCGCATTCAGCCTTGAAATGTGATTCAGTCTCAGAAAAGAGGGTAATTCTGACCCATGCTACAACAGGGATCTGCCTTGAAGAACCTGGCCCAGTGTATTAATCCTGGCTCAGAAGCACAAATGCCTGAGGATTCCACACAGAAGACGTGCTTGCAGTCATCAAATTCAGAGACTGACAATGCAATGGTGGTGGCCAGAGGCTGGGGGAGGGGAAGTGAGCATTTAATAAGCAGAGAGTTGCTCTTTGGAAGATGGAAAGTTCTGGAGATGGACATTGATGAAGGCTGTAACCATGCAAATGCCCTCCATTCCCTTGTGCTGCACATTTAAAGAAGGTTAAATCAGTGGATTTTGTTCTATCTGATAGCAATGGACATTGAGCCAATGACGTGGAAAGACTTCCCAATGGGAAGTAGACCACCCTTTGTGAACAGGCCTCCAGGCACAGAGGCTGCACATGGGGCCAGAACAATGTCCTGGGACACCAACCCAGCTCAGCTGCCTGGCACTCATGAGCCAGTACTCAAGGGACAGGGTGTGATGGAGCAAAGCAGGTTTATTCGAGTCAGCAGCCTGAGAAGATGGAGGACCCTCAGCACAAAGATCATCTTTACTTCTTCTTTTTCAATCCTCACCTAAGGACATGTTTCCATTGATGACAGAGAGAGAGAGAGAGAAACATCCACCAGCCACCTCCCATATGCACCTGAACCAGGAATGAAAATTGCCACCCAGGGATGTGCCCAGCCTGGGAATCAGAACAGAACCTTAAGAGAACAGGACCAGGTTCCAAGCAGCTGAGCCACCGGCCAGGGCACAAGGACCTTCCTAACATGTGAGGGCAGCAGGGGGTATGAGTGGGAAGAGGAAGGCAGAACCATGAGAAGCAGAGGGTGCTGTGTGCCAGTCAGCACCACCTGCTCCAGCAAACACCTGGGACCTGGTCCAGGAGGCTCTCTCTTTCCTCCAAGGTGGTCAACTCCCCTGGAGTCAGAACGCCTGCAGGCTGAGTCGGCTTCCTTTGAGGTTGGCTCCTACAGTTCTTTACGCCAGTGATTGTCAACCTTTTCCATCTCAGGGCACACACACGAACCATTCAGCCTCTGCAGCACACCAAAACATACAGGTTTGGCCAATATGACATGTATAGCACACAATTATTGCTGTGATGGTGGCTGTCATTGTTTTTGGACAATTGAAGGGAAAGGAGGTCAGTGCCCCCTGGCTAAAGAGTCAGCATTGCGTGTTTTAAGGATTTGTGCAGCCACAACAGTGGAAATCATTGCTTGAAGCCAGCAGGCTCTTTATCCATAGGTGCATTTGAACAAGCAAGTCATTCTTTCTTTTCAAAATATATTTTTATTGATTTCAGAGAGGGAGAGAGAGAAACATCAGTGATGAGAGTGAATGATTGATCTGCTGCCTCCTACAGGGAGCCTACAGGGGATCTATTTCACAACTGGGGCTAGTGCCCTAACCACTAATCCAAGAGTGACTTCCTGGGTCATGGGTTGAAGCATGCAGCAATGTGAATGCCCTCCATGCCACTGCTCTGCACATTTAAAGGACCTAGTTGTAAGCTTGTTGGTTTCGTAATGAAATGGGGGATAGGGGATTGTCGTGGCCCCAGCTCTGCTCACCCCCCTCATCCTGAGTTTCCAGGCTGAGCAGCCTGGCCTGTCTGCCTTCTAACCTCCTTGCTTTCCTGAGCTCCTCAGAAAGGAGACACAGGATTCGTGTGGGTCCGAAGAAGCCATGCTTTTACAACATAGTTTTCTTGTAGGAAAACTACACTTACAAGTAGTTCCTGTGGCTTTGTCTCCCCTGTGGCTCCAGGTCAGACCCAGCAATTGGTCCTCCCTCCGTAGCATTTGCTAATGTACTGAGTGGATTCCGAGCAATCAGAGGAGTAGCAGTGCTGCTCCCTTTCCCCACATCTGTAGTTATGTCTTGTAGACAAGATGTGTGAGGAGGCCAGCACCTGTGCGGAGGCAAAGAAGACAGGTCAGGCTCCTGGCTCACAGCCAACGTGGCTGCAGGACACTTGGTGACACAGGATACACAGCCCTTGGCAGAGCCCTGCAGACGGTGCCCTCCCAGGAAATGCGCCTCCACTGACCTCTGGGGCTGCTCATGCAAAGGTCTGTGGCCTCTGCCTTAGGTCTATGCCAGCTGCCTGAGTTCTGTGCCCTCTGCTTGGAGTGGTGCCCACTGAGGCCAAACCAAAGCTGAGGATGAGCAGCAGGGCTGTAAGTGGGGTTTCCTTATGCCCAGAGAGCTGTGCAGAGCACTCAGTTGGTCCCCAAATAAGGTTCCTCGGCTTCACCCTCTCACCAGAAGACATGTGCTCTGTTCCACAAACACTGGTCTCTGTTTAAGAAATAATCCACACCGAGCAGGTTCTAACAACACACATTAAAACCTCTGCATTAGAACACTTTCATACCCACATTCCAGGTGGGCACCCTGAAGGGTAACTTCAGTCAAGTTGTCCTATCTGTCTGACAAAATGACGGCCTGGACAGGGCACAGTGTCTTCAGCTCTCCTCACAGTTTCCTTTACCAGGTCACGACCCCAGGCAGTATCCACTGGTCCGTAGCTCACTTGGGCCTACGTCAGCAAAGAGCAGACAGAGAGGCAACAACGGGATGTGGAAGAGCCTTATGCTGGCTGCCCGACTGGGCCAGGGCAGGAGGAATAGCAGGCTTGCAGGTGGAGCCACAGGTTTCCAGAGGGGAAAGTGCCTCCATATTTATAGGGGAGAGGGTTGGGCACCCTCAGGGAGGGATCTGTGGGGCGTGACTCTGTCAGGGAAATGCTCACAGCAGCCCCTCCTTTGGTTCTCCTGCATTTGAGTGTCAGGTGAACACACTCCCTGTTCACCTGGGGGCTGAGCTCTGGCCTGGAGTCCTGAGCTTGGGATTCTGCTGCTCTATCCACCAGGCTGGGAGTTCTAATGGGCTTCTGGAGAAGTTCAGGAGAATGGGCTCATGCCCAGGTCCCTGGGTGGAAATGGCTCAGATGCCTGTAACAAGGAGCCTGGGGCAGCAGCAACCAGCAAGCCAGATGCCAGCCTTGGAGTCCCCTCCCCCAGGAAAAGCAGAGCAGCTGTTTCATGGAACCTATGGAAGCAGCTTTACCAGGGAAGGCTCCTCTTCCTTCCTCACTTCTGCAGGAACTTACTCCTTGATTGCGCAACACTTTCTTCCCTTCCTTCCTTCCTTTTTTCTTTCCTTCCTTCCTTCCTTCCTTCCTTTTCTATTTCTTTATTTCTCTGTTTTTTTTCCTCTTTCTTTCTGAAAAAAAATATAATGTTAAATTGATTTCAGAGATTATGAGAAAGGGAGAGAGATAGAAACATCGATGATGAGGAAGAATCATTGATCGTCTGCCTTCTGCAAGCTCCCCACTGTGGATCGAGCACACAAGTGGGCATGTTCCCTGACCGTGACTTGAACCCTGACCTCCTGGTTCATAGGTCGATGCTCAACCACTGAGTCAGTCCGGCCGGGCAGGAGTCATGAATTTAAATGTCACTTAGGCCCTAGCTGGTTTGGCTCAGTGGATAGAGCATCTGCCTATGGACTGAAGGGTCCCAGGTTAGATTCCAGCCAAGGGCACATACCTGGGTTGCGGGCTCAGTCCCAAGTAGGGGGCGTACCGGAGGCAGCCCATCAATGATTCTCTCTCATCATTGATATTTCTATCTCTATCTCACTCTCCCACTTCCTTCTTCTCTAAAATCAATAAAATACATATTTTCTAAAAAGTCACTGAGTAGACCGATGCCTGGGAGAACCCTGATTACTCTTTCCTGCCCTGAGACTACACGGGAAACCTGCAGCTCATACTTGGAGTCATCCTTTCTCCCTGGTTTATCTCCCTTTTCTCCCCCAGGTTCCCATCTATGTTCATGCTCTGGGCTCCCTGCCCCTGTTCATCTACTTTTCCTGCCCTTTCCACCTCAGGGTTATTCCCTGGGCCTGGGCCCCCTCTGCTGTGGCTCAGAGGGAGGTCTGTGCCTTCGTTCAGGCCTGTGAGCCAGTCTTGACCTCCCAGCGACATTCTCCTCCCTTGGCCTTTACTTGCAGTCTTTACTTCTCGGTGCTCCTGTGTCTGTGCCTCAAATGAGAGTTACTCATTTTTTTATCTCCTTCGTATCAGAACGGTTAGTCCTTGGGTTCAGATGAGCCAGGGATCCTAGTCTGGACATAATGGAAGCCCAGTGGCTGCTTGTTTCTTTGAAATGCATCCTCCTCCCCTGGTTCTGGTTGCTCATAGAGGTAGCCACTGATGAGACACAGTAGCTTAAGAGGGGACCTTTGTATAGGATAGGTGGCTTCTGGAGGTCCCATCATGTTGGCAGTGATGGTGGGCTTTCCTCTCAACTTACATGGGAACCAGGACCAGGCAGGGGCAGGTTGCTCCCTTTTACCCACATTGCCTGCCCCCCTACCCCAATGCCTCCTTTCCCAGCCTTCCTTGCCCTATTGTGTATCCATGGGCTTTGCACATACCCTATAAGTGTTGTGGTTGATCTCTTCCTACAGATAATCTCCAGGCTAAATGAGGAAACTGATCAGCAGGGCGTGGAGGGCCTCCCACCCACATGAGGAGCCAGTCCAGGCCATTTTTCCGGATTAAGGGCAGCAGAGGTGGCCATGCCTTCCTCCAGGCTGCCCTCCAGCTTTCTTTTATTTCTCAGAGTCCGTGCTTCCAAAAAAAGCTAGACAGACTGGATGCACCCCTTTCCTGGGTCACCCCCTCCTATACCTGGTCTCGCCACCTCCAGCCAAGCCAACTCCACCTTCCCAGCTAGCCCACCCCTGTGTGGGTTCATCAGTTGAGGGGATTGAAGTGTCCACCAGCAGTTTCTGGGGCTGATGGGGAGACTTAACACTGTTTCCTCTGAGGCAGGGATTCCATCCTCAGCACTGTTCACACCTGGGACTGTGGAGTGATCCTGAGAGGAATCCAGGTGAGGGGTACAGGGATGGAAGGTGGATGCCAGGAGGTCCAGTCATGCCTAATGATCTGCATAATGAGCGTCAGGCGGTCTGGACAGGTGAGTCCTTCAGGAGTAATCAGAGGGCCATCTGGAGAGGGGGTGCAGGTGCGGGTACTGATGGGAATCAGGCAGTGACGCAGGGCTGGAAAGGTCAAGACTCCCTGCTCCCAGGCTGGTTACAGGAAGCGCAAAGCCATGGCCTCCTGCCGTCACCTTCTTTGCTTCAGTAAGTTTATCAGCTTGATCCTGTGTCCAGGTTGTACATTCTCTATCTTCATTCCTTCCTCATCTCCCCCTTTGACCGGGAAGTTTCTTTCAAAAACAATAATAGGTCAAACAAGACACTTAAAATACATATATTGATTTCAGAGAGGAAGGGAGAGGGAGAGAGAGATAGAAATGTCAACAATGAGAGAGAATTATTGCCTTCTGCACACCCCACCCTGGGAATGGAGCCTGCAACGTGGGCATGTGCCCTGACCAGGAAATGAACCATGACCTCCTGGTTCTTACATAGCTCGACGGGCAACCACTGAGCCACGCCAGTTGGTCAAACCAAACATTTTAATATCCTTCGTTGCTGGGTTTTAAACACCTGACCTGGGCCCATGTGTCTCTGGAGGGGAAATACGGGCTAGAGACTCCCTCTCCAGACAGCATTTCTAGAGCCAGCTCAATATTTGTGCAAATCTCTTGGAGGGGAGTCTTCTGACAGGGCCAGCTCAGGCCTGATTGCTCTGCATCCGTGACAGATGCAGTCTCACTCCTGTGCAGTTAGACATCGTCTCTCACTTTGGGAGGCAGTGACGCAGGTGCTGCCAGGAGAAAAGGTTCTCATTGAACTTACGCAAATCACAATGTTGCTGTGAAGATAAATGTACTCACAGAGGCTTTCTGCATTCGGAGGGTCACGATGGGATAAAAAGATAAATGTGTCCATTCTGCTCATAGTAGTGCAACTTGCCAGAGGCTCTACATCTCAGGGAGCCGAGGAACAAGGTTTCTGAACAAAATGAAGGGACCGGCCATCTTCCAAACAAAGGGCCATTAAAATTGCAAGCAACCTGCTCAGCCCATCCAGTGCCATGCCCTTACTTCTTGCTGATCTTGGCCTCTTGTGGGCAGATGGATGGATCCAGGCTCCCTTAGTTCTACGAATCCCCACCCCGTTCGAAGGGATCATTGCAAAGTTGACCAGAAACATGAGGCTAGAGGCAGCGTGAGAGTCCTTCCCCTGACTCTCTGCACAGGAAACTCGGGGCCATTCCCGGGCACATTTCTGTCTCCACCTGCAGGGGGCGGGGGGTGTTGCTGGCAGGAGGACGCATTGGCAAGGGTGCTGCTCTGGAACCTGGGGGACCCAGCCTGGCCAGACGACCAGGAGCCTCCGTCGGGCCCAGTATCCCTGACGCTGAGACAGAGCAGCTCTTGGAGAGAAGGCAGGCCTCTCTGTTCTTTTTTTTTTTTAATATATTTTATTGATTTTTTTACAGAGAGGAAAGGAGAGGGATAGAAAGTCAGAAACATCGATGAGAGAGAGACATCGATCAGCCTCCTCCTGCACTCCCCACACTGGAGATGTGCCCGCAAGCAAGGTACATGCCCCCAACCGGAATCAAACGTGGGACCTTTCAGTTCGTAGGCCGACGCTCTATCCACTGAGCCAAACCGGTCTCGGCTGGCCTCTCTGTTCTGATGTCGCTTCTCTTCAGTCCTCATGGGCCATCGTGTCACCTCTCCACCTGCCGTCTGCGGTACATGGCTTGGGCCCAGGGCCACATGCACCGCACAGTCCGCGGGGCCATGGTCATGGTGGGGCCTTACCTCATCAGAGCAACCACTGGGAGCCTAATGCACGGGGAGGTGTTCCTCTGACTCACTCAGCACACGTCCCAGAGCCGCATGTGGGCGAGGCTGTGCTGTGGGGTGGCGCGGTCAGTGTTGAGAGAGGCAAACCTGCAGGTGGCCAGAGTGGGAACAAGCCTGGCCCCAGAGGGACATGAGGCCAGGAGGTGCATACACCGGGTTGACACTGCTGCTGAGCGAGGTCAGCAACCAGGTGTCACCAATCAACCCACCAGGTCACACAGAGTGAGACAGAGGAGCTGCCGGACGTGGGGCAGGTGGTGTTCTGTGATCTGGCAGGAGGGCTGGGTTCTGGAACAGTTCCTGTAGTTGGCTAAGCTCCAGGAGAAGTCTGAGCCGAGTAAGTGACAGGTAAATGGCCTGATTTGTCTTAAACTGAGCAAGGATGATGGGCCAGTGCAGCAGCTCAACCTGGGAAGAAGCCCTGATGCTTAGCAAACGCCCAAACTAGGACCACAGGAACCTCGCCTCAGCGAGGTCCAGGCCCAGAGAAGTAGCAAAACCAGAGAATTGATGCCATGGCTGCCTCAGGACCAGCTGCCTGGGCTGACGGTCCCTGACCCTGGCGCGGACTGGTCAGTGGAGACATGACCCTGAAAGAGCACCCCTGGGAAGCAGGTGAGTCTCCTATTGAGACCCTCCCCTGAGACCTCCCCAAAGAATCCCACCTGCAAGAGAAATAAGTGCCCTTGACACAAAGAGCCGGGGAGCCCACACCCACCATTCCCTTCCTGTTTCCTTTAAGGGCCCGAGGGAGACTTGCAGCCAGTGGAGAGCAGTGGGCAGTGGCAGCTCATCCCGGGCTCACTCCCTTGACCCCCTTATCTCTGACTTCCCAGGGAGCCAGAGCATCCCAGCCTGGGTTCTCTTGTTGCTTCTGCTAAGCCTCCCTTGTTACCTGCCCAGAGTACGTTTCTGTGCAGCCAGTACCTTCTTGCTCACTTTGCCACACTTTGGCTCTTGATTGAGGTCTTTCCTTCAAGAAGACAAGGACCATGGTCTCGTTGTCTCATAGGTCACATAAAGACTTGGGTTCCCCTGTTTTCTCCTAAACTGCTTTCTCTTTAGTGGGGGCAATGGTGAAAAAAAAAAAACACTCAGAATTCCTGGTGGCATGGTGCATAGAAGGGCCTTTTCCACAGCAAGCAAGCTGTCCTTGCTGGACAGGGCCTGGGCACCGGCTGGGCTCACTGTCACCCTCTGGTGGCTGGACAGAGAGCTGCCCACACTCCTCCAACTGGTGGCTGGAATGGCTCTCACTGTTCTCTAGAGATGAAAACCTACCAGCCCTTTACTGAACATGGAAATCCCACAGTGACATCCTCCCCTCTTCCACCCAGAGATTCTTAAGGGTGCCTGAATTTGCTGTATATTTTAAAAATTTGGTGTTTGGTCTTTAGAGAAGAAGGAAGAGGAGGAGGAGGAGGAGGAAGAGGAGGAGGAGGAGGAAGAGGAAGAGGAGGAGGAGGAGGAGGAGGAGAAGGAGGAGGAGGAGAGACAGAGAGAGAGAAAGGTGTGCCTTGACCCGTAGTGGAACATGCAATCTACTCGTGTACCCTGACCAGAACCCGTGACCTTCCTGTGCATGAGGCGGCCCTCCAGCCAACAGAGCCACACAGCTCAGGCTGGGTCCAGCCTTGCTTGAAGCTTGTGAAGAGAAGTTGTCTTACACTTGTCAGAGCTATCTTGAATATGCCTACATGAGCAATCTCCTCCCCCTGGGAGGCTCAGGGGCCCAGACAGAGGACCTCCAGGGCCCTGGGCCCATCCCCATGTGGGTGATGTGGGTGTCAGCCTCCTCCCCATCACTTATTCGGGCTTGGGGATGTATCCATTAGCGTTCTCCAGAGAAATGAAACCGAATTCTTCATTGTCAGGAATTGGCTCATGTGATTGTGGAGGCTTGGCAAGTGAAAAAAAAAACAACACCAAAAACCAAAAAATAAAAAAATAAAAATAAAAAACCAAAAAGGAGTAGTGCCATAGGCTGGAGAGCCAAGGAAGAGCCAATGTTGAGAATTCAAGTCCAAAGGCCAACTGCTGGCAGGTCCCTCTTGGTGCGTCTGGGTTCTGGTCGGGGTTTCCACTGCTTGGAGGAGGGAAATCTGACTTACTCAAAGTTCACTGATGTACAGACTGTCAAATTACAGCAGGAAGGTTAGGGAGAGGTGGGGTAGATAAGAGATCAACCAAAGGACTTATATGCATGCATATAAGCATAACCAATGAACACAAGACACTGGGGGGTTAGGGTATGCCTGGGAGGGAGGGGCAATGGGAAGATATGTATACATGTAACACATTAATAAAAAAAAAATTAAAATAAATAAATAAATAAATGCTGTAAAAAAATAAAAATATGAGCATGCAAAAAAAATAAAAAATAAAAAAAAGACTTCTATGAACTTCAGAAGTTAGAGTAGGAAGGAGATATCTATAATTTGACCATGTTCAACCTATAATGAATAAGAAATAAAAATGTGAATAAGTTTTAACTGGGGAAAAAAAAGTTCACCGATATAAATGTCCAGCTCTCTCCCAAAACACCCTCACAGAAACATCTGGAAAGGCGTTTGATGAAATACCTGGGCACGTTGACACCTGCAATGCCTTGGGCTTACGGGTTTCTTGTCACCTAAGCACCTACAGCTCTGCTCTCTTCTCCCTAACGTGTGGGTTGCTAGCCATCCAAAGACCTGAGCTGGAAACACTCGGAGACCCGGCCTCACATCTGCACTCTGGGTCCTGGTCATGCAGAGGCGTGGCCCCCTCTCTTCTGCCTGTTTGGAAACGAGGAGTGGGGACATTTCTCTTGGGGTTGTGCGGAGGAGGCCAGGAGATACCACACTGGAGAGAGCTTTGCAAGAAGTGGCGGGAGCACCGTGTGATGGAGCGGACACCCGTGTTTGCTCAGGGGTGTCAGCCTCCAAAGGGATGGGGAGTCCCAGGAGGTGACCTCTGCCCCACCCACTTCGTCCTGGCCTCTGGGGGCAAACTCCATGATGAACGCTATTGGCTGACAGGTGGAGACAAACGCCGCTGTGTTCTCCTCCATTCCTGTTCTCGGGATGTTCCTGGGGTTTGGGAGCGGACACCTGGCTCCGTCCATGACCTGAGTTCATGTCCAGGTGAGCAGGAAGTAGCACCCCCTGGATGGTCCTTCTGCTCAGGCGAGACCCAGAGGAGAGGCTGAGCAGCTCTGTGGCTGCGGTGTGTCCCTCCAGCAAGCGGAGTGCAATGGCCTGCCACATCCAGGGGCCCTCCAGGTGTTCCCTTATTCCCAAAGCATCGGGTAAGAAGTCACGCAGAGGTCATCCCAACTCCTCCTCCCCAGTTTGGCTTCGTTGTTTATTCACTTTCAATTTCTAGACCTAATTCCGGCATTTACAAAGCTGACCCTTGGTATCAGCGAGTTCTTGTCGTGGCACATGCAGTGGGACGGTGTGAGAAGCACAGTCCTGAGTGTCCAGTCCCAGGACTTCTGACAAACGCATCCCCACCAAGATAGGGGGTGCTTCCTCCTTCCCCGAGGCTCCCTGTGCCCCCTCTTGCCCCTCCAGCGCTTCTCCACTTGGCACAACTTGGCTCAGAATCTGGGCAGCGAGGTCATGACCACCTTCTACTGGGGCAGGACCCAGGCTCTGTGTGCTAACAGTTCAATGCACACAGCTGGTTAATGACTTGATTTTAAAGCGATGCTTCCCCCCAGCCAGTGTGGCTCAGTGATTGAGCATCAACCTATGCACCAGGAGGTCACGGTTTGATTCCTGGTTAGGGCACATGCCCGAGTTACAGGTGTGGGGCGTGCAGGAGGCAGCCCATTCATGACTCTCTCTCATCGTTCATGTTTCTACTTCTCTCTCCCTCTCCCTTCCTCTCTAAAATCAATAAAAATATTTTTTAAAAGAAAGACAAAGTGATGCTTCATCTGAACAGTGGGCACCAGGCCCCTGGAGGTCAGAGTGTTTTTCTCTTGCAGCTCAAGGGTGAAGGGAACAAGGCCCAGGACCTAGCGTGGCCAAGAGCAGGGACTGAGTAACTTTTGTTGAATCCATGACCCAAGAGACCCCTCGGGGAGGGCAAAGAAGGCTTCTTGAGTAGGCATGTCACCTCTGGGAGTGAGCTGTGGCGGAGGCAGCGTCACCTGGTGGCAAACAGATGTCTGGGGAGCTGTGCACCTGGAGTGTGGAGTGTGGGGAGGAGAAGCGGCCTCGGGCAGCCCAGGAAAGCCCTCCCACCCTGACACGAGGAGGAGCCTGCTTTCCCCATGGGTTTGGAAATAGACTGTGGCTGCCCATGTTCCCACCCAGCGGGACCTTGAGCCTGCACTCAGACATCCTGCACTCGGGTGGGGCTAGGTCCTGGCCACGCTGGGCCGGCCTCAGGATTCAGATGAAATTCTCAGAAAGGCCAGCCTGCTCTCTGCAGTCAGAAGCTGTCAGACGGATGCGAGTCCACACCAGAGAGGGGCCTGGCACAGGCACATTCACCCTGGAGCTGCAGCCAGAGGAGAGGGGGATGCCTCCTTCAGAGGCTATGGACCCGCCAAGGCTGAGTTTGCAGTGATTCCTGCGCCAGCTTGCCCGTGTGAAGCTGGATTTGGAAGGAAGACGTGGGTTGTCCTGATTTGCATCGGAGGGGTCCTGACAGGTCAGACGTCAGAAAAGCACAAACGTAGGGAACTGGTCCCCCAGGACCGTGATGGGGACGAATGGGGAAACCAGAACCAAGTATGAGGAGCGAGAGCAGCCCTGGGGGTCTGCAGAGGATGTGGGAGGCTCTCCCGCCTCCCGCACCGAGAGGAGCAGAGGGGCCGGGGAAACCTGGAGAGGCTGAGGCTGCAGGTCGCCCGGGACATCAGACACAATGATCCACACCAGGGCCCCCAGGAAATATGTCACGCGAGATGC
Organism: Lasiurus borealis; assembly: GCA_004026805.1. Taxonomy (NCBI): domain Eukaryota; kingdom Metazoa; phylum Chordata; class Mammalia; order Chiroptera; family Vespertilionidae; genus Lasiurus; species Lasiurus borealis. The sequence continues at coordinate 154,979 of PVJN01000276.1, read as the reverse complement.
AAAGTAAAACCGAGCACACACACAAGAAGCCAGACCGCGAGCTGGATGCTAGAGGTTTATTTGGGAGAAAGCAGTAAGGGTACAAGTGTGCAGACTAAACCCATTTTCGAGTCTTCAGGGGCATCTCTAGGTGCTGCGGTTCCCTGTCCACAAAGCTCATTTGCAGCACAGCTTGCGGCGACGACCCAAGATTTTGCACACGCCAGAGACACGCTCCAGCAACTCGCCCAGGAGGCTGACTCGGCAGTGGCGGCGGCATCGGCAGCTCTTTAGTTTTAATTTCAGAGGTTCTGTGGAGGGAACCAGGATCAGGCACAGCGGGAAGGAAGCTGGGAGATTTTCTGAGAGATGAACTCTCTTCTCACCGTGGCAACACCCGCCAGGTGGGGCTGAAAGGATTCATGTGCTTCTCATGAATCACAAGAAATCTTACTGGCTCTGTGCGGACATGCAGGAACATGAGTTTTCTCTGATCCTAGTCTCTGATGCACATGCTTATTTTCCTTCCGCTTGCTCCACAGACTTCCTCTCCCACATGGGATACCTACTGCGAACACCCCTCATCCTCACACCCAATTTTTAGTCCAGATTCCTTGTCCATTCTAAAAAGCCCCACTAATGGGCCACAGACCCCAATTTCACAGAACCCAGTTGGCTGGCATCTCACCTGCAGCTCGAGAGAGGCGTTCCTCTCCTGTGAAGGAAATGGCCACATCCTGGTCACCATCCTCAGCCTGGTCCTGGTCCTCGGCCCAAAGCTCGCCCTGGTCCTTGGCTTCAGGCTGGTTCTGGGCGGGAACCTGGTCAGCTGTCTCTTGGAGGGTCCGAGCCTGGGCCTGGAGGGCCAAGAGGAGAAGGGCAGCGAGGAGAGCGAGAGTCCTCATGGCTGAGAGTCACCTGGAGCTGAGTGTCAGGTGAGAGAACAGGAGTGAGTGGTGCGGAGGGCACAGTCAGCCTGTACTTATAGGTCAGAGGAGAGGAGGCTCAAAGACACACGATGCAGGAGAGAAGCTGTGCCTTTGGCTGGCCTCCCATCAAGGCGGCTGTTGCCCTCAAAGCCCCTTTGATGCTCCTGTTCCTGTCCCTTCATCACAGCACATGTCCGTGTGCTGAGTGTTCACACTTGTTTCAAGGTGATAACGATGATAAGGACATTCACATGTTTCCTGTTTCCCATCTGCTTAAATATTGACCTTCTGATGTTCACAAAATAGAGAACTGTGCTCTCATTGTGTAAGTCAAGGACCAGAGGCCTCTGCTTTCTAATGTGGGCCCTCCTAAACTCTGAGTCCCTGGCCCCGGGGCCAGGCCTTCCCTGATGGAATGTGGGGTCCATTGTCCAGGTTCAGGGCATCACTCCCTGTGGGGTAGCTTGTGAGGTCCTGTGGGGTAGGCTGCTGTGGTGGAAAGACAAATGACTCAGGCTCTGGAGGAGTGAGGTCAGGGGGACATGAGGCAGGGGTTGGTCAGAGTTAACCCTTATTATTGATCATTAAATTCTAACAATCCTCTTATTTCCAAAAGTTCACAGTTATAAGCCTAACACCAAGGAGTATCTTTTTGCATACATCATCTTGTTTCTGTGTGACCGTCTTTCAGAAAAATGTGTAGAAGTGGATTGTGGGATCAAGAACACGTCATTGAACAGATATTGATTTACTGTCCTCTGCAGAGGTTGTCCCGACATTGCTCACTGAAATATCGGAATGAGTGCAACTGATCTCCACACACAGTGTAATTTAAATAGTGATTCCCCAACCTCATCATCCTCTTTTCTCCTGGCACCTGTCAGTGATGTGTGTTGCTAACAAAACACTTGAGGTCTCAGACTCTCTTGCAGGTCAGAGTGGCCAATAAACAGAGCTCCAGTAAAATGTAAACTCAAGGAGGGACAATTTTTGAATAATAAAATGCATAAGTGTTACTGCTTCATATTTGCAGTTATTTTTTTTTTTTTTGGTTCTGTCAAATTTTCTTTTTTCCCTTTATTTTTATTGATGACCCTATTATAGAGGTCCCCTTTCCCCTCCACCCCTCACCTTGCCCACCTCCACCCAGGTCCCTCCACCCTTTCCCTGTGCCATCTCCACATTGGTGAATGGGTCCATGGATTATGCATCTATGCTCTTTGACTGATCCCTTCAATTATTTCATCTATCCCCTGCCCCATATATCCATGCTTCTGTTTCTATTATATTTGTCAGGTTATTTCATTCATTGTAGTCCACATGTAAGTGAAATTATATAGTGTTTGTTTCTCTCTAACTGGCTTACTTCACTTAGTATAATAATCTCTAGGTCCATCCGTGCTGTGGCAAAAGTAAGATTTTCTTCTTTGTTATGGCCACGTAGCATCCCGTTGTGTAAATGGGCCACAATTTTTTTATCCACTCATCTCCTCATGGGCACTGGGGCTGCTTCCAGATCTTGGCTAGGAAATCATTGAAAGGACCCTTTAATGAATATAGGGGTGCATATATTGTTTTGAATTAGAAACTTTGGGATTGTTAGGATATATTCCTAGAAATGGGATCGCTGGGTCCACAGAGTTCCATTGTTAATTTTTTGAGGAACCTCCGTACTGTTTTCCACAGTGGCTGCATCATTCTGCATTGCCACCAGCAGTGCACTAGAGTTTCCTTATCTCCACATCCTCACTTCCTGTTTGTTGATTCATTTATAGTAGCCATTCTGGCAGGTGTGAGGTGGTATCTCATTTTGGTTTTGATTTTTTTCTCTTTAATCTTTTCATAACTCCTGGCCATCTGTGTGTCCTCTTTGGAGAAATGTCTATTTAGGTCCTTTGCCCATTTTTAATTGAATTGTTTATCTTCCCTGATGTTGAGCTGTATAAGTCCTTTATGCATTTTGGAAATTAACACTTTATCATTGGGAAATCTGTTCTCCCACACACTGGGTTCCCTTTTCCTTTTGTTCATGGTCCTTTGCTATTAGAAGCTTTTAAATTTGGTCTAGTCCATTTGTTTATTGTTTTTTCCTGTTCCCCTTGTCCTAGGAGACATATCAGCAAAAATATTGCTATGAGAGATGTTTGAGATTTTATTGTTTATGTTTTCTTTTAGGGTTTTTATGGTTTCATGACTTAAATTTAAGTCTTTTAATCATTTTGAGTTTATTCTGGTGTATAGTATTATTTGGTGGTCTAGGTTTTTGTTGTTTTTTTCATATACCTCTTAAAATATTCCAACACCATTTATTGAAAAGACAGCCCACCCCATTGGCTGACTTCTCACCTGCAGCTCAAGTGAGGCGTTCCTCTCCTGTGAAGGAGATGGCCACGTCCTGGTCACCATCTCCAGCCTGGTCCTGGTCCTCAGCCTAAAGCTCACCCTGGTCCTTGGCATAAAGTTGGTCCTGGGCGGGAACCTGGTCAGCTATCTCTTGGAGGGTCTAAGCCTGGGCCTGGAGGGCCAAGAGGAGAAGGGCAGTGAGGAGAGCGAGAATCCTTATCGCTGAGAGTCACCTGGAGCTGAGTGTCAGGTGAGAGGACAGGAGTGAGTGGTGTGGAAAGCACAGTCAGCCTGTACTTATAGATCGAAGGGAAAGAGGCACAGAGACACATGATGCAGGAGAGAATCTCTGCCTTTGGCTGGCCTTGGGCCAATGCCGCTGTTGCCCTCAAAGCCCCTTTGATGCTCCTGCCCCTATATTATAGCACGTGTCTGTGTGCTGAACGTCCATACTTGTTTCAAGTTGATAACGATGATAAGGACCCTGGTGTGATTTCTGTTTCCCATCTGCTTGGACACTTACCATCTAATGTTCAAAAAACAGGGAACTATGCTCTCGTTGAATAATTTAAGACCAGAGCCCTCTGCTTTCTGATGTGGGCTTTGCTTACCTCTAATTCCTGACCCTGGGTCCAGACCTTACTTAATGGAGTAGAAGGTCCATCCTGTAGATTCAGGCCATCTTCCCTGTGGAGCAGCTTGTCAAATCCTGAGGGAAAGGCTCCTGTGGTGGAGGGACCAGTGACTCAGGCTCAGGTAGAGGGAGCACTGGGGGACCCAAGGTAGGAGTTGCTCAGGGAGAATCTAAAGAACAAATTTATTCCTGGATGTCTGTATGATCTGTACACTTTGCTGAAATTACTCCCCAGTTACTGGCCTCTTTTTCGAGTAACATTAAGTGCAATGAAGTTCCTGTTACTCTACTCAAAATGTTCTGATCTTTTAAAATAAAATAAAAAATCTTAATTCTTATACAAAGGATAAAATTCAAAAAGTGAAAGAGAGATGAGTAAAGGTTAGCAGTCTGCCCACCCAGCATCAGACTCCACCCCTTCTGCAGGAACTGTAACTGGAGAATAAAACAGGCTTGGCTTCCTGAGGCAATGAAAGCTGAACACCTGAGGCAGGTGCTTGTACAAAAGGAAAGAAGTTTATTCAGGTGCTGAGCACCCTAGGAGGATGGTGGACTCTGCTCTTAAAGATCACATCCCTTCCTGCTCAAGCCAGCAGTTTTTATAGAGTTAAAAAGGGGAGGACATGTTTTTGTATACGAATATCTTGCTAGCTTTTGGCACTCAAGGGTCCTGCACATTCATCTTGCAGTGTGTTTGGGCCCTATCCATTTATCTTTCTAGCTTTTTTATCGCTTCTCGGCCTTTTGGCTAAGATCAAGTGTAGTATCTTTCTAGCTTTTGACACACTCCAGGTAAGAAGCTCCCCCTGCGCCATCTTGGCCAGTGAGGGAGATGCCCTGGCGCTCTGACTGACAATGTCCATTCACTCTGGTCATCTAAAAAGAATAAATGGATGAAGATCTCATCTTCTATAGTTTCTTCTTGCTCTCAAAGGGTGCATTCTTACCATTCTTTGACTCAGAGGTTCTTAGTGTCCTTTAAAAGAAGAGGGGATCAGAAATGGAGGAAGGCCTGCATGGGAGGGAGGAGAGTTGCTGTGTTGGAAGGTGGAATAGTTGGTGTCTGGAGGATGGCTCTGCTGAGCAAGTGAAGCTGGCAGATTCCTTCATATTTCAAGAGTTGGGAGGAAAAACCAAGATGGCAGCATAGGTAATCACCTAAACTGCTGCCTCGCACAACAATTTCAAAACTACAACTAAAAGATAGAACGGACATCAGCCAGAACCACAGGAAAGTTGGCTGAGTGAAAATTCCACAACTAGAAAGAAAGAGAGGCGCTCACAAAGACTCAGAGAAGCTGCAAAAACAGAGGTACGGAGACTTGAGCATGGAGAGTGCGGGTGGCGGTGTGCCTGGTGGGAGGGAGACGGAAACTCCCAACTGCACCGAACCCCTTATCCTAGGGCATTGAATCCCAGCTCTGGGCAAGACTCATACGGGGCAGTCTGGACTGTGAAAAGGGAAGAGTGCACAGAAATTTAGGGGAACCATGAAAAGGCAGAGGTCTGGGGTGCACAAACCAATGCTCACAGAGAGGATGGACTACTGATTGTGCGGCTGGCTCTCTATGATGAGTGGGAGACAGAATCTCCTAACTGTGCCACTTATAACTGCATTGAACCTCAGTTTCAGGCGAGACCCTGGGAGCTCCTAGGCCTCCTCATTCATAATCAGATTTGTCATTCCTTTCTAACATTTCTTGTGAGGTTTGCTATCCTTTATATTTTTCTTCTAGAGTTCTAGGTAGTCCTCCAATGGTCTTCCTCTTTGCCTACTGAGTCTTTCCCTTTCATTTCAGATCCTGCCCCTCCTTTTGGTTTCCTGCACTATTTCTAAGAAAACGGTGGCCTGCTGAAATGTACTTGTCTCCAGGCATGGTAAATGTTGAAGGCTCTGTCCACTACTGGGAGGGATTCATGCCCAACACTCTGTCTAAATGTTGGAGCTTCCTTCTGTATCTGGGGCACTTTGCCCAATAAAAGTCATGTTTACTGCCCTGGTTGGTGTGATTCAGGTGCTTGGGAGTCATTGCCTGCACTTAAACGTTGTTGGTTCAATTACCAGTCAGGGAATATGCCTGACTTAGAGTTTCAATCCCCAGTAGGGGACATGCGGGAGGCAGCCAATCTATGTTTCCCTCTCCAATCGATGTTTCTCTCTCTCACTCTGCCATCTTCTATCTCTCTCAGAATCAATTTAAAAACTTTTTTCTAAATTTTCATGTGTATCATCCTAATATTTTTTGGTGCCTATGGATAAGCACCAGTGTGCTTTCAATAGGTCTGACAGAGCCTTTCTAAATATTCAGAAGGATCTCTGGTATCTGTTGAATGACCTATATCATATTCAGACTCTTTTGTTTAGATATATTTTCTTAAGTCTTTTCTCTATGCACCTTTTCTAATGTTCTAAGAAGGCAAAGTCCCCATTATTTGTGTCTAATTTGGGCTCTGCCAAGGGAATTGCCCCAGCTAAGTTGGGGAGTCCCATTAGGATCGTCTTGATGGAGGTGATGAGGCTTTTCATTAGCCTTATTTCTAACTAGCTACCTTTCATCTGCCATTAGCAGGCTGCTAAGGAGAGCCTGTATGTCTGCCCAGTTTGAATGGTGAGAGGCAATATGGGAAGTGATAAGAACTGTCATGTTCTGAGGGTCCTCCCTATATGTGAGATTGGGAAGCTTCCAATTCAATGAGTCTGAAGTGGGAAATGGAATATGGGCCCAATAGCAGCCAGTGGGCTGGCCTCCTGGGGTATCCCATCTACAGGGCATGGCCTCCAACAAAATTGCCCTGCCCTGCATTGGATGCTCCCTGGCCAAATGGGATGTCCTGCCAGATCTTGAGGGGAGATCACTCCGCTGGGCACTATTTCAGGGTACCTAGCAGCTGAGGTAGTGGCAGGAGCAATCCTCCTGATGCTGATCCTGGGTTCCCGTCTTCTTATTTCCCATTTCTTCCTGTGTCTCATTACTGAGGAGCAGTTTTGAGACCAATTTCCTTCTCGGCACCATTAGGTTTCTCTCTTTCTTGGCCAAATCCTTGCTGTGTGAAGACATGGGGACCAGACATAAGGGAACTCCTCCGGCAAACAATTCCAACTGTATGAGGGTGTAGTCATTAAGGGAGCCATTTAGGGTCCATTCTTGCCCATAGTTTAAAGCACACACAGGCCAAGCCGTGTTACAATAGAAAACCAGTTCCTCCTCAATCATTGAGTCCTAGCTGTATCCGGGCCAATTTTGAAATTTAGGCCTTGTAGGCTCCCTTCAGGAATTGAAACAGAACAACCTTCATGGCTCAAATGTACAGACCCAAATCCATAATAACAACACCTCCAAAATAGCCAAATAAAAACGTCCGTCTTTTGAGTTTCATTATGAATGGTATTGATTTTATAGGTTGAAATAGTCTTAATTAGCAATTAGGCTCATTTTTGCTGGTTTGTTGTCACTGTGTGATGCTTAGGCTTTGCATCAGTGAAATGAGAGGTAGGTTAACTTAATGCAGAACCATCAGGACAGAATTCTTCGCACAAGGTAACCACACTAATGAGTCTTAAGGAAAGTAAATAAAAAGCCAAACAGTGAGTTTAATGCTTAAAGTTTATTATGAAGAGAGAAAGAAGAAAAGGTATAGGTTCAAAGATTAAACCATTGTTCTGATCTTCACTGAAATCTCAAGGTTATTGGGGTCTCCGGTCATTAAGCTCGTTTACAGCAAAGCCTGTATTTACGGCCTGAGATATAACAGCTCCCACTGTGACGCTCACCCAACTTGCAGAGGATGCTGTTTCGGCACGTGCAGATGAGTGTTTTCCGAAGGTCTGTGGTGGGAAGAGGAGGGTCAGGCAGAGTGGGAAGGGAAGAGAGAGGAGAGGAGCAGCATCCTCATGGAGAACTTCTGAGAGACAACCTGTCTATTCACCAGAGGCAACATCTGTCAGGTGCTGAAAGGATTCACCTGTTTCTCATAAATCACAAGGAATCTTACTGGCTCTGTGTGTTCAAGCAAGATCATGAATTTTCTCTGATCATAGTCTCTGATGCACATGCTTATTTCCTTCCCCTTAATCCATAAACTTTCTCTGCAACATGAGGTTCTTACTCCTCATTCCACCGTATTCTCACACCTGATTTTTAGCCCAGACCCTTGCCCCTTCTAAGAAGCACCCCCTAAAGGGCCACAGACCGCAATTTCACAGAACCCATTTGGCTGACATCTCACCTGCAGCTCGAGAGAGGCGTTCCTCTCCTGTGAAGGAAATGGCCACATCCTGGTCACCATCTCCATCCTGGTCCTGGTCCTCAGCCCAAAGCTCACCCTGGTCCTTGGCTTCAGGCTGGTACTGGGCGGGAAGCTGGTCAGCTGTCTCTTGGAGGGTCCGAGCCTGGACCTGGAGGGCCAAGAGGAGAAGGGCAGCGAGAAGAGCGAGGGTCCTCATGGCTGAGAGTCTCCTGGAGCTGAGTGTCAGGTGAGAGGATAGGAGTGAGTGGTGTGGAGGGCACAATCAGCTGTACTTATAGGTTGAGGGGGAAGAGGCACAGAGGCACACGATGCAGGAGAGAAGTTGTGCCTTTGGCTGGCCTCCCACCAAGGCTGCTGTTTCCCTGAAAGCCCCTTTGATGCTCCTGTTCCTGTCCCTTCATCACAGCACGTGTCCGGTGCTGAGTGTCCACATTTGTTTCAAGGTGATAATGATGATAAGGAACTGGCATGTTTTCAGTTTCCCATCTGCTTCAATATTGACCTTCTGATGTTCACAAAAACGGGAACTGTGCTCTCATTGAGTAAGTCAGGGACCAGAGGCCTCTGCTTTCTGATGTGGACCCGGCTCACCTCTGAGTCCCTGGTCCTGGGGCCAGATCATCCCCGATGGAGTGTTGGGTACTTCCTGCAGATTCAGGGCATCACTCCCTGTGGGGGAGCTTGTCAGGTCCTGGAGGGTAGGCTGCTGTAGTGGAGGGGCCAGTGACTCAGGCTCAGGTAGAATGGGGGCAGTGGGACATGAGGCAGGAGTTGGTCAGAGTTAACACTTATTATTGATCATTAAATTCTAATGAAAGTTCACAGTTATAGGCCTAACACCAATGAGTATCCTTTTGCATACATCATCTTGTTTCTGTGTGACCGTCTTTGAGAAAAATGTGTAGAAGTGGATTGCGGGATCAAGAACACATCATTGAACAGACATTAATTTACTGTCCTCTGCAGAGGTTGCCCCGACCTCGTTCACTGGAATATAGGAATGAGTGCAAATGATCCCCACACACAGAGGAATTTAAATAGTGATTCCCCAAACTCATCATCCTCTTCCCTACTGGCACTTGGCAGTGATGTGTGTTGCTAACAAAACACTTCAGGTTCCAGACTCTCTGATAGGTCAGAGTGGCCAATAAACAGAGTTCCAGTAAAATATAAACTCTAGGAGGGACAAATTTTGAATAATAAAATGCATAAGTGTTACTGCTTCACATTTGCAATTTTTCTTTTTTGGTTCTGTCACATTTTCTTTTTTCCCTTTATTTTTATTGACGACCCTATTATAGAGGTCCTCTTTCCCCTCTGCCCCCGTCTTGCCCACCTCCACCCAGGTCCCTCCACCCTCTTCCCTGTGCCATCTCCACACTGGTGATTGGATCATGCATCTATGCTCTTTGGCTGATCCCTTCATTTCTTTCATCCATCCCCTGCCCCTCCCTTCTGACAGGTGTTCCATATATCCATGCTTCTGTTTCTATTATATTTGTCAGATTGTTTATTCATTGTAGTCCACATGTAAGTGAAATTATATAGTGTTTGTCTCTCTCTAACTGGCTTACTTCTCTTAGTATGATAATCTCTAGCTCCATCTGTGCTGTGGCAAAAGTAACATTTCCTTCTTTGTTATGGCCACGTAGCATCCCATTGTGTAAATGGGCCACAATTTTTTCATCCCCTCATCTCCTCATGGGCACTGGGGCTGCTTCCAGATCTTGGCTAGGAAATCATTGGAAGGACCCTTCAATGAGTATAGGGGTTCATATATTCTTTTGAATTAGAACTTTGGGATTGTTAGGATATATTCCTAGAAATGGGATCACTGGGTCCACAGAGTTCCATTGTTAATTTTTTGAGGAACCTCCATACTGTTTCCACAGTGGCTGCACCAGTCTGCATTGCCACCAGCAGTGCACTAGAGTTCCCTTCTCTCCACATCCTCACGAGCACTTCCTGTTTGTTCATTCATTTATAGTAGCCATTCTGACAGGTGTGAGGTGATATCTCATTGTGGTTTTAATTTTTCTCTCTCTAATCTTTTCATGACTACTGGCCACCTGTGAGTCCTCTTTGGAGAAATGTCTATTTAGGTCCTTTGCTCATTTTTAATTGAATGGTTTATCTTTCCTGATGTTGAGTTGTATAAGTCCTTTATCCCTTTTGAAAATTAACCCTTTATCAGATGTGTCATTTGCAAATCTGTTCTCTCACACACTGGGTTCCTTTTCCTTTTGTTAATGGTTCTTTGCTGTTAGAAGTTTTAAAGTTTGGTCTAGTCCCATTTGTTTATTGTGTGTATTTCTTTCCTGTTTCCCTTTCCCTACCACAGTGGTCCCCAAACTGGGGCTCTCAAACCACATGTGGCACTTTGGCCCCTTCAGTGTGGCTCTTCATGTCCAGGCAGGCATGGACAGTGTGATTGAAACTTTGTGGCCTATGCGCAGAAGTCGGTTTTCGGCTCTCAAAAGAAATTTCAGTAGTTGTCCTGTTGATATTTAGCTCTGTTGATTAATGACTTTGCCAACTACTGACTAGGACATATATCAGCAAAAATATTGCTATGAGAGATGTCTGAGATTTTACTGCTTATGTTTTCTTCTAGGATTTTTATGGTTTCATGACTTAAATTTAAGTCTTTTAATAATTTTGATTTTATTCTTGTTTATGGTTTAAGTTGGTGGTCTAGGTTTTTTGTTGTTTTGTTTTGTTTTGTTTTTGTACCTCTTAAAGTATCCCAGCACCATTTATTGAGGACACGGCCTACCCCATTGTCAGGCTCTTACTTTTTAAAATCAGATATTAATTGACCACAGGAGCATAGGTGTATTTCGGCACTCTCTTTTCTGTTCCATTGATCTATTGCCTGATCTTATGTCAGTACCAGTCTGTTTTGATTAAATGTCCTTGTATTATAGTTTGATGTCAGATATTGTAATGCCTCAACTTTGTTCTCCTTTCTTAATATTGCTCGTTTTCTTTTTGTTCCATATACATTTTTGGAGTATTTGTTCTAGATTTGTGAATTATGCCATTGGTATTTTAATAGTACTTTCATTGAATCTGTTGATTGCTTTGGATAGTATTGATCTTTTAATGAAGTTTTTTTTCCAACCCATGAATACAGTATATGCTTCCACTTATTTGTATCATCCTCATTTTTATTCTTCAATGTCCTATAGATTTTCAAGTGCAGGTCTTTTATCACCTTGGTTAAATTTATTCTTAGGTATTTTATTTTTTGCAATAGTAAATGGGAAAAAGTTTTTCTTTCGGAGAGTTCATTATTGGTGTATAAATTGCCACTGATTTCTGAATATGAATGTTGTATCCTGCTACATTGCCAAACTCATCGATTAAATCTAGTATTTCTTTGTTGGAGTTTTTAAGGTTTTCTGTGTGTAATATTTCACCTGCAAATGATTCCACTTTATTTTCTCCTTTCGAATTTGGATGCCTTTTATGTTTTCTTCTTGTCTGACTGATGTTGCTAAGACTTCTAGTATTATGTTGAATAAGAGTGGTGAAAGGAGAAATCCCTTTCTTGTTCCTTATTTTAAGGAAAACATTTTTAGTTTTTGCCCATTGGGTATGAAGTTGGGCTGTGGGTTTGTCATATATGGTCTTCATTATATTGAGGTTTGATCTCTCTATTTCCACTTCAATGAGAGCTTTTATCATAAATGGGTGCTGGATTTTATCAAATGCTTTTTCTGCTTCTATGTTATGATCACTTACTTTTTAACTTTTATTTTGTTTATATGATGTATCATATTTATTGGTTTGTGAATTTTGTATCAGCCTTGCATGCCCGGAATAAATCCCACTGGATTGTAGTGTAGGAGTTTTTAAATAGATTACTGGATCCAGTTTGCTAATATTGTGTGGAGAATTTAACATCTTTGTTCATCAGGGATATTGGCCTTTTATTTTCTTTTTGTAGTGTCCAGATAGTGTTTTGAAATGGGGATAATGCTTGTCTAATAAAAAATAAAAGCTTAGAAGCCTTCCCTCCTTTTGAATTATTTTGGAATAGTTTGAGGAAGATAAGTCTTAATTCTTCTATAAAGGTTTGGTTAAATTTGCCTGTGAAGCCATCTGGACTTGGGCTTTGTATGCTGTGAGTGTTTGAAATGACTGCTTCAGTTTCATCATTTGTAGACAATCTGTTCTTATAATTTCTGATGCACTTTTGGAAGATGTAAGCTTCTAGGAATTTATCCCCTTTGCCCAGGTTGTCCAGGTTGTTGGCATGTAGTTGTTCATAGTATTTTTTTTACCATCCTTTGTATATCTGTGATGTCAGTTGTTACCTCTCCACTTTCATTTCTGTCTTCATTGATTTGTGTCCTCTCTCTTTCTTTTCCTTATGAGTCTGTGGAAGGTATTTAGAAGGCCTTATGGTTCCCCAATTTTGTCATCCTTTCTTCCTGCTCAATCTGGATAGCAATAGGCTTTGTTAACAACACTTGATGTCCCAACTGTCTTGCAGCTCAGAGTGGCCAGTAAACAGAGTTCCAAACAATAAAATGTACTCCCTGGGAAGGGTCCATTTTAAAACGATAAAATGAATTCTTGCTTCTTATTTGTGCTATGCTGTTTCCTATATTCCTCCCTATCTCTGTGGGCAGGACAGGAGCTGTGGACTTGTGGCAACTGAATTTTGACCATGAAGAGGACACTTACTTCCTGTGGACTGTGGAGCAGGAGGATGTGAAAAGCCAGTCCTTGTAGCCCAGGTTGAGCCATGTCACCCATCTCCTGGGCTGCCCACGACAGACTGCTGTGACTTAGGGAAAACATGCTTCTTACTTTCTGTAGCCACTGGTGGCTGGGATGCTGGGGTCCTGGCGTTGGCTGCAAGCAGTGTGACACTTGGAGAGGAGGGTTGACATCTTCTCCTCTGACAGGTAAGAACTGCCATCCCAGGGAGTCCTGGCTTTGCTTCTCTCAGGAGTCAGGGGTCACACTGATCTGTACTGGATTTCTGTGAATGTTTCCTTTTATAGACATCTCCTTTAGGAAATGGAATAGCTGGCCGATTTATTTCTGTAAATTTTTGGATTCATTTTTAAATTCCAGAGATGAGTTCTTTGTCCCCAAAGCTGCAAATAATTTTCAGAACTTGTCAATTCTCTTTCCCCCTTTTCTCTGGTCTACACAGGTACTTTGGACTTTTATGTAACTTTTAAAATATTTTGGGGGGAATTTTCTGAGTTTTACGTCTTTCCCCCTAAAGTTTGTGAAGCCCAGTCTTCCACATGTCAGGGCTTTCATGTGCTGGTGGTGGAAGCGGAGAGTGTCATACAGACTGACAGTAAAGCTAAACACAAAACGGCTCCTCCTTCTCAGTCTTTTCAGGGAAAATTCTCAACACTGAAGTGGTCACAGCACAAAGATGAAATCCAAGGTTCTATCAGTACAACAGAGGTTCAGGGAAGAACACAGGTCGTGGCTGTAAGGATATCTGTGGCAAGCTTGGAAAAGGGAAAGGAGCGCGGCGAGGCTTTGTCTTTTAGAAACAAGGCCTCTGTCCACTCAGTGATTTCTCAGTGGCCTTTTGAAATTAGGGGTGAAGGGGCTATCATTGACATAAAGACATATTATTTCTTGCCAGAATTTTATTAAAATTTGTACTGGTTTATTATAACTAGTATAGTCAATCTCTTAGAGAGAATGAGGAGAGAGAGAGTGAGAGAGAGAGAAAGAAAGAGAGAAAGTGTGTGTGTGTGTGTGAGTGTGTGTGTGTTAGTTGAGACTACTCCGTCATTAGACATTGGAAACCTTTTGGAGTTCAAAAAGAGACCCTTTGTTTCACTATCATTCAGTGTGACTACCTATATGGACTGGGTTCTGCGCTCCCCTTTTTCTGGTCATTATTTGAGGCACTGATGCTGGTCAGTATGCTCTGTTTTTGGTGTCATTCTTATATCTTCTTGTTGGTGGCGCAGTGAACCATTAGTTCACTTTATCTGGTTCATAATTCTTGGAAAAATATATTGGTAACTAAAATTCCTGCTCGGCATAAGAAAAAAATATATATGTGTATATATGTCAATGCTCTCTCGCGTGTTAAAAATCAAAGAACATGTAACATAGTCTTTTGAATCTGCCTGTCCTCAAATCAACACCCTCTGGACCCTCTGTGGAAACCTCCCTCTTTGGAGTTTAATTATGAATGGAATTGATTTTGTATATCAAAATTGTATTAATTAAGAATTATGTTCATGTTTGCTGGTTTGTTATTGCCATGTGATAACAAACAATAAGCTATGTCGCACTGAAATGCAAAGACGATTTAACTTGATTGTTCAGCACAGAAACCGCATGCATGAATCTTACGGAAGAAGGGGAAAAAAGCCAGATGGTGGGCTTAATGCTTGAATTTATTATTGAGAGAGAAAGAAGAAAGGGCTCAGGTACAAAGAATAAACTCTTTTCCAGTTCATCAGGGGCATCTCACAGTGCTTCAGGTCTCAGTCACAAAGCTCAGCGACAACACAGCTTGCTTCGAACACCAAAAATGTTACACCTCCCAGACCAACGCTCAGAAAACTTCGGTATGAGGGAAAATCGGCACCTGCGTCGGCAGTGGCAGACCTTCTTTATGGTTATTTTGGGAGGTGCTGCAGAGGGAGTAATAGGATCAGATTCAGTGGGGAAGGAACAGGGAGAAAGGCACAGCCAGCCTCATGGGGATCTTCTAAGAAAGGACATGTCTACTCACTATAGACAAAACCAACCAGGTTGGGTGAAAGGATGCACCTGTTTATCATAAATCACAAGGAATCTTACTGGCTCTGTGTGGTCATGCAGGATCATGAATTTTCTCTGATCCTGGTCTACAATTGCCAGGACTGACCAGCAGACCCTGAGCAATGGATGAATGGATTACTCTGACACATGTTTCTGTGAAAGAGAGGGCTAAGGGACTGGTTGGCTCTGGGATTCAAATAGCCCCATTTGCCTGCCTCTTTAGGCTTTTATTGTCACAACAGCTTGAACTAAAATTAACCTCTAAACACAATTAGCAGGCTAAATATCCTTGAGAAAGCACATGCATCTACAAGGTTGAGTCTAAAGACTAAACAGAGATTCCAGTAAAACAGCTGGGAGAGATTCCAGTAAAACACCTTGGACTTCTTTGTAAAAGTCAAGGCAGAGGCTGCCACCTTCAGCAAGGTCCCCCTACAGGCCCCGGCCCTTATGGAGAAATCTCCTTACAGACTTTCCAACCAATTCCTGAGCTTTCCTATATCTGATGTATATGCTTATGTCTTTCCCCCTTCTAAACAACCTTCCTCAACAACATGGAGTTTGCTACTGCTCACTGCTCCCTCATCTTCACACCCAAATTTGAGTCCATATTCCTTGTCCCTTCTAACAAAAAACCCTAATGGGCCACAGACCCCAATTGTACAGAAACCAGTTGTCTGGCGTCTCACCTGCAGCTCGAGAGAGGCGTTCCTCTCCTGTGAAGGAGATGGCCACGTCCTGGTCACTGTCCCCAGCCTGGTCCTGGTCTTCGGCCCAAAGCTCACCCTGGTCCTTGGCTTCAGGCTGGTCCTGGGCAGGAACCTGGTCAGCTGTCTCTTGGAAGGTCTGAGCCTGGGCCTGGAGGGCCAAGAGGAGAAGGGCAGCGAGGAGAGCAAGGGTCCTCATGGCTGAGATTCTCTTGGAGCTGAGTGTCAGGTGAGAGGACAGGAGTGAGTGATGTGGAGGGCACAGTCAGCTGTACTTATATATCAAAAGGGAGGAGGCTCAGAGGCACAGGATACAGGAGAGAAGCTGTGCCTTTGGCTGGCCTTGGGCCAAGGCTGCTGTTGCCCTCAAAGCCCCTTTGATGCTCCTGTTCCTTCCCCTTTATCACAGCACGTGTCCATGTGCTGAGTGTCCAAACTTGTTTCAAGGTGATAGTGATGATAAGGACCTTGGCAAGTTTTCTGTTTCCCATCTGCTTGGACACTTACCTCTAATGTTCAAAAAACAGAGAACTGTGCTCGCATTGAGTAAGTCAGGGACCAGAGGCCTCAGCTTTTTGATATGGGCCCTGCTCACCTCCGAGTGACGTGCTTTCCTATACAAATATCTTACCAGCTGTTAGCATTCTAGGGTCCTGCACATTCATCTTGCAGTGTGTTTGGGCCCTATCCATTTATCTTTCTAGCTTTTGGCACACTCTGTGTAAGGAGCTCCCTCTGCGCCATCTTGGCCAGTGAGGGAGATGCCCTGGTGCTCTGACTATGTCCCTTCAAAGCTCTGGACCCTTGTCATCTTACAGTGATAAATGGATGAAGGTCTCATTTTCTGCCTTTTCTTCCTGCCTTCAAAGGGTGAATTCTGACCTTTCCCTGGACCCAGAGAGTCTTACTGTCTTTTCAAAGAAGAGGGGCTCATGAATGGAAGAAAGCCTGTATGGAAAGGAGGAGGGTTGTTGTCATTGGAAGGCGCAAGGTGGTGGCTAAAGGATGGCACTGCTGAGCAAGAGAAGCTGGTAATTCCTTCATATTTCAAGAGCAGGTGTTGCCAATGGGCTTCAAAATGAGACCTATTGTGCAGACAAACAAGTGTTTAGTGAGGCATATGACTAGTAGTGCAGTGCGGTTGTAGTGATATCCAAGATTTCAGAGACGAAAGGACCCTCATGATTTAATCCTGAGCTTGTCTTTGGATGGCACACCTAACAGTGGGATAAATTTCTGAGGAAGCCACTGTCCAGGAAATGCAGAAGAAAATAGAAATGGCACTTGGCTTTGGGAAGTGCTGTCCCTTTCTGAGAGTGGAATTTTCAGTCTCCTTCAGAAATGCAGGTTCAGCTTTCTTTGCAGTATCAACTTTTCCTTGCAGTATCTGAAGCAGCCAGATCTGGGTCCTCCTCAGACAGCACCTCTTTAAAGATGTGGTGGATATAACATTTGCTTCCCCCTTTAGGGGAAGAGTGTGTGGTCACCATGTTGTCTGTTGTCAGCTAACTGCAGTTAGGACTGTTATTCTTCTGGGTGTTTAATAAGACTTGGCGGCCGTAGCTAGTTTGACTCATTAGACAGAGCGTCAGGATCCCGGGTTCAATTCAGATCAAGGGCACATGCCCAGGTTGTAGGCTCCATACCAAGTAAGGTGCATTTGGGAGGCAGCCAATCAATATTTCTTTCTCCAATCAATGTTTCTCTCACACATTCTCCCATCCTCTCTCTCTCTCTCTCTCTTTCTCTCTCAAAATCAATTAAAAAAATTTTTTTTTAATTTTCATGTTTACCATCCTGATATTTTCTGGTGCCCATGGGTCAGCATCAGTGTGTTTTCAATAGGTCTGATACAGCCTTTCTTAAAATTCAGAAGGATCTGTGTTTGATCTCTGTTGAATGACGTGTATAATATTCAGGCCCTTCCTTTAGGTACCTTTTTCATAATCCTTTACTCTATGCACGTTTTGTAATGTTCTGGGAAGGCAAGGACCGCACTATTTTTGCACAAGTTGAGCTTTGCCAAGGCAATTGCCCCAGCTAAGTTGGGGGATCTCATTAAGATTGTCCTGATGGAGGCTATGAGGCTCTTCATTAGCCGTATTTCTAACTAGCTGCATTACATCTTCCATTAGCAGGATGTTAAGGAGAGCCTGTATGTCAGCCTAGTTTGAATGGTGAGTGACAATATTGGAAGGGATTTGATCAGCCATGTCTGAGGGTCCTCCCTCTATGAGGGGTTGGAAAGCTTCCAATTCAATGAATCTGAAGTGGGAAATGGAATATGAGCCCAATGGTAGCCAGTGGGCTGGCCTTCTGTGGGTACTCTACCTACAGGGGCCTCCAACGGAATTTCTCTGACCTGGATAGGATGCCCCCTGGTCAAATGGAGTGCCCTGCCAGGTTTTGAGGAGAGACCGCTCCTCTAGGCCTTATCTCAGGGTACCCAGCAGCTGGGGTAGTGACTGAGAAGATCCTCATGGTGCTGATGCTGGGTCCTCGTCTCCTCATTTCCATTTTCTTCCTGTGTCTCACTACCAGGGAGTGGTTTTGAGACCAATTTCCCTTTCTGTACCATTAGGTTTCTCCCTTTCTTGGCCAAATCCTTGCTGTGTGAAGACATAGCACCCAGGCATAAGGGATCTCATCCCATTTCCCTGGCAAACAATTCTAACTGTATGAGGGTATAATCATTAAGGGAACCATTTAGGGGCCATTCTTGTCCATAGTCTGGAGCACACACAGGTCAAGCAGTGTTACAATAGAAAATCAGTTCCTCCTCAGTCATTGGGTCGCTGCTGTACCTGGACCAATCTTTAAATTTACGCCTTGTGGGCTCCCTTCAGGAACAATCCTTATGACATGAAATTACAAAGCCAAATCCATAATTATAACACTTTCTAAATATCCATAAAAAATCCTTATTTTAAGTTTTATTATGAATGGTATTGATTTTGTAGTTTGAAATAGTCTTTAAGAATTATGCTCATTTTTGCTGGTTATCACCGTGTGATGCTTAAGTTGTGCATCACTGAAATGAAAGTTAGGTGAACTTACTGTAGAACCATCAGGACACAATTCTGTACACGCTTGAGTCTTAAAGAAAGAAAATAAAAGCCCAACAGTGAGTTTAATGCTTAAAGTTTATTGTGAAGAGAGAAAGAAGAAAAGGTATAAGTACAAAGATTAAATTAATGTTCTGGTCTTCAGTGAAATCTCATAGTTATTGGAGTATCCGTCAACGAAGCTCATTGACAGCAAAGCCTGTGTCTATGGCCGAAGATCTTACAGCTTCCACTGAAAAACTTAAGCATCCTGCAGAAGAGATTGCGTCGGCATGTGCAGGCACCTGTGGTGGGAAGAGGAGGTTCAGGCACAGAAGGAAGGGGAGAGGGAGGAGAGGCACAGCGGCTCATGCACATTTTCTGAAAGACAACATGTCTTCTCACCATAGGCAAGAACTGCCAGGTGAGGCTGAAAGGATTCATGTGTTTCTCATAAATTACAAGGATTCTTACTGACTCTGTGCAATCATGCAGGATCATGAATTTTCTCTGATCCTAGTCTCTGAGGTACATGTTTATTTCCTTCCCCTTACTCCACAACACGGGGGCCCACTCTTTCCCTCTCCTCAACCTCACCCCCAACTTTGTGCCCAGATTCTCCTCCCCTTCTAACAAGCCCCCTAAAGGGCCACAGACCCCAATTGTACAGAAACAAGTTGGCTGGTATATAACCTGCAGCTCGAGTGAGGCGTTCCTCTCCTGTGAAGGAAATGGCCATGTCCCGGTCACCGTCCTCAGCCTGGTCCTGGTCCTCAGCCCAAAGCTCTCCCTTGTCCTTGATGTCAGGCTGGTTCTGGGCGGGAACCTGGTCAGCTGTCTCTTGGAGGGTACGAGCCTGGGCCTGGAGGGCCAAGAAGAGAAGGGCAGTGAGGAGAGCAAGGGTCCTCATGGCTGAGAGTCACCTAGAGCTGAGAGACAGGTGAGAGAACAGGAATGAGTGGTGTGAAGGGCACAGTCAGCCGGTTCTTATAGGTCAGAGGGGAGGAGGCTCAAAGACACACGATGCCGGAGAGAAGCTGTGCCTTTGACTGGCCTTGGACCAAGTTCATGGTCACCCACAAAGCCCCTTTGATACTTCTGTTCCTGCCCCTTCATCACAGCACGTGTCTGTGTGCTGAGTGTCGACACTTGTTTCAAGGTGATAACGATGATAAGGATCCTGGCATGTTTTCTGTTTCCCATCTGCTTGGACACTTACCCTCTAATGTTCACAACACAAGGAACTGTGCTCTCATTGAGTAAGTCAGGGACCAGAGGCCTCAGCTTTCTGATGTGGGTTTTGCTGACCTCTGAATCCCTGATACTGGGACCCTATATTTCCCTATAGAGTGGATGGTCGATCTGGTAGTTCAGGACATAACTATCAGTGGAGGATCTTATCAGCTCCTGGGGGGGTAGGCTGCTGAAGGCGAGGGACCAGTGACTCAGGCTCAAGTGGAGTGAGCACGGGGGACCCACAGCAGGAGTTGGACAGAGTGAAGCCACAGGAAAAATTTATTCAAGACATCAGTGTGATCTGTACACATTGATGAAAATACCCACCAGTTACTGGTATCTTTTTTTTTTTTTTTGAGAAACAATAAGTTCAATCAAATTCCTTTGCTCTCCTCAAAATGTTCTGATCTATTAAAATAAAAAAGTCTTAATTCTTCCCCAAAGGCTAACATTCAAAATGTGAAAGAGAGGTGAGTGCAGAATAACAGTCTCTTCACCCAGCATCAGCCTCCACGCTTTCTGCAAAAACTGTAATTGGAGAATAACACAGGTTTGGCTTCCTGAGGCAATGAAAGCTGAATGCCTGAGGCAGATACTTGTACAAAAGGAAAGAGGTTTATTCAGGTGTTGAGAGACCTGGAGTCCACTCCTAAGGATCATATCCCCTTCCTGCTCAAGCCAGCAGTTTGTATAGAGCGAAAGAGGGGAGAGC
Organism: Lasiurus borealis; assembly: GCA_004026805.1. NCBI lineage: Eukaryota > Metazoa > Chordata > Mammalia > Chiroptera > Vespertilionidae > Lasiurus > Lasiurus borealis. Next base: position 134,382 of record PVJN01000276.1, on the reverse strand, counting down.
ATGTTTTTCTATACAAATATCTTGCCAGCTGTTGGCATTCTAGGGTCCTGCACATTCATCTTGCAGTGTGTTTGGGCCCTATCCATTTATCTTTCTGGCTTTTGGCACACTCTGTGTAAGAAGCTCCCCCTGCGCCATCTTGGCCAGTGAGGGAGATGCCCTGGTGCTCTGACTTGACTATGTCCATTCATAACTCTGGACTCTGGTCATCTAAAAAGAATAAATGGATGAAGGTCTCATCTTCTGTAGTTTCTACCTGATGTCAAAATGTGAATTCTTACCTATCCCTGGACCCAGAGGTTCTTACCAACATTTAAAAGAAGAGGGGGTCAGGAATGGAAGCAAGCCTGTAAAGGAGGGAGAAGGGTTGCTGTCTTTGGAAGGCGGCATAAGTGGTGGCTAGAGCAGTGGTTTTCAACCTTCCTAATGCTGCGACCCTCTATTACAGTTCCTCATGTTGTGGTGACTCCCAAGCATAAAATTATTTTCATTGCTACTTCATAACTATAATTTTGCTACTGTTATGAATCGTACCATGTTTTCCAGTGGTCTTAGGCAACCCATGTGAAAGAGTCATTTGCCCCCCAAAGGGGTAGCGACCCATAGGTTGAGGAAAACTGATCTAGAGGATGGAACTGCTGAGCAAGTCAAACTGGTAGATTCCTTCATATTTCAAGAACAGTGGGCTTCAAAATGAGTCCAATGGTGCAGACATATAAGTGTTTAGTGAGGGGCATGCCTAGTTGTGCAGTGGAGTTGTAATGAAATCTGAGATTTCAGAGACTAAAGGATCCTCATGATTTAATCCTGAGCTGGGCTTTGGATGGCAAACCTAACAGTGGGATAAATTTCTGAGGAAGCCACACTGTCCAGGAAATTCAGAAGAGAATGGAAAGTAACATTGTCACTTAGCTTTGGGAAGTGCTGTCCCTTTCTGAGAGAGGAATTTTCAATCTCCTTAAGGAATGCAGGTCCAGCTTTCCCTTGCAGTACTAACAGAAGCACCCAGATCCAGCTCCTCTTCAGTCAGCACCGCTTTAAACGTGTGGTGGATGAAACATTTGCTTCCCATGAGCTTTAGGGGAAGAGTGTGCTGTCAGCATGTTGTCCTGGGGACTGGCCCACTGCCCAGCTAGCTGCTGTTTAGGACTGTGATTCTTCTGGGTGTTTAATAAGACTTATTATCCTTAGCTAGTTTGGCTCAGTAGATAGAGTATAGACTGCCAACTGAAAGGTCCTGGGTTCAATTCCGGTCAAGGGCACATGCCCAGATTATAGGCTTGATCCCCAGTAGGGGACATGCAGGAGGCAGCCAGTCAGTGATTCTGTCATCATTGATGTTTCCATCTTTCTCTCCCTCTTTCTTCCTCTTAAAATCAATAAAAAATATATTTTAAAAAAGGAAAAGGACTTGGTCTCTTGGCTGGAATGGAAGTCAGTCAGGTGGATGGACCTGCAATGAGCAAACTTGTGCAAAATTGTTAGTGTTTGCCCTAAATGTTGTCCTTAGTATTTGATTTTACATTCATGTTCTCAATATAAAGGGGGTGTTCCTAAAACAGGAACTTGGCAGAGTTTCTCATAAACTATTTCAAAATGGCTTCATTTGCCATAACCGGTTTGGCTCAGTGGATAGAGTGTCAGCCTGTGGACTGAAGGGTCCCAGTTTCCATTCTAGTCAAGGGCATGTACCTTAGTTGTGGGCACATTCCCAGTAGTGGGTGTTCAGGAGGCAGCTGACCAAGGTTTCTCTGTCATTGATGTTTCTAATTCTCTATCCCTCTCCCTTCCTCTCTAAAAAAAAAAAAATCAATGAAATATATTTTAAAAAGAAGGAGCTTGATTTAAACCTGCTTCAGGGCACTACCCCCATCTGAAGCAAGGCAAGAGGCAGTTCCTGGACCCATTTCAAATGTGTTTCCTGGCATATTTTTGCCAGGGTCATCTTTTTTCAGTCTTCCTTATAGACTGGGGACTTCCAGATGTTTCCATTGAATCTGCAGTGCCTTTCCTATATTCTGGGAGATTTCAAGAGAATGATGGTTTGAGGCTTTTTGACTAGCAAAATGGGAGTAGTATAACCGAACTAATCCTGATTTTAAGAATTTCTGCAGTAAAGGTGTGAATTCCACCAAAAGCTCACTTTTAAAGGGCGTATTTTTTTTCCTCGGATCTGTGCCTCTTCTTTCAGATTAATTTTTTTAATATATTTTATTGATTTTTTACAGAGAGGAAGGGAGAGAGATAGAAAGTCAGAAACATCAATGAGAGAGAGACATTGATCAGCCGCCTCCTGCACGCCACACAGTGGAGATGTGCCCGCAAGCAAGGTACATGCCCCCCACCGGAATCGAACCTGGGACCTTTCAGTCCGTAGGCCGATGCTCTATCCACTGAGCCAAACCGGTCTCGGCTCAGATTAATTTTTATGGGTTTGATGTTAACCTCCATAGCTGGAGTTCTGGGGGCCAAAAGGCTTAGTCCAACTGCTCATAGGCCTTGGGTAGGAAGAGTTCACTTTCAGGTCAAGTCAGGAGTACCTGGAGCTGAAGCCCAAGTGCTAGCAAGACTCCTAAACATAATTGCTGCTTCTCTGCTTCTCAAGGGAATGAGTTATTTGTGCTCACAATTTACTCAGTAAATCTCCGCCCAACAATAAGAAGGAGCCGGCTGGCAAGTAGAGAATATGATGGGTAAGTGTTTGATCCCCAAACTGGCTTGCTAGAGGTTGAAGGAATGCCTGCTTTTGTAATTAACTGGTCACTCCACTAACTGTCACCACAGATGAACTTTTTTTGGTCAGTTTTGTATTTAGCAGTGAGTATGTAGATCCAATATCTACAAGGAAATCAATGACATTGTTCCCCACTGTCTATTGTACCCAGGGCTTCTGAGGGGAAACGGTAATAGGTCAGAGGGTGTCTGTGGGAGCTCCTAGGCCTCCTCATTCATCATCAGATTCGTCATTCCTTTCTAACATTTCTTGTGAGGTTTGCTATCCTTTATATTTTTCTTCTGGAGTTCTAGGCAGTCCTTCTCCAATGGCCTTCCTCTTTGCCTAGTGAGTCTTTCCCTTTCGTTTCAGATCCCATCCCCTCCTTCTGGTTTCCTGCACTAAGAAAACAGTAGCTTGCAATAATGTGCTTGTCCCCAGGCATGGTAAATGTTGAAGGTACTGTCCACCAGCCGGGAGGGATTCATGCCCAACACTCTGTCTAAATGTTGGAGCTTTCTTCTGTATATGGGCATTTTGCCCAATAAAAGTCATGTTTACTGCCCTGGTTGGTGTAACTCAGATGTTTGGGGGTCATCACCTGCACCTAAAGGTTGTTGGTTCAATTACCAGTCAGGGCACATGCCGGAGTTGCAGTCTCAATCCCCAGTAGAAGACATGCGGGAGGCAGCCAATCAATGTTTCCCTCTCCAATCAATGTTTCTTCTCTCACACTCTCATCCTTTCTCTCTCAAAATCAATTTAAACCTTTTTTTTTTAATTTTCATGTGTATTATCCTCATATGTTCTGGTGCCCATGGGTCAGCATCATTGTGCTTTCAATAGGTCTGACAGAGTCTTTCTAAAAATTCAGAAGGACCTGTGTTTTTGGTTCTGTTGAATGATCTGTATAATAATCAAGGCCTTTGTTTAGATAAGTTTTTCTTAAGCCATTTCTATATGTACCTTTTGTAATGTTCTGGGAAGGCAAGGTTCCCATTTTTTGGTTCCATTTTGGGCTCTGCCAAGGGAATTGCCCCAGCTAATTTGGGGGTCCCATTAGGATTGTCTTGATGGAGGTGATGAGGCTCTACATTAGCCTTATTTCTAATGAGCTGCCTTTCTTTGCCATTACCAGGGTGTTAAGGAGAGCCTGTATGTCTGTCCAGTTTAAATGGTGAGTGGCAATATTGGAAGTGATAAGATCTACCATGTTCTGAGGGTCCTCCCTATATGAGGGGTTGAAAAGCTTTCTATTTAATCAATTTGAAATGGGAAATGGAATATGGGCCCAATAGCAACCAGTGGGCTGGCCTTCGTGGGATATCCCACCTACAGGGTAGAGCCTCCAACAGAATTGCCCAGCCCTGGATTGGATGCTCCCTGGCCAAATGGAGTGCCCTGCCACGTCTTGAGAGGAGACCACTCCTCTGGGCCCTATCGCAGGGTACCTAGCAGCTGGGGTAGTGGCTGTTTATTCTGGGTCCCTGTCTCATCATTTTCCATTTCTTCCTGTGTCTCATTTCTGGGGAGCAGTTTTGAGGCCAATGTCCTTCTCTGTGCCATTAGGTTTCTCCCTTTCTCGGCCAAATACTTGCTGCACCCAGACATAAGGAATCTCATCTCATTTCCCTGGCAAACAATTCCTACTGTATGTGGGTGTAGTCATTAAGGGAACCATTTAAGGGTCATTCTTGCCCATAGTCTAGAGCACACACAGGCCAAGCAGTGTTACAATAGAAAACTAGTTCCTCCTCAGTCATTGGGTCCTAGCTATACCTGGGCCAATCCTGAAATTTAGGCCCTGTGAGCTCCCTTCAGGAGTTGAAATAGAACAACCCTATGGCTCAAATGTACAAACCCTAATCCATCATAACAACACCTTCTAAATATTCCATAAAAACTTCCATCTTTTGAGTTTCATTATGAATGGTATTGATTTTATAGGTTGAAATAGTCTTAATTAACAATTATGCTCATTTTTGCTCATTTGTTGTCACCATGTGATGCTTAGGCTTTGCATCACTGAAATGAAAGGCAGGTTAACTTAATGCAGAACCATCGGGACAGAATTCTGTGCACAAGGTAACCACATTCATGAGTCTTAAGGAAAGTAAATAAAAAGCCAAGCAGTGAGTTTAATGCTTAAAGTTTATTATGAAGAGAGAAAGAAGAAAAGGTATAGGTTCAAAGATTAAACAATTGTTCTGGTCTTCAGTGAAATCTCATGGTTATTGGGGTCTTGGTCCTTGAAGTTCATTTACAGCAAAGGTTGTATTTACGGCCTGAGATATAACAGTTTCCACTGAGACTCTCACCAGACACGCAGTTGCCGCTTCGGCATGTGCAGACAATTCTTTGCTGAGGGTCTGTGGTGGGAAGAGGAGGGTCAGGCAGAGTGGGGAAGGGAAGAGAGAGGAGAGGAGCAGCATCCTCATGGAGAACTTCTGAGAGACAACATGTCTATTCACCAGAGGCAACACCTGTCATGTGCTGAAAGGATTCACGTGTTTCTGATAAATCATAAGGCATCTTACTGGCTCTGTGCAGTCAAGCAGGATCATGAATTTTCTCTGATTATCGTCTCTGATGCACATGCTAATTTTCTTCCCCTTAATCCGCAAACTTCCACTGCAACATGAGGTACTTACTCCTCATCCCACCATATTCTCACACCTAATTTTGAGCCCAGACCCTTGTCCATTCTAACAAGCCTCCCTAATGGGCCACAGACCACAATTTCACAGAACCCATTTGGCTGGCATCTCACCTGCAGCTCGAGAGAGGCGTTCCTCTCCTGTGAAGGAGATGGCCACATCCTGGTCATTATCCCCAGCCTGGTCCTGATCCTCGGCCCAAAACTCGCCCTGGTCCATGGCTCCGGGCTGGTCCTGGGCAGGAACCTGGTCAGCTGTCTCTTGGAGGGTCCGAGCCTGGGCCTGCAGGGCCAAGAGGAGAAGGGCAGCGAAGAGAGCGAGGGTCCTCATGGCTGAGAGTCACCTGGAGCTGAGTGTCAGGTGAGAGAACAGGAGTGAGTGGTGTGGAGGACACAGTCAGCCTGTACTTATAGGTCGGAGGGGAGGAGGTTCAAAGACACGCAATGCAGGAGAGAAGCTGTGCCTTTGGCTGGCCTTGGGCCAAGACCACTATTACCCTCAAAGCCCCTTTGATGCTCCTGTTCCTGCCGCCCCTTTATCACAACATGTGTCCATGTGCTGAGTGTCCTCACTTGTTTCAAGGTGATAACGATGATAAGGACATTCACATGTTTTCTGTTTCCCATCTGCTTGGATATTGACCTTCTGATGTTCAAAACACAGGGAACTGTGCTCTCATTGTGTAAGTCAGGGGCCAAAGTCATCTGCTTACTGATGTGGACTCTGCTCACCTCCAATCCAGGGCTCTAGGGCCATACATTCCCCGATGGAGTGTAGAGTTCAGGGCATCACTCCTTGTGGGGGAGCTTGTGAGGTCCTGGGGGGTAGGCTGCTGTGGTGGAGGGGCCAGTGACTCAGGCTCAGGTGGAGTGAGGGCAGGGGGACATGAGGCAGGAGTTGGTCAGAGTTAACATTTATTATTGATCATTAAATGCTAACAATCCTCTTGTTTCCAAAAGTTCACAGTTATAAGCCTAACACCAAGGAGTATCTTTTTGCATACATCATCTTGTTTCTGTGTGACCGTCTTTCAGAAAAATGTGTAGAAGTGGATTGTGGGATCAAGAACACGTCATTGAACAGACATTAATTTACTGTCCTCTGCAGAGGTTGTCCCAACATCGCTCACTGAAATATAGGAATGAGTGCAACTGATCCCCACGCACAGTGGAATTTAAATAGTGATTCCCCAACCTCATCATCCTCTTTTCTCCTGGCACCTGGCAGTGATGTGTGTTGCTAACAAAACACTTGAGGTCCCAGACTCTCTTGCAGGTCAGAGTGGCCAATAAACAGAGCTCCAGTAAAATGTAAACCCAATAAAATGTATAAATGTTACTACTTCACATTTGCAGTTTTTTTTTCTTGGTTCTGTCAAATTTTCTTTTTTCCCTTTATTTTTATTGACGACCCTATTATAGAGGTCCCCTTTCCCCTCTGCCCCTCACCTTGCCTACCTCCACCCAGATCCCTCTACCATCTTCCCTGTGCCATCTCCACACTGGTGACTGGGTCCATTGGTTATGCATCTATGCTCTTTGGCTGATCCCTTCATTTCTTTCATCCGTCCCCTGCCCCTCCCTCTGACAGATGTTCCATATTTCCATGCTTCTGTTTCTATTATATTTGTCAGATTGTTTCATTCATTGTAGCCCACATGTAAGTGAAATTATATAGTGTTTGTCTCTCTCTAACTGGCTTACTTCACTTAGTATAATAATCTCTAGCTCCATCCGTGCTGTGGCAAAAGTAACATTTCCTTCTTTGTTATGGCCACGTAGCATCCCGTTGTGTAAATGGGCCACAATTTTTTTTTCCCACTCTTCTCCTCATGGGCACTGGGGCTGCTTCCAGATCTTGGCTAGGAAATCATTGAAAGGACCCTTCAATGAATATAGGAATTCATATATTGTTTTGAATTAGAACTTTGGGATTGTTCGGATATATTCCTAGAAATGGGATCGCTGGGTCCACAGAGTTCCATTGTTAATTTTTTGAGGAACCTCCATACTGTTTTCCATAGTGGCTGCACCAGTCTGCATTGCCACCAGCAGTGCACTAGAGTTTCCTTATCTCCACATCCTCACCAGCACTTCCTGTTTGTTGATTCATTTATAGTAGCCATTCTGGCAGGTGTGAGGTGATATCTCATTGTGGTTTAATTTTTTCTCTCTAATCTTTTCATGACTACTGGCCACTTTTGTGTCCTCTTTGGAGAAGTGTCTATTTAGGTCCTTTGCCCATTTTTAATTGAATGGTTTATCTTTCCTGGTGTTGAGTTGTGTAAGTCCTTTATGCATTTTGGAAATTAACCCTTTATCAGATGTGTCATTGGCAAATCTGTTCTCCCACAAACTAGGTTCCTTTTCCTTTTGTTAATGGTTCTTTGCTGTTAGAAGCTTTTAAGTTTGGTCTAATCCCATTTGTTTATTTTTTTCCTGTTTCCCTTGCCCCAAGACAGTGGTCGGCAATCTGGGGCACTTTAACCCCTTCAGTGTGGCTCTTCCACTAAATACCATGTATGGGTGCACACACAAAATGCGATTGAAACTTTGTGGCCTATGCGCAGAAGTCGGTTTTCTGCTCTCAAAATAAATTTCAATCGTTCTACTGTTGACATTTGGCTTTGTTGATTAATGGCTTTGCCAACCACTAACCTAGGAGATATATCAGCAAAAATATTGCTATGAGAAATGTCTGAGATTTTACTACCTATGTTTTCTTCTAGGATTTTTATGGTTTCATGACTTAAATTTAAGTCTTTTAATAATTTTGAATTTATTCTTCTTTATGGTTTATGTTGGTGGTCTAGTTTTTTTTTTCCCATGTACCTGTTAAAGTACCCCAACACCATTTATTGGAGAGACATCCTACCCCATTGCTATGCTCTTACTTTTTAAAATCAAATATTAATTGACCACAGGGGCATAAGTGTATTTCTGCACTCTCTGTTCTGTTCCATTGATTTATTGCCTGATCTTATGTCACTACCAGTTTGTTTTGATTAAATATCCTTGTATTATAGTTTGATATCAGGTATTGTAATACCTCTAACTTTGTTCTTCTTTCTTAATATTACTGGTTGTCTTCTTGTTCCATATACATTTTTGGAGTATTTGTTCTAGATTTTTGAATTATTCCATTTGTATTTTAATAGGACTTTCATTGAATTTGTTGATTACTTTGGGTAGTAACTTTTCAAACCCATAAATACGGTATATGCTTCAACTTATTTGTATCATCCTCAGTTTTATAATTCAATGTCCTATAATTTTTCAAGTGTAGTTCTTTTATCACCTTGGTTAAATTTATTCTTAGGTATTTTATTTTTTGCAATAGTAAATGGGAAAAACTTTCTCTTTGGGATAGTTCATTATTGGTGTATAAAAATGCCACTGATTTCTGAATATGAATGTTGTATCCCGCTATATTGCCAAATTCATTGATTAAATGAATTTAAGGTTTGTTAGAGTTTTTAAGGTTTTCTATGTGTAATATGTCATCTGCAAATAATTCCACTCTATTTCCTCCTTTCCAATTTGGATGTCTTTTATGTTTTCTTCTTGTCTGTTGATGTCTCTAAGACTTATAATATTATGTTGAATAAGAGTGGTGAACAGAGAAATCCCTTTCTTTTTCCTTATTTTAAGGGAAACACTTTTAGTTTTTGCCCATTGAGTATGAAGTTGGCTGTGGGTTTGTCATATATGGTCTTCATTATATTGAGGTTTTATCTCTCTATTTCCACTTTGATGAGAGCTTTTATCATAAATGGGTGCTGGATTTTATCAAATGCTTTTTTTGCTTCTATATTATGATCACTACTTTTTACCTTTTATTTTGTTTATATGATGTATCATATTTATTGGTTTGTGAATTTTGTATCAGCCTTGCATGCCCAGAATAAATCCCACTGGATCGTGGTGTAGGAGTTTTTAAATATATTGCTGGATCCAGTTTGCTAATATTGTGTGGAGAATTTAGCATCTTAGTTCATCAGGGATATTGGCCTTTAATTTTCCTTCTTTGTAGTGTCCAGATATTGTGACATGGGGATAAAGCTGGTCTCATAAAAAAGGCTTGGAAGCCATCCCTCCTTTTGAATTATTTTAGAATAGTTTGAGGAAGATAAATCTTAATTCTTCTATAAAGGTTTGGTTAAATTTGCCTGTGAAGCCATTTGGACCTGGGCTTTGTATGCTGGGAGTTTTGAAATGACTGCTTCAGTTTCATCATTTGTAAACAGTCTGTTCAGGTTTTCTGATAATTTCTGATGCACTTTTGGAAGATGTAAGCATCTAGGAATTTAGCCCCTTCACCCAGGTTGTCCAGGTTGTTGGCATATAGTTGTTCATAGTATTTTGTCACAATCCTTTGTATTTCTGTGATGTCAGTTGTTACTTTTCCACTTTCATTTCTGACTTCATTGATTTGTGTCCTCTCTCTTTCTTTTCCTTATGAGTCTGTGGAAGGTATTTAGACGGCCCTATGGTTCCCCAATTTTGTCATCCTTTCTTCCTGCTCAATCTGGGTAGCAATGGGGTTTGTTAACAACACTTGATGTCCCAACTGTCTTGCAGCTCAGAGTGGCCAGTAAACAGAGTTCCGAACAATAAAATGAACTCCCTGAGAAGGGTCCATTTCAAAATGATAAAATGAATTACTGCTTCTTATTTGTGCTATGTTGTTTCCTATATTGCTCCCTATCTCTGTGGGCAGGATAGGAGCTGTGGACTTGTGGCAGATGGATTTTTACCATGAAGAGGACACTTATTCTCAGTGGACGGTGGAGCAGTGGATGACAGGATGTGCTTCTCTGAGTTAATGGGGGAAAACATTGATTCTCCTGCTGCCCTTGAAGGTGGAAAGTGGAGTGGGAGATGTGCATCCTCTGCCTTTTCTTCCTGCCTTCAAAAGGTGAATTCCGACCTTTCCCTGGACCCAGAGAGTCTTTTAAAAGAAGAGGGGCTCAGGAATGAAGGGAAGCCTGTATGAGAGGGAGGAAGGTTGATAACATTGGAAGGCGGCAAGGTGGTGGCTAAAGGATGGCACTGCTGAGCAAGAGAAGCTGGTTCCTTCATATTTCAAGAGCAGGTGTTGCCAATGGGCTTCAAAATGAGACCTATTGTGCAGAAAAACAAGTGTTTAGTGAAGGGCATGCTTAGCAGTGCAGTGCAGTTGTAGTGAAATCCGAGATTTCAGAGACGAAAGGATCCTCAAGATGTAATCCTGAGCTGGGGTTTGGATGGTACACCTAACAGAGGGATAAATTTCTGAGGAAGACACTATCCAGGAAATGCAGAAGAAAATGGAAAGTAACATTGTCACTTGGCTTTGGGAAGTGCTGTTCCTTTCTGAGAGAATAATTTTCAGTCTCCTTTGGGAATGCAGGTCCAGCTTTCCTCGCAGTATCAACAGCAGCAGCAAGATGCAGGTCCTCCTCAATCAGAACCTCTTTAAATGTGTGGTGAATGAAACGTTTGCTTCCCGTGAGCTTTAGGGGAAGAGTGTGATGTCAGCATGTTGTTATGGAGACTGCAGTTAGGACTGTGATTTTTCTGGATGTTTAATAATACTTTGCTGCCCTCGCTAGTTTGGCTCAGTAGATAGAACCTCAGATTGCCAAATGAAGGGTCCTGTGTTCAATTCTGGTCAAGGGCACATGTCCAGGTTATTGGCTCAATTCCAAGTAAGGTACATTTGGGAGGCAACCAATCAATATTTCCTTCTCCAATCAATGTTTTTCTCACTCTCCCATCCTCTCTCTCTCAAAATCAATTTAATTTTTTTTTAATTTTCATCTTCACGATCTGATATTTTCTGGTGCTGATGGTTCAGCATCGGTGTGCTTTCAATAGGACTTATAGAGCCTTTGGAAAAATTCAGAAGGATCTATGTTTGATTTCTGTTGAATGACCTGTATCATATTCAGGCCCTTCCTTTAGGTACCTTTATTCATAATCCTTTAGTCTATGCATGTTTTGTAATGTTCTGGGAAGGCAAGGACCCCACTATTTTTGCATAAGTTGAGTTCTGCCAAGGGAATTGCCCCAGCTAAGTTGGGAGGTCTCATTAGGATTGTCTTGATGGAGGCTATGAGGCTCTTCATTAGCCTTATTTCTAACTAGCTACCTTTCATCTGCCATTAGCAGGATGTTAAGGAGAGCCTGTATGTCTGCCCAGTTTGAATGGTGAGAGGCAATATGGGAAGTGATAAGAACTGCCATGTTCTGAGGGTCCTCCCTATATGAGGGGTTGGAAAGCTTCTAATTCAATGAATTTGAAATGGGAAATGGAATATGAGCCCAATGGTAGCCAGTGGGCTGGCCTGCCTGGGGTATCCCATCTACAGGGCATGGCCTCCAACAAAATTGCCCTGCCCTGCATTGGATGCTCCCTGAATACATGGGGTGTCCTGCCAGGTCTTGAGGGGAGATCACTCTTCTGTCCTCCATCTAAGGGTACCTAGAAGCTGGGATAGTGGCAGGGGAAATACTCCTGATGCTGATTTTGGGTCCCTTTTTTTCCTGTGTCTCACTACCAGGGAGCAGTTTTGAAACCAATTTTCTTCTGTGCATCATAGGTTTCTCCCTTTCTTGGCCAAATCCTTGCTGTGGGAAGACATAGCACCCAGACATAAGGAAACTCATCCCATTTCCCTGGCAAACAATTCCAACTGTATGAGGGTGTAATTATTAAGGAAAACACTTAGGGGTCATTCTTGTCCATAGTCTAAAGCATACACAGGCCAAGCAGTGTCACAATAGAAAATCAGTTCCTCCTTAGTCATTAGGTCACAGCTGTACCTGGATCAATCTTGAAATTTAGGCCTTGTGAGCTCCCTTCAGGAGCTGGAACAGAACAACCCTCATGGTTTGAAAGTACAAACCCAAATCCATAATAACCTCACCTACTAAATATTCCATAAAAACTTCCTTCTTTTGAGTTTCATTATGAATGTTATTGATTTTGTAGGTTGAGATAGTCTTAATTAACAATTATGCTCATTTTTGCTCATTTGTTGTCACTGTGTGATGCTTAAGCTGTGCATCACTGAAATGAAAGGCATGTGAATTTACTGTAGAACCATCGGGACAGAATTCTCTACACAAGGTAACCACACTCCTGAATCTTAAAAAGAAATAAGAGCCCAACGGTGAGTTTAATGCTTACAGTTTATTATGAAGAGAGAAAGAAGAAAAGGTATAGGTACCAAGTTTAAACCATTGTCCAGATCTTCAGGGACATCTCATAGTTATTAGGGTCTCAGTCCACAAAGCTCATTTACAGCAAAGCCTGTATTTATGGCCGTTGATCTTACAGCTTCCATTGTGACGCTCATAGAACTTGCAGAAGAGTCGGCGTCGGCATTTGCAGTAACCTATATTCTGAATGTCTATGGTGGAAAGAGGAGGGTCAGCCACAGTTGGGAAGGGGAGAGGGAGGAGAGGTGCAGCAGCTTCATCGAGATCATCTGAGAGACAGCATGTCTACTCACCGTAGACAACATCTGCCAAGTTGGGCTGAAAGGACTCATGAGTTTCTCATAAATCACAAGGAATCTTATTGGCTCTGTGTGGTCGTGCAGGATCATAAATTTTCTTTTTTCCTAGTCTCTATTGTACATGCTTATTTCTTTCCCCTGCTACTCTTCACACACCCTCATCCTCACACCAAAATTTGAGCCCAGACTCCTAGCCCCTTCTAAAAGCCCACCTTACTGGACCACAGACCCCAATTGCACAGAACCCAGTTTTCTAGAGTCTCACCTGCTGCTCGAGTGAGGCGTTCCTCTCCTGTGAAGGAGATGGCCACATCCTTGTCACTGTCCTCAGCCATGTCCTGGTCCTCAGCCCAAAGCTCATCCTGATCTTTGGCTTCAGGCTGGTCCTGGGCGGGAACCTGGTCAGCTGTCTCTTGGAGGGTCCGAGCCTGGGCCTGGAGGGCCAAGAGGAGAAGGGCAGCGAGGAGAGCAAGGGTCCTCATGGCTGAGAGTCACCTGGAGCTGAGGGACAGGTGAGAGAACAGGAGTGAGTGATGTGGAGGGCACAGTCAGCCTGTACTTATAGGTCGGAGGGGAGGAGACTCAAAAACACACGACGCAGAAGAGAAGCTGTGCCTTTGGCTGGCCTTGGGCCAAGGACGCTGTTGCCCTCAAAGCCCCTTTGATGCTCCTTCTCACACCATGTGCTGAGTGTCCACACTTGTTTCAAGGTGATAACGATGATAAGGACCTGGCATGTTTTCTGTTTCCCGTCTGCTTGGATATTGACCTTCTGATGTTCAAAAAACAGGGAACTGTGCTCTCATTGAGTAAGTCAATGAGACCAGAGGCCTCTGCTTTCTGATGTGGACCCTGCTCACCTCTGAGTCCCAGGCCTTCTCCAATGGAGTGTAGGGTCCATCATGCAGGTTCAGAGCATCACTCCCTGTGGGGAGCTTGTCAGGTCCTGGGGAGTAGGCTTCAATGGGGGAGGGGCCACTGACTCAGGCTCAGGTGGAGTGAGGGTAGTGGGACATAAGTGAAGGAGTTGGTCAGATCCAAGCCGAAGAACAAATTTATTTCAGGATGCCAGTAAGATCTATATGTGTCACATAAACTTTACCTGTTAAATTTTGACATTTTTGTGAAAATAGCAAACACAAAGAAGTTTTTGTAACTCTCTTCTAAATTTTCTGATCTTTTAAAAGGAATAAATATTAATTCTTGCGCAAAGAATAAAATTCATAGCTAGAAGAGAGATGAGTGAAATAGCAGTCTCCCCTTCCAGGATCAGTCTTCATTCTTTATGCAGGAATTCTAACCAAACAAACAACAACAACAACAAATGGCACATCAGCTGACTGTGGCAACAAAATCCAAAGTCGTGAGGTAGGTGGCAGTTCAAAAGGAAAGTGGTTTATTCAGGAGCTGTGGACCTGGGAGGATGGAGGACTCTAGCCTCAAAACCAATCTTCCTTCCCTGCTGAAGCCTTCCTTCTTATAGGCATAGAGAGGGGGATGGTTATTTCCTATCTAATTATCTCATTAGCGTGTGGAGCAGGGAATGTAAATATCTCCCCCTGCATCATCTTGGACAATGGGGGAGACTACTCAAGGCTCCAACTGGCTGTCTATAGGAACAACTCCCCCCTTTATATCTCTGGACTCTTGTCATCTTAAAGGGTAAATGAAGGTAGGTTTCATCTTCAAAGAATAAAATTCATAGCTAGAAGAGAGATGAGTGAAATAGCAGTCTCCCCTTCCAGGATCAGTCTTCATTCTTTCTGCAGAAATTCTAACTAAACAAACAACAACAACAACAAATGGCACATCAACTGACTGTGGCAACAAAATCCAAAGTCGTGAGGCAGGTGGCAGTTCAAAAGGAAAGTGTTTTATTCAGGTGCTGTGGATCTGGGAGGATGGAGGACTCTAGTTGTCAAAGGGCGTATCCCTGGGTCCAGGGATTCTTACTATCTTTTTAAAGAAAACGGGGGGTTCAAGAATGGAGGGGAGCCTTTACATGAGGGAGGAGGGTTGCTGTCTTTGGAAGGCAGCATAGGTGGTATCTAGAGGATGGCACTGCTGAGCAAGTAAAGCTGCCCGATTCCTTCATATTTCAAGAGCCAGTGTAGCCAATGGGCTTCAAAATGAGACCTGTTGTGCAGACAAACAAATGTTTGTGAAGGGTATACCTAGTAGTGCAGTGCAGTTGTAGTGAAATCAGAGATTTCAGAGACTAAAGGATCCTCATGAGATAATCCTGAGCTCGGCTTTGGATGGCACACCTAACAGTGGGATAAATTTCTGAAGAAGCCACTGTCCAGGAAATGCAGAAGAAAATGGAAAGTAACATTGTCACTTAGCTTTGGGAAGTGCTGTCCCTTTCTGAGAGATAAATTTTCAATTTCCTTCAGCAGGAGGCCCAGCTTTCTTTTGTAGTATCAACAGCAGCTGGGAGATGTCTCCTCAAGGGACACATTCATTGGTTCCAGTAAATATTTCCCTTTTCCTTTTGGATCCTGCCTCTCCTACTGATTCCTAAGAAAATGGTGGCCTGCTGTAATGGGCATGCACCTGTGCCCAGAGAGTGCTGCAGCGATTACTAAGAGACACTGAGATTCAGGAGCTGACAGGAAGCCAATGCTATCTGCTCAGCCCTGAGACCCTGCCCATTCAAGCCTAGCACAGAGGCTTTGCAATCTTGTAAGTTTTTAGTGGGAGTCCAGCACAGAAGTTCTCTCAGCATAGACACAGCTGATCCTTACAACCAATGGCTTGGAGGTCAATTCCCCCCAGTGATACCAACAACAATCAAGACTTAACTACAACAAGGCTGTACACACAGTCCACAGAAAGGTGCACCAAGTAACTGGGTAACTGGGGAGGCAGAGCTACTGGGCCATATAGAACACCTAGCAGACAAAGCTACTCTACCAATTCAGAAAAGCAAAAAAATGTGGAGACAAAGGAACAGATCACAAACAAAAGAAATGGAGGAAAACAAATGACTGGATATAGACTTCAAAACCATGGTTATAAGGTTTTTCAAGAATTTCCCAGAAAAAAATGGATAAATTTAGCGAGACCCAAGAGAAGATGAAAAGGACCAACTAGAAATTAAACATACACTGACTAAAATAAAAAACATTATACAGAAATCTAATAGCAGACTAGAGAAACCCAAGAATCAGGTCAAAGATTTGAAATACAAAGAAGAAGAAAATACTCAACTGGAAAAGCAAAAAGAAAAAAGAACCCAACAATTTGAAGATAGTGTAAGGACCCTCTGGGACAACTTCAACCATATCAACACCAGAATTATGGGGCTGCCAGAAGAAGAGAGAGAGCAAGATACTGAAAACCTATTTGAAGAAATAATGACTAAAAACTTCCCTCACCTGGTAAAAGAAATAGACTTCCAAGTTCAGGAAGAGCACAGAACCCCAAATAAAAGGAATCCAAAGAGGACCACACCAAGACACATCATAATTAAAATGCCATGAGCAAAAGACAAAGAGAGAATATTAAAAGCAGAAAGAGAAAAACTGTTAATTACCTACAAGGGAGCAGCCATTCAATTGTCAACTGATTTCTTAACAGAAACTATGCAGGCCAGACGGGAGTGGGAAGAAATATTCAAAGTGATGAATAGCAAGAATCTACAACCAAGATTACTCTACCCAGCAAAGCGATCATTCAGAATTGAGGGCAGATAAAGAGCTTCACAGATAAGAAAAGAACGAAAGGAGTTCATCACCACCAAACCAGTATTATATGAAATGCTGAAAGGTACTCTTTAAGAAGAGGAAAAAGAAGAAAATGGTAAAGATAAAAATTATGAACAAATACATATCTATCAACAAGTGAATTAAAAATCTGATGAACAGAATAAACTGGTGAATATAATAGAATCAAGGGCATAGAAAGGGAAGGTACTGACAATTCTCAGGCAAAAGGGGTGGTGGGGGGTGTGGGAAGATACTGGACAAAAATCGTACACTTATGGAGGAGGACAGTGGAGGGGGTAGGTAAGGGCAGAGTGTGGAGTGGGAACCGGGTAGAGTGGAGATATGGAGGAATAAAAGAGGACCAATTGTAATAATCTGAACAATAAAGATTTATTAAATAAAAAATAACAAATTATAGTCAGCACAACATTAAAAAAAAAATTGGCCTTTCCCAGGAGGTACATTTTAGTGGTCAGAACTCTGTTTCTTGGCATTCTGAGCTACAAGAGAGTCTGAGACGTTAAGTGTTTTTATAGCAAAGCACATCACTGCCCAGGTCTCAGGCAGAAGCAAGGATGATGAAATTGGGGAATCACAGGGTTGGTCCTTCATCTGTGTGTGGGGTGCAGTTGTGCTCATATATTTTAGTGAGTGAATTTAAAGCAACCTTTGCCGAGCACAGTAAATTGTCTGTTAAATATATAACTTGTGAACTTTGACCCCACAATCTACTTTGAGAAATTTATGGAAAAGACAGTTACAAATAAGCAAGGTGATGTGTGTAAAATGATATTTATAGAAGTTATGCTTATAACTACAATTGTTTAGAAATAACTAAATTATAAGAATTTAATGATAAAAAAGAAATAGCTAATTGATGACATGTGAAAACACTGGGATAGTATATGCTATAAAAGTAAGGATGCAGTTCTCTACCTGTACTTTTTTTCTCTGAATGTCCTTTCTTTTTTTGGCATCTATTTTGAGAAATGCAATAGCTGACCCATTTATTTCTGTAGAAATTTAGGATTTATTTTTAAATTCAGGATATTAGCTCTTTGCCTGAAGTCCTGCAAATCATTCCCAGAGTTTGTCCTTTCTTTTTTGGCTTTTTCTCTTGCCTACACAGATACTTTCAATTTTTATTTCTTTTCTTTTCTTTCTTTTTTTTTTTTTTGTAATTTTTGTGTTTTGTTCCTCCACCCCTCTCCACTAAAGTTTTTAAAAGTTTGTGCGTTTGTATCTTGTTGGTGGAAGTTGAGAGTGTCAGCGAGAATGATAGTAAAGGGTTGAATAACACTGTTCATTATTTTGAGTCTTTCCAGGGACAAAATTTCAGAATAGAAGTGGCCTCAGGGCAAAGATGAATTCAAAATTTCTATCAGTTCAACTTATATTCAGGGTAGAATCTGAAACCTTGGTTTAGGATGTCTATGGCCACCCTGAAAAAGGAAAAGGAAGACAAAGTGATGCTTGTTTACTTGAAAGAAGGCTTTTATGCATCTTAGTGGGTTTACAGCAGTCCGCCTGGCTGAAGGTCCTTTCATTGGGATTATTCGAAACATTATTTCTTGCCAGAATTTTATTAAAATTTGTATGGGTTTATTATAACTAGTAGACTCAATCTTATTAACAAGAGTGAGTTGAGACCAACTTTTCAATGGATATTGGAGTGTTCTACCCTTTAAGGTTCAAAGGGGGGGCCATTTATTTCACTGCTCTTTGGGCATGACCACCTGCAATGATTACTCTGGTCATTATTTGATTCACTGATGCTCAGTGTCTACATCTAGTACTCAGTCTTTGGTGTAGTACTTCCTTTTCTCTGTTGGCGACACACAGAACCACTAGTTCACTCTACCTTCACATAGCTGAAAAAAAATGTGAATGTAACTAAAATACAGTACCTGCTAATCATGAGAAAATATCCATAAACATCAATGTTCTCCTGGTTCTTAAAATTAACTAACAAGTAACAGCCCATTGGGTCCATCTGTCATGTAGTCAACAATACCTTCTGGACACTCTGCAGAATGTTCCTCGTGTGTTCTTTGTGAATGGATTCATTTTGTAGGGTGAAATGGTTTAACCAGGAATTATGTACAATTTTTCTGGTTTGTTATTGCCTGTGGTGATGCTCTAGCTGTGCATCGCTGCAATGCAAAGGCAGGTGGACTTACTGCAGGTCATTCAGGACAGAACTCTCAGCACACGGGAATCATGCAAATAAGTCTTATGGGAAGGAAATAAAAAGCCAGTGAGTTTAATGTTTGAGGTTTATTATAGAGAAATAAAGAGGAAAAGGCACAGAAAAAATGAGTAAATGCTTTTCAAAGTCTTCATGGAATCTCCCGGTGGTCTGGGACTTGCTCTACTTGGCTCAGCGACAGCAACGCTTGTATCTAAGGCCATTGATCTTACAGGTCCCAGAAGGACTCTCAAAGGACTTGCAGAAGCGGTTGGGTCTGCATACGCAGCGTCTTAGTTTCCAAAGACCTGTAGATGGAAGAGGAGGGTCAGGCAGAGTGGAGAATGGACAGGTAAGAGAGAGAAAGCTGGCCTCATGGAAATCTTCTGAGTCATCAGGTGTCTATAATACCTGCCAGGTTAAAGTGAGCAGATTCACGTATTTGTCATAAATCACAAGAAATTTACAGGCTCTCTGTGGGTCTGATCCTAGTCTCTGATATAGATGCTTATATCCTGTGCCTGCTCCCAAACCCTTCTCCAAATTGGAATACCTACTCTTCACCCCACCTCATCCTCTCACCCAATTTTGAGCTCTAATTCTACGACTCTCTCACAAGCTCCTCTAATGAGCCACAGACCCAAAAGCACATTGGCTGTTGTCTCACCTGATGCCTCTCGAGCAAAGCGTTCCTCTCCTGTGAAGGAAATGGCCATGTTCTGGTCCTCATCCCCAGCCTGGTCCTGGTCCTCAGCCCAAAGTTTGCCCAGGTCCTTGGCTTCAAGCTGGTCCTGGGCGGGAACCTGGTCAGCTGTCTCTTGGAGGGTCCAAGCATGGGCCTGGAGGGCCAAGAGGAGAAGGGAAACCAGGAGAGCAAGGATCCTCATGGCTGAGAGTCACCTGGAGCTGAGGGACAGGTGAGAAGACAGGAGTGAGTGGTGTGGAGGGCACAGTCAAACTGTACTTATAGGTCAGAGGAGAGGAGGCTCAGAGACACACAATGCAGGAGAGAAGCTGTGCCTTTGGCTGGCCTTGGGCCAAGGCCACCATCACCCTCAAAGCCCCTTTGATGCTCCTTCTCACACCATGTGCTGAGTGTTCACACTTGTTTCAAGGTGATAACGATGATAAGGACCTGGCATGTTTTCTGTTTCCCATCTGCTTGGACATTGACCTTCTAATGTTCACAAAACAGGGAACTGTGCTCTCATTGAGTAAGTCAGGGACCAGAGGTCTCTACTTTCTGATGTGGGCTCTGCTTACCTCTGAATTCCTGGCCCTGGAACCAGACCTTCCCCAATGGAATGTAGGGTCCATCCTGCTGGTTCAAGGCATCAATCCCAGTGGGGGAGCTTGTCAGGTCCTGGAGGGTAAGCTGCTGTGGTGGAGGGGCCAGTGACTCAGGCTCAGGTAGAGTGAGCACTGAGGACACCAGGGAAGGAGTGGGTCAGAGTGAAGTTGAAGAAGAGGCTTATTTCAGGACATCAGTGTGATCTACTACACATGGCACACACTGCTCACCACTTCCTTGTACCTTTTTGGAGAAATAGCAAATAACAGGTTCCCAAAATCAACTTCTAAAATTTCTGATCTTTAAAAATAGAAAATATATATTTTTGCACAAAGAACAAAATTCAAAAGGTAGAAGATAAGTGAGTGAAAAATAACTGTCTCCCCTCCCAGAGCCAGCCCTTTGTCCTTTCTGCAAGCACCATAACTGAACAAGAAAATGGACAGTTGGCTGCCTGTATGAATGAAAGCTGAACTTGTGAAGCAGGTGCTGGTGCAAAAGGAAAGAGGTTTATTCATGTGCTGTATGATTTGGAAGGATGTTGGACTCTCATCTCTAAAACCCTCTCTCCTTCCTGCTCATGCCCAGAGTTCTCATAGAGATAGGGATAATTGGATAGAGATGCTATTTTTCTATCCAATCATCTTGCTAGCTTTTGGTATGCTGGGGTCCTGTCCATTCATCTTCCTAGATTTCCATGCAATCATGTCTTGTCCATTCATACTTCTAGCTTTTGGTGTTCTCAGTGTGTGAACTTCCCCCTGCACCGTCTTGCCCAATGGCGGAGATTCCCTGGTGCTCTGATTCTCAGTCTATGGTAATAGAACCACCACAGTCCAAATAGTCTGTGTTTGCCTTTCTCTGTCCAGGCTTAACTTGAACACTGTTATATCAGCAGGTACGGTGTGAAACTTGAACTGTGAAGGCTGGTATCTTTCCCATTTGACAGATAAGAACTGCCATCTCAGGGGAGTCCTGGCCAACTTGGTTCTGTGCAATCGGGGTCTGTGGTCCATTATGGGGTCTTGTTAGAAGGGGTAAGGAGTCCTGGCTTTGCTTCTCCCAAGAGTTAGGGGCCATGTGTGTCCATGTCTAACAAGTACCTGTATTTGTTTTCTCTGATATTTTTTTTTTACTTCTAATTTTGGAAAATAAAATAATGGGCCCACTTATTTTTATTGAATAGTATAGTATATTTACAAATTCAGGAAATTAGCTCTTTGTTCCAAGAATTGCAAATCATTTCCAGAGTTTGTCCTTTTTCTTTTAGCCTTTTCTCCTGTGTACAGAATTTTCATGTAGTTTTTAAAAAATTATTTTTTGGTAATTGCAGAATTTTGTATTTTTCCTACTAATGTTAGTAGAGTGCAGTCTTCCATGTGGTAGTGCTTCTGGGTATCTTGGTGGTGGAAGCTGAGAGGGGTCCATGGAGATTGATAATAAAGGTTGAAAATAAAATTCTTATTTTCAATCTTTACAGGAAAAAAATTTCTCTAAATATAAGTGGTCACAGGGCAAAGAAGAAACATAGATTCAGAGTAGAATGCAGGTTATGGCTGTAAGGATGTCTGTGGCAACTCAAAAAGGAGAAAGGAAGGACAAAAAGATTTGCTTTTCTTCTAGAAGAAAAAAAGTATTCTATGCATCTCAATGGCTTGACAGCAGCCTGCCTTTTAGGAGTGAAAGGCCTGTTAATGGTATTAGGAAAAACATATTGTTTCTTGGTAGAATTTTATTAAAATTATTACTGGTTTATTGTTAACTAGTAGACTTGATCTCTTTAAAGAGAGAGAGAGTTGAGACCAATTCTTTCTTTGGACATTGGGATAATCTATCTTTTGGATTTAAAGGGGGACCCTTTCTTTCATTGGTCATTCGACAAGACCATCTATACTGACCTGTTGTGCACTCCCCTTTCTCTGGTCAATATTTGAGACAACTGATGCTTGTCAGTACCCTTGGTTTTTGGTGTTGCTGGCACACTGAACCACTAGTTCACTCTGTCTTGCAGATACAGCTAGGAAAAATGTGTATGCTTATATCCAGAAAATATCCATACACATCAATGCACTTCCACTTCTTAAAATTAAAGAACAAGTGACATAGCCCAATGGATCCACCTAACTTGGAATCAACACTTTCTGGACACTCCATAAAAACTTTTCACTTTTGAGTTCCATTACGAATAGATTGGATCTTATAGGTTCAAATTATCTTAATTAAGACTTATGGTGCTGGCCAGGTAGCTCAGTTGGTTAGAGCATAGTGGTGGAAGCTGAGAGGGGTCCATGGAGATTGATAATAAAGGTTGAAAATAAAATTCTTATTTTCAATCTTTACAGGAAAAAAATTTCTCTAAATATAAGTGGTCACAGGGCAAAGAAGAAACATAGATTCAGAGTAGAATGCAGGTTATGGCTGTAAGGATGTCTGTGGCAACTCAAAAAGGAGAAAGGAAGGACAAAAAGATTTGCTTTTCTTCTAGAAGAAAAAAAGTATTCTATGCATCTCAATGGCTTGACAGCAGCCTGCCTTTTAGGAGTGAAAGGCCTGTTAATCTAATACATCAAGTTTGTGGGTTTGTTTCCCTGTCAGAACACATATAAGAAGCAACAAATGTATAATAAGTGGAACAACAAATCGTTGTTTCTCTCTCTCAAAAATCAATAAAAAAGAATTATGCTTATTTTTGCTGGTTGTTGCCATGTGATGCTGTAGTTGTGCACCACTGAGATGCAAAGGCTGGTCAACTTACTGTAGACCACTCAGGACAAAATTCTCTACATAAATGAACCACACACACGAGTCTTATGGAATAGCAAAAAGCCAAACAGTGAGTTTAATGCTTGGAGTTTATTATGGCGAGAGAAAGAAGAAAAGGCACAGGTACAAAGACTGAAAGTTGCTTCAGGTCTGCAGGGGCAGCTCACAGGGTTCCAGGTCTCTGTCCAAAAGCCTATACACAGCAAAGCTTGCGTCGACGGCCATATAACTTGCAGGACCCGGATTTTTTGTCAGGGAAGTTGCAGTATTTTTTGAGTGTGCAATAGCAATAGGTTCCTCTCTTAGGTTCTGTGGAGGGAAGAGGAGGGTCAGGCACAATGGGGGAAGGGACAGTGAGAAGAGGCACAGCCAGGCTCATGGAGTTCTTCTGAGACAAACTCTCTACTTACTACAGACAATACCTACCAGGTTAAGGTGAAAGGATTCATGTGTTTGTCATAAATCACAAGGAATCTTACTGACTCTGTGTGGTCATGGAGGATCATGAAATTACTCTGATCCTAGTCTACAGTGTACATGTTTATATCCTGTCCCTTGCCTCACGAACCTCCTCTCCAACTTGAGGTACTTACTCCTCACACACTGCTCATTCTCACACCCAATTTTAAGCCCAGATTCCCCATCCCCTCTCATAAGCCCCTCTAATGGGCCACAGACCCCAATTTCATGTTAGTTGATGTCTCACCTGCAGCTCGAGTGAGGCGTTCCTCTCCTGTGAAGGAGATGGCCACGTCCTGGTCACTGTCCCCAGCCTGGTCCTGATCCTCAGCCCAAAGCTGGTCCTGGGTAAGAACCTGGTCAGCCGTCTCTTGGAGGGTCTGAGCCTGGGTCTGGAGGGCCAAGAGGAGAAGGGCAACCAGGAGAGCGAGGGTCCTCATGGCTGAGGGTCACCTGGAGCTGAGGGACAGGTGAGAGGACAGGAGTGAGTGATGTGGAGGGCACAGTCAGCCTGTACTTATAGGTCGGAGGAGTGGAGGCTCAAAGACACACGATGCAGGAGAGAAGCTGTGCCTTTGGCTGGCCTCTCAACAAGGCCGCTGTTGCCCTCAAAGCCCCTTTGATGCTCCTGTTCCTGCCCCTTCATCACAGCACGTGTCCGTGTGCTGAGTGTCCACACTTGTTTCAAGGTGATAACGATGATAAAGATATTCACATGTTTTCTGTTTTCCATCTGCTTGGATATTGACCTTCTGATGTTCACAAAACCAGGAACTGTGCTATCATTGCGTAAGTCAGGGACCAGAGGCCTCTGCTGTCTGATGTTGGGCCCTGCTCTCTTATCTAAACATGTTATAAAAAATCTGTCCTTTGGTTTGGCTCTGACCAACTCCTCCCCTCATGTCCTACTTCCCTTACTCCACCTGAGCTGAGTCACTATCCCCTCTTATCCCAGAGGAGCCTACCCCTCAGGACCTGACAAGATCCTCATAGGGAATGATGCCCTGAACCAGCAGGATGTACCCTCCATTCTTAAGACTTGTACCTTGCACCCCAGTGACGTGTGTCTACAGCCCCATGGTGCACTGTGGGGCACACTCTCCTCTTCATACAAGAGCACACAACACATGGCTTACAAAACTGTGTCAGGTGTAGCCCTAAGAAAGAGGGAGTCTAAGACCCTGATGTCTTGTCAGAATGATGAAGCTATGATTAATATGGAGGGCCTCGTCAGATGTCTTTGATGTGGACATGCATCACGAGCATGGTGGCCATCACACAGAGAGCACTGTGGGGCACAGCAGTTGCTTAGAACACCCTGTCACTGGCCTTCTTCCCATGCCCACGCCAGCCTCCTGGCCCAGCCTCCATGCCCACCACCATCAAGAGAACTAATGGTTTAATCAACTGCTTTTCACAGCATGTATCAGTGGACTGAACCCCTCTACTTGTTCCATCAACCTGGTGAAGTAGGTTCTGTCATGTATTTTACAAGTGAAGGTGGTGAAGCACAGGGTGGTTGCATAACCTGTGTGTGGCCACGTGGCTGGTTAGAGGAAGCCTGGGGGTGTTCAGAGCTCACACTGCTAACCCCTGGGCTTCAGGCCTGTGTGCGTTCACCTCCTGCCCTTACAGAGCTGAAGGGAACCTTCTTACACCCTTCTGTGAGGTGTGTTTTCATTGTGTGGGAAGTACTTATAGGGGACTAGCCTAATAATGGCACTCTTTCCTAGAGTTTTGATGAAGAATGAGAAGAAAAATTAGAAAGTAGGAGACAAAAAGTGTGAAGTGAGGGAGTTGTGTAATCATTCCTTTTGTGAGCACTTTTTAATCATATTTTCAAGTGTTATTTATTTGCTGTTTCCAACTCAAGACACGTTCAACCCACTTGTTTCAAACTTGTTCACCATCATAGCCCTAACGAAGTGCCCTAATTTAATAGAAACACGTTTTCCCTGTCTTCCCGTCTTTTCCATGTCTTCCAGCTCTCATGGTCTCAGTCTCCCATGGTGACGCAAACAGTCCCCAGCCTGGGTGCTCGCTAAGGCAGCACCAGATGCTCTGGGACACCTGTGTGCCCGCTGAGCTCTCGGTAGAAGAGTTACTTCCCTGTCACCTTCCCGAGGATCAGGAAGGTTCTGACCTCTGTCATCTCTGGGGCTCCTGTCTCTGAATACATTTGCTGGCTAGCCAAGCCCACTCACCAGCGCCGAAGGGATGCATGCTCTTGTCCCTGGGCATCTGCCAGGACTGGGCAGCTCAGCTGGGAATCAACCCCTCAGTGGTTTCTCCGGTTTGCTTACTGCAGTGTGAGCAGAACACCAGCGGGCCACTTGCCTCACCTTCAGGAACAATGACCCGAGAATGAAGAATCAGCTGAGCGAACAGCCTGCTGTCTACAGGAGGGAGAAGAGGTGAGTGCAGACTGGGAAGGGTTTGGGATTGGGTGGAGGTAAAGGCTGGCTGTGTTGAGTCCCTATAGCCTTAGGCAAAACATCCCATTACACTGAGGCCAGCATCTCATTTCCATCCCTTTCACGCCTCTGCCCTTCAGCCCCTTCACCCTGTCAGCAGCACCTGGAGCCATGGGTCTTGGAACTGAGGTGGGGACTTGGGATGTCACTGAGGAGGGACCTGAGGCCCAGACAGGTGGGGTGACTTGTAAGTCAGGGGCAGAGCCAGAACCGAGGAACCCCAAATCTTAGTGCACCTTTCCTTTTTTTCTTTTCTGTGTCATGTTCTCAAGCTCCCTGAGCTATTTCCGTGGCCAGATCCAGGCTGTATGAAGTGAGGAGGTAGGTGGCTGTGTGCATAGGTGGGACTCATGGGACTTAGCGTCCCGCGTGCATGACCACCACTGGTCCTGTGGCCTCGTCTATAGAGCAGCATCCTTCTACCATGTTTTGAGAATGAAATGACCACCCAGGGCACCTGGCATGATGCCAGGCCGATGGTGAGGGCATGTATCCTTGACTGGGAATCGAACTGTGACCTCCCGGTTCATAGGTTGATGTTCAACCACTGAGCCACGCTGTCCAGGAAGGCTGATCCTGGGATTCATGGCTGGACCACTGGCCTCCCTATGCAGATGACCTGTTTCACCTTAACTGACCTAAAGTAAACTACTGGGAGCTTGTGATGGCGTTTGTTGGGTTCTCACATGAAGCAGGATGGTGGCAGGTTGACGCATGCTCAGTAGTTATCGACTGCCTCTGTGGGGCCTAGGTTCCCAGTGAGGAGCAGCTCCAGGCTCTCAGGGCGGAGAAGGAGGCCCCAGCCAGCTCACTCGGGGCTTCTGGAATCCTGAGCTCCATGGTTTTGTAAACAGTGTTTCCTGGTTTTAGGCTAAAGTTGTTCCATCTGGTTCATGCCCAAGGGCTCAGGGTCAAGGAGACAAAGCCTAAACACACCCAGGCTGGGGCCTTCTGAACCTTGTCATCTCATGGTGACCAGTGGGTCATCAGGGACAGAGCACCAGCTGGTCCTTATGGCGAGGGGATGGCTCTGTCTTTGCATCAGAGAAGCGGTTCCTCCTGTACATGTGGCCTGTCTAGTCAGGAGAAGGCCTCCTCGGTCAGAGAGTGGGGAGCTTGGAGCAGCCTGCGCTGTTTTCTCATCAGCAAGAAGAAAAGTGACCCTAAGTCAGGGCCACCTGCTTGGGGTTGTTGCCCTTCTGGTTGGGCCTTCACAGGGGAGCAGGGTAAGGGCCTTTATTGTCCCTAAAAGTGAGGAAATTTTTGTAAGAGCTTCACATTATCTCCCGCCACCCTTTCTCTCTCTCTCTCTCTCTCTCTCTCTCTCTCTCTCTCTCTCTCCCCCCCCCCCACCCCGTTCCACCCCTGCTTCCATTCCTCCTTTCATTACTACTTTCTTTCTTTAAAAATATCATCCATCTTTACCTTTGACAATTTCTTTCACTGTCTCTACATGTTCCGGAGCTTTCTCTCAGGGCTTATGAAGAGTAGTGGCCCAAATTCCTGCACCCAAAGTGGATTTTCTCAGGGTCCACCTTGTCAATAAAAAAAATCTCGACTTGAACTCAGTTGACTCAATTTGGGGTCCTGAAAGAGTGGCGGACTCAGTCCGAGGGTCACAGATGCGGAGTTTTATGTTGTCATTAAAATTCCCCCAAGTCCTTCACTGGACTCTGCCCCGTTTCTGAGCCTCCAAGACATGGGCTGACACTGCAGCCTGTACTTAATGCATGAGTTGAAAATCTTTTTTTTTTTTTTTCATCACGTCCTGGAAGAACAATCAAAGGTGTTTTTTTTTTTTCTGAAGAAATAACATTAACAAAAAACGACTGAAGCATTCACTTAAATTTTTTTTTCTTTTTAAAAACTATGTTTGATAAAATCTTGTTTGGTTCTTTTGCCTATTAAGGAAGTTGATCTTTGACAGGAGAAGGGAGGAGTAAAAGAAACAAGAGAATAGAAGCTGGGGGATGGGGACAGACAGGGAAATTTTTATTGTGGTCCCAGAGTTCTGCAAAGTCAGGGGCCTCGGACACAGGCTGACCATGTGACATGACCTCTGTGGTTTAGTCGTGGCCTCTTCCTCGGTGAAGTGAAGGGTAGGTTATGTGGTCTCCAAAGGCAGAGATTGTTAGTCACTGCGACTCAGTGAGAGAAGAAAACTGCAGGCCTCTACCCCAGGGTCAGGAAGTTGAGGAATCATTATTACAGAGAGTTGCAACTTGACAACTGAAAAACCATTGAGAAGTAACCACACAAAAATAAAAAATAAGAGCTTAATCCATGGGCAAGTGAAAAAATTATTGCACAAAATCTTTCTCTATGCAAATAGTAGTCACTTATAAAGTACAATGAGAGAGGAATGTGACTCAACTAGAAAGAAAAGCACAAACTCTCAAGGAAAGTTGTTACAAAACACACTCGAGCTGCCATGAAGAGCTTCCTAAAGGACATAGCCACATGACAGGAAAAGAGGACAACAACATGGAAGGTGAGATTTTATCTTTACAAAGACTGCATCATCCGTGGCACTTTTCTTACATAAAACCTGGAACCTTTCTGCAGTGTTAGTAAAGGAATAGAATTGGTTTTGACGTGGTGAAGGAACCAGAAGTTGCTTCGTAAGAGTAAAACATCGAGAGTGGCCGTGGTGAATGCGGAGAACGGCTGAGAGGACACTCCCACCACCAGGAGTGCCAGGAGCTGGGGCAGTGAGGTCGTGCCAGGCTGGCTGGGAGCACAGGTGAGACCAGAATCCATGCTGTGACCCGGGCCACCTGGGCATTGCAACGTGACAAGACAGGTCTCCGATGCTCTGAATGTGCAAAACGTCCCATCTTTCTCTCCGGATGCCCCACTGTTCTCAAAAGATCAGGGCAGCCTGGCTGGCATGGCTCAGTGTTTGAGGGTCGACCTATGAACTAAGAGGTCATGGTTCGATTCCTGGTCAGGGCACATGCCTGGGTTGTGGGCTGAATCCCCAGGCGGGGACATGCAGGAGGCAGCCAATCCATGATTTTCTCTCATCATTGATGTTTCTCTCTCTTCCTCTCTGAAATCAATATAAATATATTTTTTAAAAAAACACACACAAAACATCAGGATGGCCCTGCTCATCTTCCAATTCCTTCCAATCATCTCTGATTTTGTCTCTCTTCTGTGTAAGACTCCATTTTTTTTTACGGGAACAGGGCCATGCACTCAGCTGTTGCCTGTTCTGAGAGACTGTGGGCCGGGAGAGCACTGCATGCCTGTGGGCCCAGCAGGCTCCTATTTCTGGGCAAGAAAACGTTTTCGGGAGCTCAAGTCTGTCACAGCTTTTCAGAACAGGTTCCCTTCCAGGAGGGAAAAGGGTGAAGGCGAACACTTGTCTGGGATAGAGACAGAATTAGGGTAAATATAGACAAAACAAATATTTATAGCGATAACCAGACATGAGCAGAGTAAAAATGTGATCATTCAGGGTCGCTGTAAATTTGGACAATTAAAGGAGCGAGCATGAAGTTTTAAAACACTCCCTGTGATGTCCTGACATGTGCTTGGCGTTCTTATAAGTCAGTAGGAAAAGACAGATGAGTAGGAAAATAGAAAAATGGGTAAATGCTTGGCTAAGTAAGAGATAAAAGTAACTAAAGAACACTTAAAGAATGCTCAACCTCGGTAATCACGTTGAAAAGAGATGTTGAAGCAAACAGAAAGTAGTTTACTCACTTATATGATTTTTCAAAGATTCAACAAGTGACAAGAACCAGAACCGATGGACCATCAATAGCCCAAGGACGCTTTTGTGTACTGTCGCTCAGATGATCAAGTGGCCCAGCCATTTCTGGAGTGGGCAGTGGGCCAGATGCCCATTGCAACTTGCAGTCTGCATAAATGTGCCCATTCCATTCCGAGGGATTTATGCATTAGTCATTGCTACACAAACTTCTAAAGATACAGGGATAGTCATGTAAATAAATGGATAGATACTCAAGAATTCCCAAGACACTATTTAAGTGGGGAAAAAATGCAATAGACCTGGCTATAAAGTATGATTCTACATTTAAAATAAATATTTACATCATTTTCATTGTAAAGTGATAGAACTGAACTGCTTTGAATTGGAAACTGTGGCTATCCCTAGAGAGGGGGGAGTTGAATCTCTCTTTTACATTTCTTCATTCTTTGGGATTTTTTTGATGTGGAAATATTATCAGAAAATAATAGATTTAAATGAAAGTGAATTCTACCGGTGATCAGGTACATTTTCCCACTCATCTTTAACCGCTGTGGACTCTCTCCCTTGAACATGGGTTCTCTAGGGAGATGAGAGCTGACCCCGACGTTCTGGATCTTTCTTGCAAAGAGCCCTGGGCCCCACAATCTTCTCTGAGGAGCTTCCTCGCCGGTGAGAGACCGTCCTTTTCTCCTTTTGCAACAGCCTGGCTGTTGGCTCCCACTCACCTTCAGATGCCTCTGCGGCACCTGCATATCCCTGTGCTGGGGCCTCTCTAGGGCCTTGGGCCACGGTCAGTGCCTGGGGCGCAGGGAGCCAGAGCACCGTGCTGTTGTGAGGAGCAGGGCCTGGGGCAGGGAGATGCTGATCTCCATGTTCACCCCCGGCAGCTGCAAGTTCCTAGGAGAGAGGACCCAGGTGCTGACCTTGTCCTCCGACCCTTCCCCAGGTCTCGGGCACTGCGGCGGCGAGGGACAATGAGACTCCTGCACTTCCTCCTCGCTGTTCTCCTTACCATCCTCCAGGTACTGCCCGGTAAATACCAGCCCTGCTGCCCTTTCCTACCACCCATTGGCTCTTTTCTTCCCCTCAGTCAGAGCTGGGAGCATAGCCTCATGGATCTGCCAGCGGGCACCTTCACCCACTCCCCTAAGGAAGTTAGAAGAGCTCTGAGCTGATGGTGTGTCCTTATGCCCCTGCAAGTCCTGTGGGGAGTGGTCAACTGCCTCCCCTTCCCGCAAGGGACCTGGATGGTTGAGAACCAGATCACTTGGTTAGTGTAACCTGGAGTGGAGACAAAGATTAGATGGTCTCTGACCAGAGACCTCATGCCGCTCATATCACAGGAGTGACAGAGAGGATAGTGGGCAAGGCTTCTGTCCCTTGAGACTGACTGTGAGAGTTGGGCTGGGTGTTGTGTGGTGGGACAGATGAGATAACTGGTGAACAAGTGGGCAGTCATTTCAGACTCAGCACACCTCCCCATCCCGTTCCTGCCCAGAGGTCCCCGTGGCAGGAAAGACAGTTTGGCCAAAGGTTGTATCAGTATCAGTGGCATCTTGAGGAAGGATGTAAAGTGACAAGAAGAGCGGCTATAGGTGGTGTTTCGCTGGGGATGGATGGGCCCGTCTGACAGGGAGGCAGGTCTCAGCTCTCCCAGGATGACGGTCTCACACAGACTTCACTTCCTTCTTGCAGACAGCACTGGGGCTCTGAATTTTGAAAGGCCCTGCTACCTTCGGGGCGGGGTCTGTCTGAAGCGGGGCACCCCAAACTGTGAGCCCTTCCAGGGGCCCTGCCGAGCTTTCACCATCTGCTGCCGAATAAAGAGGAACCCATGAGAGCGCCCCGGGGAGGGAGCCCGGCCCAGGGACCTGGCGAGTGGCTCCTCGGGACAAAATAAAAGCGCACGACACTCACGCTGTCCACTGATCGTTTTGTCTTCAGGGTTGATTAGAGCCTCGTCTTCCAGGAACCGGTGGTGGTGGGGAGGGGATTGATGACAAGAATTAAGTGCAGGTTCCTCTTTCAGTTCTGTGGGGCATTTTCATGAGAACCACACTGGGTTCGCAGCCCTACGCCACAGGCGTGGAAACTGAAACCCAGCCACGTGCAACAGCTCACGCACGCATGTGAGGATCCAGCAGCCCCCTTCAAAGGTGGCAGTTGGTTCCAAAACTCTCTGTCTGCCTGAAGGGAAGCTGTGGTTTCCTCTGAAACCTCAGGGAGTGTGCACCGGAGAGAGTTCACTGGAGTGGGAGAGCGATGTGAGGACAGGACGTGGTCC
Organism: Lasiurus borealis; assembly: GCA_004026805.1. Lineage (NCBI taxonomy): Eukaryota > Metazoa > Chordata > Mammalia > Chiroptera > Vespertilionidae > Lasiurus > Lasiurus borealis. Next base: position 102,618 of record PVJN01000276.1, on the reverse strand, counting down.
TGGGCCCACTGCTAGCATGGGGAAGGAGCTGGGGGGCAGCACAGGGCCCGGATGATGTTGGGGATACGCAGGACGAAAACATGGTGTACAGACAACCCAGAAAGGAGTCTCCGTGGCAGGTCAAAAGGCACTCGCTCCGAGGCGGAGCCTGGGCGAGGGTGACCGTTTGCTGTCTTCCTGCTCACTACTCCTGTCCAGGCCATGAACCCGCTGTGGCATCGTAAGTGAGCTCTTCGTTCGGCCACAGCCTGCCTCTGGTGAGGAACCAGCCTGGGGATCAGCAGCGCCTCCTGCAATGTACAGCACACGTCAGGGGAGGCGAGGGAGGAGGCAGCAGATGCCCAAGGGGCCCAGGAAGTTGGGAAACGGAGAAAAGATAAGTTAGACTTTCCTTCTTCCAGAACCCAACCAGTCCGTGGAAAAGAATGGAGCTTGGCTGTCCCTGTGATGAGTAACAGTCGTGGCCAACTGCCTGGCTGGGCCCATCCATGCTGGGACTCAGCTCCGTGTGTGGACACACAGCGGGCTGTCCCTGCTGTCAGTCAGTAGAGGTGGCGTTGTCGGATGGACACAGATGAGTGTGATTCCCCGTGTTCCTGATAGGTACCGCCTCCTCACCGTCTGTGGACCGGGGTCATCGCAGGGTTTGCTGTGCCCAGGGTCTGTGGGGAGCCTCTACAGTGGGCCCTGTCCTTGAGAACTTAGGAGCCTGTGCATGATTTAAGAATAATTTCTTTCCTAATTTTTGTTTTTTCACTATGAAATCGAAACCTTCTTTGGTTTGTCATATAATTCTCCCAGCATTCACAGAGTCCCTGACATCTCTCTGTTCCAAAGTCTTTAGACAGCCCCATGTAGCCCATGCCTCTGTGCTTCCCTCTTCCTTCTGTTTTTTCTTCCTTTTTTAAAAAGGATGTTTTTATTGGTTTTTAGAGAGAGAGGGGGAAACATCAATGATGAGAGAGAATCATTGATAGGCTGCCTCTTGCACGCCCCACACTGGGGATCAAGTCTGCAACCTAGGAATATGTCCTGACTGGGAATCAAACCATGACCTCCTGTGGTTCACAGGTTGATGCTCAACCACTGAGCCACATCAGCTGGTCTTCCCATTTCTTCTTGATTCAAGCGCAGATGCCTGGAAAAGCAAAGAAGAACTCTGGGGTGAAATGGAGGGCAGGGACCCTGGGGGACATGCTGGGAGTCATGGTCACAGGTAGAGAAAGAACAGAGGTGGGAGCACCAAGAATGAACACTGTTGGTGTTTGTGGTCCCAGCTCTGACAACCTCTGTCACAGTCTGTCAGTAGAGTAACATGTGACTTGGATTTGGCTGCTCCTGTTGCTTGACTGATTATGTCAATTTTCATGCATTCATTTTTCTCAACAATTCATTTATTTTTAATTTAAAAAAATTTTAAATACGTTTTTATTGATTTCAAAGAGGAAAGGAAAGGGAGAGAAATAATATCAATAATGAGACAGAATCATGGGTTGGCTGCCTCCTGTTGCACGCCCCCCACTGGGGATCGAGCCTGCAACCAGGGCCTATGCCTTGACCAGAACAGAACTGCGACCTCCTGTTTCATAGGTCAACACTCAACCACTGAACCACACCAGGCAACAATTTATTTATTGAGCAGTGAACAAAACAGAAAAAAAAACATATTTTAACCTTCATGGTGCATATATCTTAATGGAGGAAAAGAAATAACATTTAATACACTAAATATTTATAAGTGCAAAATGCAAACTACAGATGGTGTGTTATGTAACTATAGACTTGAAACTTACCTTATTAACTAGTGTCACCCCCATAAACCTAATAAAAATTCAAAAATGGGAAGCAAAGCTACTGGGCAGAGGCTCTACAGCACCAAGGGGTGTGTGTGGGCAGGGAGTCGGGCCGAGGACTTACGTGAGTGATAGAGGCCTGGAGGCCTTTCAGGCTCTGTCTGTCTGTCCGTCTGTCCATCCATGTCGGTTAGTGTTTTGAGCCTCAGGCTGTGCTCACTCCAGCATCCTGGGAACTGTTAGAACAAAATGCTGACTCTGAGGGTGTGGACCCCAGGTCCTGCCCAGTTCTTCTTGGTCCGATCTGGACAACACTCCTGCTGCCCCTACCTTTTACTTATTTATTATTTTTGTTAATCCTCACCAGGGGATATTTTTTCCATTGCTTTTCAGAGAGAGTGGAAGGGAGAGATGGGGAAAGGGGAGAGAGAAAAAGAGAGAAAGGAGAGGTGGAAGAGACATTGACTAGTTGCCTCGTGAATGTGCCTGGGGTTAGGGAGGTACAGATGGGAAGCAAACTGCAATCCAGGAATGTGCTGGGAATTGAACCTTCAGCCCTTTGGTGTGCAAGCTGATGCTCTAACAACTGAGTCACACCGACCAGGCTGCTCCCACTTTTCACCTAGCTCTACCTACTTATTAACTGGAAACAGGTACAGTAGCTCCATGGCATGATTTCCTACTGTAAGATGCTTGCTATGGACGAGTTCAAGGTTCCTTCAGAAAGAAGGGTGTCACCTCTCCTGAGGAGCCCAGGATTTCCTGGTTAAAAAACAAGAGAAATCTCACCCCCCTGCTCCCTGGGTCTCTAAGGCAGGGTCGGAAGGTCACACCTGGAACAGAGGACGGACACAGCAGGTAAAGTCAGATGAGGGGCCTGCAGACCAGGGCCTGGCATGAAAGGAGGCCTGGCTTTCACTCTGGCTCTGGGCCAGGAGGAAAGCCCCTTTGCCTGCACCTCCCCAGAGCTAAGCCAGACATCCCACACCAGGGCCAGAGCCACGAGGTTGAAACGTCATGAGACCTGCTGGTGGCCTGGACACGACCTGAGTCAGCAGGGTCAACCTGGGACAGACGGCCCATGTCATTGGTCAGACCGGGCAGGACTCAGCCCCCGTCAGAGCACGTGACCCAGTGGCCTGGCCTCTCTGCGCATACAAGAGGCTGCAGGGGTCTGAGGAGGGCGTGGAGCGGGAGGTGATTCTGAGAGGTGAGTGATGGCTTCATTCTGTGGGGAGGGTGGAGCCCTTAGTGGGAAGATGGGCAGTGGTATTGGCACGGCGTGTGCCCAAGTGCACACAGCAGATCGTACCAGTTCCAGGAGAGTAAGAGGGGAGAAAGCCACGGACTCGTCAGCGCATTCACGGCAACGTCCACCGCTGCAGCCATTCTTTCACCGCCATGGCTACGGCTGCGCTAACCCGGTCCATGGCGGGAACGGAGGGCAGTGCCCAGCTCTGCAGGGAGCTTGCTCACCATTTTGCCATTCATTTCACAGGCTTCGCTGCTCACTGTGCGTTCCGCGATTGCTCTGGCCAGGTCTGGGCATTCTCTCCCGCCTCGAGTCGCTCTGGTCAGATCTGTACGGGGAAGCTTCGAGCTTCTTGTTATACGATCGCCTGGTTATACACCTGTTTTCTCCTCCCAGGAGTTCCGAAAGTGGTCCCCACAGAAACGGCCCCATGAAGCTGGTTTACATCCTCATCCTCACTGTATTCTTCCTGTCACAGGTGACACCAGGTAAGCCCGCGCTGGCACCTCCTTCTCATGCCTGAACCCCATGTCCTTCCTCTCATCACTCCACTCCCAGAAAGACCCCGGGCCCCAGAGCCAGTGTAGGGGTGCTCACACGGGAATAGTGAGGAAAGGGCAGCCTCTCAAGGGAGTGGCCGGGTTAGCACCTTCAGGCCCACACCTGGCGCCTCTCAGTGAGGTCCACACCACATCCAATGGTGCCCTTACAGACACACTCTCTTCAGCTTCTGCCTCAGCGATGGGTGTCATGTTGGCTGGCTGGCTGGCCGAAGGAGCAGAAAGAGAAGCTTAGAAGTTTTGCCAAAGAAGGCAGTTTGCATGCTTAGAACTGTGGCACTGGGAGAAACGGGGTATATGTTTCTCTGTATCTTTTTTTTTAATATATAGTATTGATTTTTTACAGAGAGGAAGGGAGAGGGATAGAGAGTTAGAAACATTGATGAGAGACGTCGATCAGCTGCCTCCTGCATGCCCCCCACTGGGGATGTGCCCACCACCAAGGCACATGCCCTTGATCAGAATCGAACCTGGGACCTTTCAGTCCACAGGCGACGCTCTATTCACTGAGCCAAACCGCTTTCGACATGTGACTCTGCATCTTGCGCCAGGGCTGGAGAGATGAGCAGAGAGGGAGGCTGGGTCTGCCCCCTGCCTGTCCATTCCCTGGAGCACCGAAGTGCCCCGTGTCCCAGACAGCCCAGGGTTGGCGTGTGAGCACACCTGGATCCGGAGAGAAAGGTGGCTTGTGAGGGCTCAGGCCATGGGGTCAGGCAGGGCACTGAGGGCCACTGTGCATTGTTCTCACGCCCAAGAACTTGTCCGCCCCCCACTCTGTCCCTCCCTGTGGTCTGTACTAACAGGAACCTACTCATCTAGTCACAGGTGTCACTCCTCCTCTCAGGGCTCAGGCTCCGTGTGCGCATTCACTTCAACAGGCAGGAGCTGACCGGAGCCGAAGGGAGAAAGCCCATCCCTGGCCACGTCCTCTTGGCTTTGGGTTAACAACCCCTTCACGGTGACCCCGGGGAGTTGTGATGGGTTTTGTTGTGACACTCAGACCAGTGACCCCATCAACTTCCTCGTGGGGCTGCTTTTCCATCAAAGAGAGGGGAGGTTGATGGTGGGGGGCGGGCAGGGGCCTTTTGGGGAAGCACAGGGAGAGAGAGTTGGCAGGGTGGTCCTTTCCTGGCAGCTTCCGGCGGGAGGATGGGCTCCGGGGACCACTGTCAAGCAGGTCCTGAAGTTCTGCCAAAGCCTGGCCCTCACACTACCTGGCAGCGTGTGGATGGGACAGGGCAGGTGCCATCCAGGACCCAGGGCTGAGGTCTGTGAGTGGGTGGAGTCGGGGCCTGAGAGCCTCTGGCCCTATGGCCAGTCTGAAGCCAGCAAGAGCCACCCCAGGACCTCTGCCACCTGGCTCCCAAAGGTGGTGGCTTCTGCTGATGCCCGTAGTGGGCAGGCTGGACAGGGGACTGCTGAGAGCCTTCCTCCCTGGGGCCGAGGAGAGCCTTCTCACCTTCTAAGAGGCAGGAAAAGGAGGCATTGAGTCAATGCGGTGTTTTTCTTTCTTTTAGAAACCTATGACCCAATTTCTATGCGTCATTTTCTTTAGAGATGTGACTTTTAGATCTTTAATTTCATTTTTAAGGCATATCTGTTACATCCTGAAGGCAGGTTGGGGGAGGTGTTCTACACCTAGGAACATGGGTGAACTACAGAGGGTGGTTGACATGCCTCCCATGCTCTAGGGCGTGTCATGTGTGTTTACATGTTGGAAAGAACACGCCTGTAGCTCCTCCTTTCCCAAAGGAGGGGTTGTAGTGTCGTCTTATTTTAAGTGGAATTCTCGCCAGGAAGTTGAAGACACCGATGTTCATGTTTGCATCTAAAGGACGTGGCTGACCACTCCACAGTGACAGCCGCCAGGGCACACCAGGGTCTTGGGACTATCACCCCAAAAGGGCGGGCGCAGCGCCTCCTCCCAAATCCCACGGCAGCATGGACATTGCTGTCATGGCCACCTTGAAGGCTGGCCTCATCCTCCTGCCCAACGAACAATGCCTGGGACAGAATGGGTTCATGAGCCGTCAAGTTTGGCGGTTCTTGGTTGGACTGAATGTTTCCTTCCCCTGAAGAGCTCCCCACATTTTGGTTCTTTCTTCAGGCTGTGGGCACAGCAACATGTACAGCTTCTGCGACTCCAGGGTAAGCGTGTGCCTGAAGAGGAAGAGAAATTGCCTTCTCCGCATGCCGGGGCTCTGCCCCGGGAGGAGCTTCTGCTGCATCCGAGTGAAGTGAGCGAAAAGGTCCGCCTGTGATGTGTGGGCCCTGCGTTAAATAAACAGAGACTTCACGGCAACCTTCTGCTCTTAGTGATTTGAAAGGCTGAGACCCGGTAGCGTTTTCTTCACTCATTGGTTCATTTACTTTGTCAATGACTGCCTGCTCCCATAGGTAGCTGTTGACATGGTCCCCTCTGCTGAGACATTCACAGCCATGGAAGTCTTATCCGAGTTGGTTGGGTCAAGAATGTTCCCAGTAAGGGACTAGGAGCTGCATCTTTAAAAATGGGTAAGAATGAGACAGGGAAAGTGGGAGGAGAAGTGACTTAAATTCCAAGATGGCGAGAACAAAATGAGCAAGGGCACGGCGCTGGTGATGTGAGTGCTCCCTGTTAGGAGTGAGTCTCGAACCAGAATATGGTAAGAGATGAAGCTAGAAAAAGTCTGACTAATGGATGGAGGACTCTAAAGACAATTTTTACCTTTTAAGATGCAAGGAAACATGGGATAATTTTAGATGAGGCTGTGGAGAGGAGATGGAGAAATGAGAAATCCATAGGCCACGTAGGATAGTATGCAACAATTGGAGTGGAAATGTTGCAGGTGAAGGGTAGGAATTAAGACATCGCCAGTGACAAGCAGGGGATGTCAGTTATGGACAAGACACTCAGGAGTAGAAGCATGAGGAGTTGGTTCTTGCAGGTGGAGAGGGAGGCAAAAGAGGTTGCTGTTATCTTTGACTCATTGGATGTTGGGTGTTTCCAAGAGTAAGTCCCTATCTAGAGTCTGCAGATGAAGAATGGAGATTGTAGTTTAGGAGACATCAGGAGGGAGGGGGTGGTGGTTGTGGCCCAGGAGGCCAGGCTTCTAGCAGAGAATGAGAGACTAGAAGGTGGAGATGCCAAGGAAGCCTGGGGTTGGCATGCAACCTGTGGGCACCTCCTCTGCAGCCATCCGGTAAACTGCCCTCCCAGTTCCACACCCGCAACACCCTCATCTGTTCAAAATTGCCAACCGTCTCTGGGGTTCAAGCCATTATGATTACCATTCCAACCCTAAAGTCTATTACAAGCATCACGTCTAAGCTAATAATTAGAATAGACTTTTTATTTTAACTCCATCATTCATTAGACTAGAGTGCACATTATCTGGGCCATTACATATTACCCTTTGGCCTCTGATAGTCTAACCTCCTCAATGACATCAGTGGTGGGACTTTCCCATTCCCATGGTTCTAGAAGACAAGCACTATAGACTTTTTCTCATGGATGAGTTGTTGATGCCTTTGTGAAGGGAACATCCTCGGGGGGGTCTCAGGGCCAGCCAGAGTGTGTTCCGTGGTTACACGTTAACAGATCAATTTCCATGTTCCTCCCTAGGTCCTGGGTTCTTTTATCCACAGTGTATTTCAGATGTCCTGACACCCCAACTTTCTTTAATGTGTCATCAAGTTAGGGTTTCGGTCAACTAAGCATCTCTTCCAGCTGCTCCTAGCAGCCTGAGCCAGATTATTGAAGCCAAAATTACTGACCGCCCTACATATGCCCATTAGTGTCTCCTTGTTGGCAATTATGAAAAGACTGCCATGAACGTTCCCCACAGGTTTTGCATCAGAGCACACATTTCACTTCTCCAGGATAATACCCAGGAGGGGTGATTGAGCCCTGCGGTCAGCATGTTTCACTTGCCAGCTGTCTTCCGAAGCAGCCTTTCCATTTTGCATTCCCTAGAGCGTGAAATGTGTGAGAGGTTCAGTCGTTACAAAAACAAAGTCACAAAAATAACTGTGGCTAAGAAACTATGTCCCCACTATTTCAAAATGGGGCACACTCCGTTCCCGTGGGTGGAAGATTGTGTTTCCCAGTCTGAGCTGCAGGCTCTCCTTTACAATTCAGATCCCATCAGGCCTGGAAATGACTTCTTGGGTTCTAACATCGTAGTTTTAAAGAAACCTTGCTTTCTGGACAGTGCCTTGGGGGAGAAGAAAAGAATCACTGCATCTGGCCTGGCTGGCATGGGCTCAGTGGTTGAACCTTCACCTATGATCCGGGGGGGAGGAGGGGCGGTCACAGTTCAATTCCTGGTCAGGGCACATGTTTGAGTTGCGGGCTCGATCCCCAGGGTGGGGCATGCAGGAGGCAGCCAATCAATGATTCTCTTTCATCATTGATGCTTTTATCTCTCTTCTCCCCCTTCCACATTGAAATCAATAAAAATATATTTTATAAAACCTCTATGTCTCTGAGTCTTGGTTCTCTGTGGAACGAGAGGCTGGGTTCTGCAATCTCTGGTCCTATGGGTGATGCCTACATGTCAACTGAAAGCTTTTTGCTCCTCAGGGCCTCAAACCAACTTGCTTCCCTGGCTCCCAGTCATCAACTGGAAGCCATGGTTTGTTACCCAAGAGCCAATGAAGAATGTGAAAATGAGAACACAATCTCAGGACTTCTCCACACATCACACATCACACACACACACACACACACACACACACACACACACTCTCTCTCTCTCTCTCTCTCTCTCTCTCTCTCTCTCTCTCAGAGCTCTTACCACAGCTCACAGATATGCACACACACATGAACAGACTGCAGGTGGCTTGGAGAAAAACATGTCAATAGTTGCAGGTACAGAGACTGAGACTTAGGAAAGAAACAGCCTTGTCTGAGGTCAACCAGCTGGTTAGTGGTGTAAACAACTGTAGAACTTAAATGGTCCCCCCCCCAAGACCCACTCCAGGACCTGCGCAAGTGGTAGGCCTTTATTGCGCGGAGTCAGCAGGGTGAGCTGTGGGGCTTGGCAGGCGCCGTGGTGTGGGGGCTAGACTCTGCAGCAGTGCTTGTTCCGACTCTTGCACTCTGCAGGCAGGATGGAGCACCCATGGGTTTTCTGGTGCTTGCAGGCACCCCCCATGTCTTCACATTCCTTGTTTTTCTTTCTTTTCTCATAGCCTGTAAAACAGGGAAGGTGGAGGAAAAAACACCAAGTGAATTAAAGCCATCGTGCCCCAAACTGCCAGGATTCAACCTGCACAGTGAGACTCTGCAAGGCACATCCACAGGGCAAAAGCCCTCCATCTGCTTCACGTGACCTGCGAGCTTAGCATGGTTTTCACATGTTTGAAATGAAATGGCATGAAATTCAAATGTGAGTATCCATCACAGACTTAATTTCATAGGAAGATGGCTCCTGGTTCCCATATTGTCGGTGGTGCCTTGAGTCTACAATGGCAGAGGTGGGCTTTCCTGACAGAGACCCTATGGCCATGATGCCTGAAATACTTATTTTCTGTCCCTTTTCAGAACAAGATGCACCAGGAAAGCTTCGTAAAGCACCTCTTTCTCTGTCAAAAGGGCAACCCTGGCATGTGCCCCAATCAGGAATCAAACTATGACCTCCTGGTTCATAGGTTGATGCTCAACCATGGAACCACGCTGGCCAGGCCTGGCTATTTTCTTGACACAGAGTAGGATCCACCTTTTGTGTAATTGGGTGGGTCTGTGAGACTTGTTTAATGAATTTTGAACAGAAATGACGTGCACTTCCAGAGCGTGGTACCTCTTGGAGCACTTTCCTCAGATACGGAGACAAACAGTGTTCACAGTGGTGGCGGCTGTCCTTTCTATTTTATTAGTTTATGGATCTTTTATGCATCTGATGAAAAGCCAGCCATAGCTCACCTGACACCATCTATGAGAGATACATGAGGAGGAAAAGGGAAGGAATAGGAGCCTCATGGTGAGTGGATTCCTGATGGTGGCTGCCTGGTGGTGGCTGGCTCTGAGCAGTTCCAGCAAGCAGAGCACCTCTGTGACCAAGATGAGAGCTTTGCTCCTTTGAAATGGCAATATTTGGGTGTCCTTGTCACCACAATGTGACCTGGCATGAGTTGACAAATGCATCAGGTTGCCAGGGGAGACACAGAACACTCTGTTAAATTTGAATTCCCGATAAACAACAACAAATCTTTTAGTACAATGATGTTCCATGAATTGTTTGGGCCATAGTCATACTAAAACGTACTCATTGTTACCATTTACTTTCTGGACTTGATGACTATTTCATGAAAACATGGCCTTTGGAACCAGAGCCACTTGGGCTTGAGTTGAGGGATTCACTTCATACAGTCTGTGTGATTGAGGGCACTTACTTCATATCTTGTTCCCGTCTATGAGACAGGCCTAAAGTACCTGCCCCATCAATGTGAATGCTGCCATGAGGTGGAATTGGAGGAGAAAGGTTTTGTTATAGTGTTTGTTCAAGAGAAGCGGTCAACAGTGTTGGTAGGCTGTAAAGCCCCCTGTACATGTTATCTATCACCATGGCTAGTTATGGGTTTATTACCAACTAGTAATGAAGGGCAACTGTAGGGAAATCTTTTTAATAAGTGGCAGGTCAAGAACCTTGTACTACGCTTCATGCAGCTATGATCCTCGTTGGTTGTTACACATGCCAGTGTATCCTTGGATCAGGAACCATTCGGCCCTCTCTGCTCCCGGCTCCAAGATCAGACACCATGTCACCCTACCAGCCAGATCGACAGCTCACCTGATGCCATCTGCGAGAGACAAATGAGGAGGAGGAAGAGGAGGAACAGGAGCCTCATCGTGAGTGAATTCCTGGGATTAGTGTCTGGCAGTGGATGGTTCTTCAGTGCACATCCGCAGAGGCAGGTAATCTGGAAAAGAGTTTGAAACATTCAGCAGGAGTTGAATCAACATTCCTAATGATGATGCCAATCGAGGGAGTGGGTGTCATTTGAGAATGTTTTCTCTATAGACAGATCCAAGTTTGTGGCTGATGAAAAGGAAAAAGACCTCTATCATAAATCAGCGTTTTCTAGCCTATTTCTCACTTCTGCTTATGACTTTGAGATTTGGTGCTTTTTCTGTTTGAGGGGAAAAAATGAAAAAAAAAAACAGTTGCTTTGCAAATCATCCAGTTATTCATTCATCTTTATTGTATGTCAGCTTCCCTTTTAGGAATATCCCTTTTAGAAGAAAATCTCCCTCTCCCTTTCCCTTTCCCTCTCCCTCTCCCTTTCCCTCTCCCTTTCCCTCTGCAATCAATAAAAATATATTTTAAAAAGAGAGAGAAAGGATGAAAAGAAGGGAATACAGAGAACCTGAGTTCCTTACTTATCGAACAATGGCCGCTAATATTGGAGAGTAGAAATGTATATTATGACCAAGATACAGATATCAAAGAAATAATCTGAGCCATGAAGTCAGTAATGATCTTTTCGGGAATAAAAACAAAAGGAATTTTACTTAATAGTTGAAGAGTTTTGGGATCAGATAGAGTCTATCTGATAGACCTCGGATCAAAGTCCTTGATTTGCCACGTATTAGCTAAGTGATCTTGAAATAACCCTTCAAAGCTCCAGTTCTCCCTTACATTTGATGATGATACAGTACCATTCTCCCGAGTCCTGTCTCAGAATCAGGGACGTCGGGGGAGTCAGTGGCTGGCCAGTCCCTCTGCAGGCAGAGTTGTGGTTCAGCTAACATTTCTGCCAGGGAATCAACCCAATGTAAGAAGGGCTTCCTAGGTGACTTCCGGGTCCCAGAGATCACAAAGCTGTTAGCTTTTTCCCTCAAGAGCTGGAATATCTCAGAAAACCACCACAATTTAAAACTGGAATTTGACCAAATTGTGCCTTAGTTGACCCCATGAAATCAGAAGCTGGTAATAAAACTTTGGTCATTTCTGGGATGGAAGGAAAAGATGGTCTAAAGAAGAACCTATAACTGTAGTAAGTACACCCAATTCCTCACTAAACTTCACTTATTATATGGGACCATGGATGAATAAGTTTATATAATTTCTCCCATTCTCTCTTACTGGAGCAAAGTTTAAAGGAGGCTTCTAAATCTTTGCATCAGCATCTGAATTTTTCACTAAATAGAGACCTATTGCAATTTAGTGATATTCACATAAAAATGGACTAAGTATAGCAATCTGTTTAATTCTACATTATAGCTGTGCAGCTTTTACTTTCTTGACCCCAACAATAATACTTTAATAGTAACAATAGGAATAATAATAATAATAATAATAATCTTTCTAATAAAATAGTAACATGCTAATTTACCTTATCTTCACAACACCCACTGGCCAGAGTGAGTATACAAATTAACTCAGCAAAGATGGTGGTTAATTTGCATATGCAGGTACTGAGTGGCAGGGATGGGGTGGGACGGTATGCTTGCATCATCACCATGGCGATGACACAGGCATTCTGCACCACCTCAGTTGCTCCAGGACTCTAGGCAGCATGGGAAACAGAAAGGCAGCTTCAGGCCAGAGCAGAAAGTTGGCTCCAGACCGAAGCAAAGGTGCTGCCAGCAGCCAGGGAAAGGAAGGCTCATTCTTGCACAAGTCTCCGTGCATTGGGCCTCTAGTAATAATAATAATAGAAAAGAAAATATAGACAGAAAGCTTTTGTCCAGATTCTCATCCCCTATGCTCATAAAATGAAAGCAATCACTTTTATAGACTCCCTTGATGTTAGGCTTATAGTCCAACAGCTTTTTCTATCATGTATGGTTCTCCTGAAAACCTACCTTGCAATGGGTTCCTTCACTCTTCACAGGTGATCTGCTGCCTGTCCATTTGACAGGGAGCCCTAAGGCACACAATTAGGGCCCAGGTCAGATCAACAATGGGCAGAAGAAGGGCTGAGTGAGGTCATGCAAGGTGCATTATGATCTCATTGGTGGAGAGGTGGGTATGAATCAGACTTGAGTAGCATCAAACTCCTGAGAGCTGGATGAGAGGAGGTGGGGCTGGTGCAGACACTCCTTCCAAAAGGTTTTGCTAAAAAAAAAACTAGGCAAAGATAAGAAGCAATAATCAAAGAAGAGGTGTGTTTAGTTTTTACAGAGAACAGGTGAGTCTCATCCATCCTGTGCAAAAAAAAAGGAATCCAGGACTTAATGAAAGGTTGGCCTTGGGCTGGAGCATGAGCCCATTTGTTCATGATTCACATAAAAAAGATGCCCTCTTCTGCTGACTGGTGGGGAGAGCATCTTTCCCACACAGGACTCATAATAAGGCACAAAGGCATGTTATGGTAAAAAAAAAAATAGCAGATTCTGTAGGATAGAAATTAGAACAAATAATTAAAATTCCAGTGAAGAAGAAGATAAACATAAAATAAACAGTCAAATTATAATTAAAATCAGATACTAGTTAAGTAATAATAAAGTGAGCTAAAATAAAGAATGCACAGGATGTAAGATATGAAGTATTAGATTATCATAACAAAACCAATGAGATGAATTTCACTCATATGTTGGAAATAAGACTAAAAACAACAAAAACAAGACAAACAAAAACTCATGGACAGTGGACACAGATAGTGCAAGCATGTCAAAGTCCAAGCCTAACATGGGCCAAATAAAGTTTAAGTTTATGTGGGCTACAAAGAAAAAGAAGCTTCAATTTTTATAGAAATGGAGGTTTATTTCAATAGAGACATGCTGAATACAAAGGGCTGAAATAAATGAGTAATCGTTAACAAAATAATAGAACATTTTAATAAAATTAACATTTTTTTCTTGAACATTAACTTACCAGACACTGAATAACTGCACAAAATAATAAGTGTAACACAAATAAACCTATTTTTCTTGTTCTCCGAAAGTGAAATATTTTCTGTTGCTCACACCAAACAAGTCAGTCCAAGACTAATGACGTGGTAATCAGCTGCTAAAATATTAGCTGCTAGTATTAGTGTAGAGAAATGGTGCACCTGCACATAAGGTGTGTAAAAGAAATGAATGCAACACAATTATAATAATCAGTCATTAGCAAACGTTGTTCATTATTAATAACTAGAGTCCCAAATTTGTACACAGGTGGGTCCCTTGGCCTGGCCAGCAATCAGGCTGAGAAGGGCCATCTTGCCCAATCCTGATGGGGGCAGATTGGGCTGGCCAGGGGAAGGGAACTTGGAAGATTGGCTGGCCCCAGGAGGTTGGCTGTGGGAGCATACTGACCACCAGGAGGCAGCTCCTACATTGAGCATCTGCCCCCTGATGGTCATAGCAACTGGTCAACCAGTAGTTCAGTCATAATGGTTGCTTAGATTTCTACATATATACATTATGTATAACAGGATATTGTAAAAATTAAGTTAAGAACTTTTTATTAACACATTGCTTACATACCATGATATTGGCTGGGCTGCAAAAATATTTGTTGTGGGCCACGAGTGTGATATGCTTGGTCTGCAGGTTACCAGAAGGAGAGAGGGGTGGCAGATATCCAGGAAAGAGCAAGCAGATGGACGTTTGGGACCATCAGAGTCTCCTTAGCATCGCTTTGCCATCCTCTTGGTTGAGGCGGTCTCAAAGGCAAGCTCAGGATGGGGATAGGGTCTTGCAGGTAGGGCACAAGGTCTCTCAGAGAAGGGCACAGGATCTCCGCCTCTTGTTGGGAGAACAGCAGTGCCATGGAGAAGCATATTTGGAAAACACAAGGTACCCCAATGCAGAAGAGTAGTGGAGGCAAAAGTGCCAGGTACGACCCCTGAGATAAGCCTTCTATGTTCAAGTAAAGCTCTATTCCTGATAATGCAGGCAAACACACATCTTTAAGGATTTCCGATTGGTGCTTATTCTCACAACGTTGTGTCCAAATCCCACTTCCATTTCTCCATGACCTTCTCAGCCATTCCCACCCACTTCCTGATGGCAACCGCCCTCCTTTCCGTGGTCTTGTGGTTGAGTGAGAGGCCTGGGCCAAAGGAAAGTGAGCACTGGGGAAGGGTGGAGGAGGGAGGGGCCACTTCCTTGGTGATCAGGAGTGGTTTCCCAGGAGGAGGTGCTAGTTGGGGACTGGGGGAGGTAGGTTCCTGTTGAGTGCATGGGGCAGGTGAGGGCTTGCAGAATGGGAGACACAACACAGAATTCCCCTTTTAGGAGTGCACAGGGAGGACTGCGGAGCTCGGGTGACTCTAAGGGGCATCAAAAACCTGAAAAGCAGAACAGGTCCTCCAAGGGGGTCCCTAAAGGTCTACAGGGAAGCCTGAACGCTCCCTCTCCCCAGGTTTCAGAGATGGGCCTGTGTGACCACACACCGTGCAGTAGCCGCCAGGACAAGAAGGCGAGATTCTAAGTCTAATGTGAGTTGATTTTATTTAAACATCACATCTTTGTGAAGGACACGCTTCAGCCATCGTCAGTGTCAGCAGCTTCTTCCTCTCCAATTGCTATCTTCTGCAGCATTTCATTCCTGCGCCCTGGCAGTTGCCCATTTGATAACTACCTCTAGGGCAACGAGATGCCACACAGATGCCACCTCTCTGCTTGCAACTAGGACGACCACGCAGAGCAAAACCTAAAATGAAAATAAAAAAAGTATGAGAGTCGGACATCAAAGTCCCATTTCAGAGTGGTCCTCAGAGTCAGAGTCCCTGGAGTGAAACCTCCAGCGGCGCTCACGCCATTGAGGTTGGAAAAGGTGAGGCTGTGACACTAGGACCCATTCTTCCGACAGAGACTGGAACTGCTGGGGTTGGAGATGTTTCGTAAGTTTCCAGAACCAGGGCTGACAGCAGTGGCTGAGGGACGAGACAGGCAGACAAGCGTCTGTACCATTTCCGTTCCTCAAAGAGCGTCACCAGGAAGTCAAGGTGACACCAGGCCAGTGCTTTTAGGATGGGACACGGCCAGCAGGGGTCGGTATTACTCCATCATTTCCTCAGTGAAGTGTTGGCGCTGAGATGCCTTCTCGGGTGCAAGTATTGCTTAAGGAGAACCTAATGTCTAAGTGACTCACAATGGAAAATAAGGGTAGTTTTAAAAACTTCTTTCATGCCCTGGACAATTTGGCTCAGTAGATAAGAGTGTTGGCCTGCAGACTGAAAAGTTCCAGGTTCAAATCTGATCAAAGGCACAGGCCTGAGTTGCAGGCTCCATCCTCAGGGGGAGGGGGGAGCGGAGAGGGGGCATGCAGGAGGCAGCTAATCCCTGATTCCCTCTCATCATTGCTACCTCTCTCTCTCTCTCTCTCTCTCTCTCTCTCTCTCTCTCTCTCTCTCTCTCTCTCTCCTTTTCCCCTCCTCTCTGAAATCAATAAAAATGTGTGTAAAGAAACCTCTTTCGTGATGGTGTCTCTAGTCTCCGAGAACTCTGACCTTGTCCGGCTCTCACAGGCACTGACCCTCACCGGGAGGCTCTTCCCATCTTTCCTCTCATCTTTCTGGTATTCCTGCCTCCCCAGGCCATGTCCCCTCTGCCTCCCTCCTTGGTAAGGCTTGTCTTGGAATATAGCCAAGAAGAAAACAGATAAAACAAGAGCTTTCCAACATAATTTAAGGTCTACTCCGCGCCTCCCGCTTCTCCCTCCCTCCTCTTCTTCTGGTCCGTTTCTCTAACACAAATGAGCAAGGACAATGCTGGCATCCAAGTTTCAGAGCCGCTGTACCTGGGCTGCTGGGCCCTGAGCCAAGAGCAGCTGTGGCAGGAGTGTGTTTGGAGGACCTTCGAGCTGGGAAGATGGGGCGCAGAGGTGCCCCAAACAGTGCCTCCCCAATCCAGGCTAAACCTTGCTAGTCTCTGGGTTACCAAGGACTCCTGCTTTATTATAAAGTACAGTGGTACCTCGAGATACAAGTTTAATTCGTTCCGTCACCTTGAGACGTGGGAAACTATGAGACGCTCGAGTCGCGGTAAACTGGTGGGTCGTGTGCAGCTGGCCAATCCGTGCGATTACTCCTATCTCAAATGCTGCTCGTATTTCAAAGCAAAAATCGCTCCCTCAACAGCTCGTATCTCAAAAATCTAGTATGTTAGGGCACTCGTATCTCGAGGTACCACTGTATATAACTTCTGGGCTGGAACCAACTCAAAAAAAATTTTTTTAAGAAAGAGTGGAAGGGAGGGAGGAGTGGGGAAGAGAGCGAGTGAGAAAGAGAGAGAAAGAAGCATCAGCGAGAGAGAGACACATCCATTGCTTGCCTCCTGCACGCGTCCTGTTCCAGGTCAGGGATGGAACCTGCAACAGAGTTATGTGGCCCTGACCAGGAATTGAATCTGTGGTCTGACCAGGAATTGAACCTGCAGCCCTTCAGTTAGAAGAGCAATGCTCTAACCACTGAGTAACTGGCTAGGGCATAATTCCTTGCTTTTATTGAATGAGAAAAGCTAACTGACCAAGGTGTCCTGTTAGCAGCACCTGGTCCTGGAGCCCAGAGTCAAGCAGACAGTGATGCCCTTGCTAGCGCCTTCGGGCAGTGCAGAGCGGTTGTTCCCTGCAAGGTCAGGCTCTGGACCTGCGTCCCTGGCGATGGGTGGGATGCTTGCATCTCATAAGCGGTTCAGTTTCTTTTATCCAAAGTGTGTGTAGAAGGAGAAGAGAGAGAGGAGAGAGAGACGGAGAGGGAACGAGCAGGGCATAGAGAGAGAAGTCCTGTCCTGTCCATCTGCCTGCCCTCTTACCTGGGACAGCCATCAGGAACACAAAGAGGAACGCCAGCAGGAGAAGGTGGAGCTTCATGCTGACCCGGGAGGTGAGCTGCTGACTGAGGGAGCCACGCTTTGCTCCTTATAAAGGGCCCAAGTTGGCTGCAGCCTTGAGAATCCCAGAGCAATTAAATTGTTCCTCTCGCCTGTCCTCTGTGTCACAAGAAGGGCCTGGGAGCACAGGGCACACCCATCATTCCATGCAAAGTCTGGATGGGAAAACCCCAGGGGACCTGTCTTTCTATCTTGCCCAGCACAGGTGGGGCATGGGCTGACAGGCGGACAAGGCCAGGCTTTTCTGTGAAGGAAGCGACCTCCTAGAACTAAACTGCTGGCCCAGGTGCCTTTGAATCTGCCTACCTCTCGTTTGCTGGGCATCTGGGCACAGTCTCAGGCCGGTGTCATTGGGAGCAGGAGGGGACATGGGGCCCGAGCCTCCCTGGGTGCCCATGAGTGTGACATTTAGGACAATCTCCTAAAGTTAAGCATTACCCTGGGCAGGGGAGGGGGCAGATAGTTCCTGTGTCTCTTCCTCAGAGACAGGAAAGGGGATGCAATGGGAACAGACCCAGCTCCTCAGTTTCTGTGTCACAAAGCAAGGACTGCCTTGGGGTCACTTGTCAGCCTGGGGTCCCTCGGACACTCAGGCCACAGCCAGCCCTCCCTGCATCAGTGCCAAGAGCCCATGGTTTGTGCTCTTCTCAGACCCATCAGCTCTCATGGCTCGGATACCTGGGATCCTGCAGGACGCTCTGTGGGAATGGCAGCTGCCCCAGGCCCTCCCCATTGTCGGTGGGACCCCGTTTTGAAGGCACCCAGGACCCCAGGCTCAGCGAGGTCTCCCGCTGTCTCCCACAACTTCACCCTTGCTCTGAGACCCAGCAAAGGCAATAGTTGCCCAGGGACTGGACCGAGCCCAGTGCCCCACGCTCAGGGGGTAGCTTTTCCGGAAGCAAAGAAAGGTGCATTGGTGGTGAGTCCTTCCTCTTTAGTCCAAGGATGTTTGAGAGAAATGGAATGTTACCTTCATTATAATCACCTGTAGAGAATGCACTTGGGTGTTACTTATCAATTGGCCGGCAACACTCCCTAATCCAGGGTCTTTCCCCCACCCCACACCCCATTTATGAATTTATTTATTTGTTTTTATCCTCACCAGAGGATAAAAATTGATTATTAGAGAGTAGAAGAGAGGGGGAGAGACAAACATCAGTGTGAGAGAAACACATCGCTTGATTGCCCCTGCACATGCCTCAACCAGGGCCCAAGCTGGGGAAGAACCTTCAACAGAGGTACATACCCTTGACCAGAATCGAACCCAGGACCCTTCTGTCCACAGGCTGGCACTCTATCCACTGAGCCAAACCGGACAGAGCCAGGGTCATTTCTGATGAGTCCGCTAAGAGGACTTGGGAGGAAGGAGTAGAATCTGGTCCCTGTTTGCTCTGTCATTTAAATGCCAGGTTGACAGATCCTGGTGACACCTGGTGGGAATGTGCTTCCAGAAAGCGAGGTGTCCCTGGGTGTGGGAATGGGGATGGCCATCATAGCGGGAGTTTCGATGGCTGTGACCGAGGTGGTGTCCAAGGTCTCCTCCCTACGAGTCACCGTGAGTCATGGCCTGGTGGCCTCTCTGTTCCCGCGTGTGGAGAGTGGATTTGCATGGAGCAGGTCCATGTAGTCCTGACTCTAAAACGCTTCCTTCCTGGCTGATAAGGGGACAGAACAATTGAGTGTGAGAGAGAGCCTCTATGTACTAGTATGCTCCGCCTATGTTAGGGAAGTTTTAAAGCTACTTCTCTGATCTGTTTATTTATTTTTTTGTTCATTCTCACCCAAGAATATGGTTTCTATTGATTTTTTTTGAGAGAGTGGAAATGGAGGGGAGAGACAGAGAGAGAGAGACATCAGTGTGAGGGAGACACATGGATTGGTTGCCTCCCGCCTGTGCATCGACTAGGGCCAGTGATGGAGCCTGCAAGTGCCCTTCACCACATTTGAACCCACAACCCTTCAGTCCGTGAGCCAACACTCTAACCACCAAGGACCCGAGGCTATTTCTCTGTTCTTTTAAAGGAAGATGCTGACTTTGCAGCCCTGTCTCAGAGTGGCAGCGTCGCGCACCCTGAAGAACAGGGACGGTCCCACGTAAGTCACAGCACCATTTACACACAGTGAGAAAGGGCAAACATGCCTTCGTGTCTACTTAGGGCTCACATTTCCCCCACTGGTTCCAGGAATCGCTCTGCAGCTGTTGGCTCTCTTCCTGCTCCATTGTGGATCGAACTGGGCCGCTGGTGTCTTCGTGGTTTTGAGGAGGATTCTTCAGGAAATGCCACTCACTGCTCAGGGCTGAGAGGAAGCTGCAGGGAGTGAGTGGTTTTCATGCTTTTCCTGCTCGGGCTCAGTCCCAACTCCTGCTCGCAATGAGGAGGAGAGCACGGCTTTGCTGTTGCGACGTTAACTGGAAGAGGGACATCCTCTCCACAATCATCGTGCAGCTCCGGAGAACCGGCCACAGCATTTTCAATGGATTTTACGGCAGCATAACTGACGTACCACATCCTATTCGCTCCAGGTTACAACAGGAAGATTTTGTAAAATATTTTTGTATATTTTGTAAAATGTTTCTCACAATAAGTCTATTTAACGTCCATCATCACAAGCAGTTAGAATATGTTTCCTTATAATGAGAACTTGTAAAGCTCACTCTCCGAAGATTTCAGATATACACCCAGTGTCATTAGCTTCAGGCACTTGCCGTACCTGCATCGCCCCATAATTTCTTTTGTAACTGGAAGTTTGTGCCTTCTGACCCTTTCACCCATTTCACCCACCTCCGCCCTCCTTTGAGCAATCACATATCTCTGAGTCAGTGTTTTTAGATTCCACATACAAGTGTGATTCTACAGCATTTGTCTTTCTTGGCCTGCTTTATTTCATGGAGCATAATGCCCTCAAGGTCCCTCATGTTGTTGTAAACATACAATTTCCTTCTTTTTAATGGCTGAGTAACATTCCCTTGTATCAACGTACCATTTTTCTTTTCCCGTTAATCCTTTGATGACAGTTTCCAAGTCTTTGTCCTGTAAGTAATGCTATAGGAACATGAGTTGAGGGTATCTTTTCAGGAGAGTATTTTCAGCCCGGCCAGGATGGCTCAGTGGTTGAGTGTCAACCTATGAACCAGGAGGTCATGGGTTTGATTCCCAGTCAGGGCACATATCTAGGTTGTGGGCTCAATCCCCAGTAGGAGGTATGCATGAGGCAGCCAATTACTGATTTTCTATCATCATTGATGTCTCTATCTCCCTCTCCTTCCTCTCTGAAATCAATAAACATATATTGTTTTAAAAAGGTAGTGTTTTCAGTTCCTTCGGATAAGAGCATCTGTGTTTGTTTGCTTCCTCCCCCCCCCCCGCATCTCTCCTATGTATATATACACCACATTATAGTTATTCAGTTATCTGTTGACAAACATATAATTGGTTGTATATCTTGAGTACTCTGAAAATTGCTGCAGTGAGCATGAGGTTGCAGGGAGCTCTTGAAGACGCAGGTTCCATTTCCTTTTGGTGTGTATTTAGAACTGGGATGGCTGGCTCCTATGGAAGTTGCATTTTTATTTTAGTGAGTGTTAGGTTTGATTGAACAATTGAATTGATACTCCCCTACCCCAGGAACTGGCTTTTCAGGTAATTTCACTATGGGCATTCCCTTTGCTGAGACCACATTCCATCATCTCCCCTCCCGGATGCATAAAGAAATCTCCGCCCAGAACAAAGCCCGCCATAAGTCCTTTAACAGCCTCTGACTCCTGTCACTGGGTGCTGGAGTCATTCAGGCTCAGCCACCGGTGTGCGGATGACCAAATACATTGGTAATCCCTCGCCACTCTGGCCTCATGCACTCCTCCTTTGGTGACCTACCAGTGAGGAAGCTCTGTACTACTTTCCAGAGCGCTATTCCCACTTACAGTCCCACCAACTGTGAACAAGGGTGCCCTTTGTCCACACACTTGCCGTCATCTTTTTTAAATATATTTTTATTGATTTCAGAGAGGAAGGGAAAGGGAGAGAGAGAGAGAGAGAGAGAGAGAGAGAGAGAGAGAGAGAGAGAAATCAATGATGAGAGAGAATCACTGATCGGCTGTCTCCTGCATGCCCCCAGCTGGGGATCAAGTATGCAATCCGGGCATGTACCCTTGACCTGAATCAAACCTGGAACCCTTCAGTCCACAGGCCGATGCTCTACCCACTTGGCCACACCAGCTAGGGCTTGCTGTTGTCTGTATGTTTTCTTTTTCTTAGTAGCTGTCCTAACAGGTATGATATAATATTGTGGGCTTGATTTTTGTGTTGCTTTGGTGAATCGTAATGTTCAGCATCTTTTCATATCCTGCTGGCCATGCATAGCAAAGGAAATAATAAACAACATGAAAAGGCAACCTAGGGAATGGGAGGAACATTTGCAAACCACCATCTGACAAGGAGTTAATATCCTAAATATATAAGGAACTCGTGGAGCTCAAGAGCAAAAAATGACCTGATAGATGGGCGAAGGAACTAAGCAAATATCTGGCCAAAGAGGATGGACAGTGGTTGTTGGAATTCTGATAGGGATTGCACTGAATGCGTAGTTGCTTTGGGTAGTACACCTTAAATGTAAAGAAGACAGCAAGGCCTGACGGTGAGGGAGCTGATGGATGAGGGTGCACACTACTGCCACCTTGTGGTGTCGCTTTCTCTAGTTCCCCGGAGATGCAGAGCTGTTAACTTCCTTCACCTGCCTAGAGCTTAGCTTCTGCCTGAGGCATTCTCTAATTTCCTTGTCTCTCCTTCACTGCCTAGTGACAGCTGTTCCAGTGGCATGGATCCTCTCAAAGAATCCGCTGCTGTTTTTAACTCCCTACTGTGTGCACATTTTCTTTCATCCCTGTTCCTGTTGATGTAGGTCTGTAGCCTTTTATTATGGTTCCTTAAGGTAGAAATTGAGTTTATTGATTTGTGAAGTTTACTCATTTCTATTAGAAGCACATTTAAAGGTGTAAATTTGCCAAAACCGCTGTGGCTCAGTGGATAGAGCGTCAGCCTGCAACCTGAAAGGTCCCAGGTTCGATTCCGGTCAAGGGCAAGTATCCTGATTTCGGGCACATCCCCAGTGGGGGGCGTGCAGGAGGCAGCTGATTGATGTCTCTCATCTATGTTTCTAACTCTCTATTCCTCTCCCTTTCTCTCTGTAAAAAATCAATAAAATATATTTTTAAAGGTGTAAATTTATCCCTAAACACTGTGTTAGCTGTGTTGGTATGTCATCTTTTCATTTTTGAATCATTTAAAATATTTACTAATTTCTCATGTGATTTCTCCTCTGACCCATTACAACATGTTGATTAATTTCCATGTATTTTGAGGTTTTCCAGGTATTTTCCTGTTGTTGATATATTGGTAAATTTCACTGTAGATGTTAACAGACATCGAATAATTTGAAATGGCTTTGCTTTTGGGGATTTGCTTGATAGCTCAGTATGATCTATATTGTGTAACATTTTAATGTGTTGGATGGAGTGTCTTGTGGATATCATTTAGGTCACAGTGGATGAAACTGTTGTTCAAGCCCTCTGCACCTTTGCTGAATACTGATATTTTGTCTGCCTTTTCTTTGCATTACAAGCAGAGAGATGTTCGAACATTGTAGTTGTTATTTTGTCTGTTTCTTCTCTCATTTCTGTGAGTTTTTCATTAAAATTTGTGAAATTCTGTTATTAGGCACATTCTGATTTAGTATTAATATGTGTTCCTGGTGCATTAATCACTTTATCATTGGGAAAAATTCCCTGTTTATCTTTAGTAATACTCTTAATCCTAAAATCTATTTGATTTATAGCCAATTAGCCAATAGAGTCCATTTTCTTTTCAGATTAATATTTCCATAGTATATCTGCTTCCATCCTTTCATTTTTACTCTGTCTCTTTATGTATGATATCTCACATGGTTTTTTTTAAAAAATAAACTATGTATATCTGAGTCTTATTTTTCACTGAATTGACAGCCTCTCCCTTTAAGTGTCGAGAATTTTAGTAGCCGGATTCGTTCCAGCTGTAGAACCAAATTCCCAAAATGATCAGGCATCATTTTTCTTCTGCCTAAGAGTTGTTGTTTTTTAAATAGTGCAGGTTTTTCTCAAGAGGAATCTTCTTAGCTTTCTTTTTGTTGTTTAAAAAGTTTTACCTTACTGCCCAGCCAGTGTGTCTCAGTGGTTGAGCATTGAACTATGAACTAAGAGGTCATGGTTCCATTCCCAGTCAGGGCACATGCCCAGGTTGCTGGCTCAATCCTCAGTGTGAGGTGTGCAGGAGGTAGTCAATCAGCCTTGATGTGTCTGTTTCTCTCTCTCCCTTCCTCTCTGAAATCAATAAAAAATATTTTTAAAGAGTTTATTTTTTAGAGTAGTTTTAGGTTCACAAAAAAACTGAGGAGAAGATACAGAGATTTCCATATGTACCTTCTGCCCCAACATACAGAGCCTCTCCCATAATCAACATTCCCACCAAATGCTACACATGCTTCGACCAGTAACCCTACACTGACACCATCACCCAGAGCTCATTTTACCTTTATGTTGGAAACATGTTTTTCTAGTATCGAATTCTAGGTTGACAATATTTTTCTTTTTAATTTTTTTTTTTAATTCTCACCTGAGGATATGCTTATTGATTTGAGAGAGAAAGAGAGAGAGAAGGAAGAGAGAGAGAGAAATGTCGATGTGAGAAACTGGTTTGCCTCTCACATGTGCCCCGATCAGGATTGGAACCTGCAACCTAGGTATGTGCTCTGAGGGGGATTTGGACCCCTGACTTCCCGTGTACAGGGACAACACTCCAATCACCTGAGCCACACCAGCCAGAGCTTTTGGTG
The DNA here is from genome assembly GCA_004026805.1 of Lasiurus borealis. Lineage (NCBI taxonomy): Eukaryota > Metazoa > Chordata > Mammalia > Chiroptera > Vespertilionidae > Lasiurus > Lasiurus borealis. The sequence goes on along the minus strand of PVJN01000276.1, from coordinate 78,399 downwards.
CTTGCAGGTATTGCCACAATTTATTCTGTCTCTTGTGGGATCTGTTGAAAAGTTTGCTGGAATTCCTCCTCTCGTTCCTCTGACTTTAATGTGTCTTTGTCTTGGGCCACTTTTTGAGATTTTTCTCTTGATCCACTAGTTACGTTGATTATGATGTGTTTAGTGTGGTTTTCTTTATGTTTATTCTGGTTGATTTCCCTTGAGCACCAAATGTTTTGGTTTATAGTCTCATGATATTTGGAAAATGGCATGCTATTTTTCCTCAACTATATATCCTCCTTCATCCATCCTCTTTCTGACTCCAATCACATATCACAAACTGCTTGATATTTTCCCACAGGTCACTATGAACTATCTCTCTCTCTCTCTGCTTTATTTCTTCATTTGTTTGTATTAACATAGCCTCTGGCTTACTTATCATTTCTTCTGTAATGTCATATGCCATTAATCCAATTCATTATATTTGTTTACTCAGATATTCAGTTTTGGTTCTATATAGGGTTCACTTCTCTTCTTATAATGATGAGATGTTTTGTTTTTTATCCCTTAACTTTGCAGACATTTTTTAAGATTTAAAAACCATTCTTTTAAGCCCCCGTTGCTAATCCTATCACCTTTGTCCTGGGGGTGGGCAGGTCTGTTTGTACTGATTGACTTTTCTCTTGATTATAGACCATATTGTCCTGTTTTGTTGTAAACCTGGTATTTCTGATTGGATTTAGTCTATTTTAAGCTTATCTTGTTGAGTGATGGACTTCGTTGTTTTCCTTCAAAGAATGTTAGATTTATTCTGGCTCACATTTAAGCTGTTTGTAGATCAGTTAGATTCTTTCAGGAAGGGTTTTACAAAGGTTGTCAGAGCAGTTTCATTTAGAACTCAACAACCCTGCTAAGAATGCCAGTGCTTTCTGAGGACCTTCTCCTGGTGTCTCCACTTTGCTGGTGGGAATTCATTTTCGCAATCTTGTGTGTGGTCTTGGATTTGTTTGTCTAACCCCTGCTGGGTGTTTTCCTCTGGTTTCTGAAGTTTACCTAAGTGAGCTCAGGTCAGTCCTCAGGCCAAGATTCACAGGCCCCCCCTGCTTCACCCTCTACCCAGCTATCCCTTTCTGGCTTCCTGACCTGGAAATGGGGGTGTCTCTTGCTATTGGAAACCTCAGGTGCCTTGACTCAGAGGATTGCTGGTCTGTGGGCCTGGCACCCAGCAGACTGGAGACATTGTAGGTCTCTCCTCAGCCACGGCCCTGCACTGCTTGTTGTCTACTGTGTCGCACCTGTGTCTGGTTCTCCAGTTGCGAACTGTGGAAGGAAGTTCCCGAGGCAAGTAATCCTTCTGTGGTGCAAGAAGGCCCTTTACTTGGCAGGCGGAGCTGATGAGCACAAGGTCCTGACCCTGGTCAGCGTGGCTCAATGACTTGACATTGTCTTATGCAGCATTGCCAGTTTGATTTCCTTCAGGGCATGCATCCAGGTTGTGGGTTGGAGTGCATTCTGGAGGCAACCGGTCGATGTTTCTCTTTCTCTCAACTTCTCCCTTCCTCTCTCTCTAAAATCATAAAAACATAATAAAAATTTTTAAATACAAGTTTTTTTCCTTTAACAATTGTGTTGAACTTAAAGATTGGAAACATCCTAACATCAAAATTCCTAGAGAGAGCCCTCCATTGAGAAAGCTGTTGTGAAATCACAGGAAAGATCCTATTTGTGTGGGAAATGAGCTGCATTGTCAAGAAGGAGGGAGAATTTGAGATGGCTCCTGAAGGAAGGACTGAAGCTTAGAGGAAAAGCCAGGAGAGAGCTTGTAAGTCAGGTGAGGTCAGACGGAGCAGAGGCGTGGCAGAGAAAAAATAGGAGCATCTAAGGGAGAGCCAGGCCCCTGTTTCTCGGAGGTGTCAGGTTTCACCAGGACTCTGAGGGCCCCTGAGGATGCACTGAAGTCCTACAGATGGATTACAGGGGCAGGAGCTGTGTCAGGGAGAGGAACGGAAAGCTCACAGACATGAGTGACAGAAAGCAAAGCGAGTCCCAGGACGAACAGAGTCCCATCACCTGGGCATAAAGTTGTCAAAGGAGGACTGACCCTGGAAACTCAGCCCAGGTCCCTGTGGATTCTCCTACAGATTAGGAGGAGAATCAATCAAGATGATTTGAATGAAAGGAGAGTCACTGCCACTTTCTAAGGAGCCACAACCACCACAAAATCAGGGTTTTATAAACACAATCAAACTTCTGATTTTTTTTGAAAAAATATTTACTGTAGTTTTGGTTTTATAAACTCCACACAGGCGTCTTCGCACGTGACGACATTCTCCAACATTCTCCAAGTGTCCGGGACCTTCACTTCCTCCTCCGGCAGCACTTCCGGCCTCTGAGCGAGCAGTTGCCTATGTGATCCTCCTTGGGCAGGCAGCTCATCAAGGCGCATCGGCCGCCTCTCACTTTGCAAAAGTACCTCTGCACTGTGCTTATGATCCCTCCGTTGCCTGCAAGGAGAGAACAGAATACAGGAGAAGGTTCTAGGAAGACTTGGGTATAAATGTAAGGTTTGGGGAATTCCTCAAGTAGACTTTTTTTTTTAACTAGAGACCTGATGCACAGATTCATGCACCTGTGGGGTCCCTTGGCCTGGCCTGTGGGGATCAGGCTGAAACCAGCTCTCCGGGGGGTCCTGGATTGGGAAAGGACAGTTCTCAGGTGACACATCCCAGAATCGGGCTCCTTCCCTCCTCTCTGCTTCCTGGTGCATTATCTGAGAATTGCAGCTGTCAAATCATCACAGCTTGGAAGCTCTTGCTTTGAGCATCTACCTTCTGGTGGTCAGTGAGTATCATAGCTACCAGTCAGAGCATCTGCCCTCGTGTGCTCATTGTGCATCATAGCTACCGGCCTGTCAGCCGGTTGCTTAGACTTAGATAGATAGATAGATAGATAGATAGATAGATAGATAGATAGATAGATATCTTTCTTGTTCTATGAAATCAGGAGTAAAGTAGAAGCAGCACCAGACACCCAAGTCAACAAAGCATCGAAGGGCTGCAGCACAGCCATAGACCATGGCACTGGCAAGTGTGCCTGACCATAGGGAGCACCTGTGGTGGGGGATCAAGGAGGGAGAGACACACGTGGAAGGCTGGCAACAGGCCAAAGACCCTCCCTCCCACCACTAAGGTAATACAATGCAAGTCTGTGCTTCTGTTCTCAGATTTAATCAACCTTTTCTGTTGGTTCTAAAATGTCTGTGTCACTTCCTATGTCTCATTAACAAGGATAACAGTCTTCTCATAAAAGGGTGTGTGTTGGGAGCTACTCAGTCTGTTAAGAGGGGCAGGGTTGAGGGGGGCTGGTGTAAGTGAAGAAGGGACCGAGAAGCACAAATTGTGACACAAAGCAGTCAGGAGGAAGCAGGCAGAGCCTAGGAAATAACATTGATAATAATCGAGATGAGTATGGATGGTGCCAGCTGGGGAACATCAAAGGGGTTACTTTGTTCAGAATATGATTGTTTGTGCACCTGATACCAATACAAAATAACATTGAAGAAGAAAAAATCAAAACACAGAAATAAAAAGAGTGGATCAACAAAGGTTAGGGAACCTGCTTTTTCAGTTTCTTGATCCTTATCAAGAACAAAAATTGGTGCAACACATCTCCCTGGTCTACAGCATCCTGAGGAATAAGGAGGGGCTGGCTCTGATGGGCATACTCTCCACCCTCACCACCGGTGCCCCAGCCCAGCTTACCTGGAGCAGGCACCAGGCACAGGAGCAGCAACCCAAACACCAGGTAAAAGATCCTCATGCTGACGGCCTCACAGCACCGAGACTGGCCAGGAAGCGTTGCCTGTGGACTTTATAAAGGTTCCAGGTCCACAGCCATGGGGAGCATGAGCCACGGTGACAATTCCTGTAATATCACAGTGATGACAACATGACTAGCTCCCAGTAATTCGTGCCAAAGCCTCTTACCACACAGGCCACACCCACTAAGCCGGACATTCATTGCAAACCTGAAGGGGGAAATGGAGTCTGACAGGAACCTCCTGATGTCCTGAGGCCCTTGGGTCTCCCATCGGGTTGTAGGCAGGGGTAGGAAGGGCCCACCACCTCTGGGAAGCCATCCTAGGTCATGTCACCAGCCTCTGACTGGAGCCCACCATGTTTCTTCAAGGCGTTTGCCTTCCTCCTAAAGTCCTCGGGTGTCTGAGGCCCACTTGACACCACATCAGCCCAGCCTTGAGAAGGCATATTCATACCTCAGGCTGGAGGCTGCACAGGTACCTCTGAAACTGAGATAAGACAGGGTCAGTTTTCAGGTGATGAAGAAAGGGAGGAAAGGGGGCTGCCTTCCTGGGTCACTGACTCTATGTTTCTCAGCCATCACGGGGCCCTGTACCTTTGGCAAAACACAGCTTAGACATCATCATTGCCTGAAAACTGCCCTGTTCATGACTCAAAAAGGTGTCTCATCTCCCTCCATCAGAGAAAGAGAATGTGGGTGATGTATTGGATGGACTGGCATCTGCTTCTCATTGGTGATACTCCCCATGCAAATGATGGGCTTAAGATGATGCCCTCAGACCTCTGTTACTCATGGCTGATGGGATATGGGAAGTCCAGGAAGCAGGTGATGTCTGCCGGACCCAGAGTCAATGTTTTGTGGGCTGACTGCTTTTACAGGTTTTTCAGAGATTAGACTTGAATGTTAAGAAGCCCAGTCAATGGGTTATTGCTCAATAGGTGGAGTGGGAGCTGAAGAGACCCTGGCTGTGCCTAGTGAGTGCAAATACAGGTTTTGGTCGACCTCCGGGGCTGTGTTGCTTCAGGAGTTTGGGTTCAGGGATCTGCTGCACCTGTCAGATTCTGTAAGAAAACTCCGACTGCCTGCTATAGGTAAAAGAAGTTCCATATACTTGGAGGTTAAGAGAGGATGGAAGGGGGTGAGATACACAAGGGACTAGTCCTGGTTCTCTCTCTCAAGCAGCAGGTTCTTTCTCTCTCACAGAGGTAAAGGAAGATGGACCAACAGGTTGGAGTTTGATAAGTGTCAGGCTGAGGTCTGTTGGGGAGCACGAGAAACTTGGTTGGAAAATTTGTAAGGAGGACATTCCGAAAAAAGGGAAGTCCTGTGTGGAAGGTTGCCTGCCCTGTTTCTCGAAATTCCGACTTAGGGGGAACTTAGGGGAGTGTCGAAAGCAGTGCCCCTAATTATTCCTTGACCTTTCCAAACAAGTTTGTGCATACGCAGACCTCTTGGTGTTTACTGGAATCCTTATGCTTAATCCCTGGATGCCCTTGCCTAGAGGACAATGTAAAAACATTGTCCCCACCGATTGTGTCTAAAGATAAACTTTATCTGGAACCACTATTACAGTAAAAGCTGTAAGAGGCAGGGAATTGAGGATGCCTGGTCCCTAGAGCCAGGAGCCCCTTAGCCCTTTCTTTCACATTCAAACTGTGTCAGAGGAATCTGTTCGTCTGTTGTTCAGGGGCTGCTGGTCATCTCTGGCCGAGGTCAGGCACAGGGCTATGGAAAAGTCGGAAGGTAATTCATGCCACAGGGCGCATTCAAGTAACATATTTAAGAAAAATTTGTGATTGTAAATATTTGGTATTTTAAAAAATGTAACTTTTAGTCCTAGCTGGTTTGACTCAGTGGATAGAGCATTGTCCTGTGGACTGAAGGGTCCCAGGTTCGAGTGTGGTCAAAGGCAAATGCTGGGTTGTGGGCTCGATCCCCAGTGGGGGATGTGCAGGAGGCAGCTGATCAATGATTCTCTCTCATCATTGATGTTTCTATATCTCTCCCTTTCCCTTCCTCTCTGAAATCAATAAAAATAAAAAAGAAATCTAATTTTCCTCCTAAGTTTGGAATTTGATAGGAAGCCAATATTTTTACATGAGGAGGGACGTGAGAGTGGTGTGAATGATGGCTGGAATAGAGAGGGTGGGGAAGGTGCTATAGAGGGTTAGGACACGCTATCAGCCAGGGCCCAGGGCTGGGATCCTTGGAGCCTCAGGTCTCGGTGAGGGTCCACTCTTCCTTGTGGAGAACCCCATCCACAGTGATCCTGGGTCCCACCTGCTCTTGCAAGACTGGGACACATTTCTAGGCAACACCCTTGCTTCGTAAGAGGTTCCTTGGGAATGAAAACTCCTATTTCTTATTAGCTGATTTGGAAGGTGGGGGTTAAAGATTGGACTCTGGCACAGTCAACCCCCTGCTCCCCTCACAAAAAGAATTTTAAGGAGCATTTATATATTTAAAAATTATGAAAACATTGTGCATGTTTGTGGTAAAAATTCAAACAACAGAAGTGTTCCTCCTTCTCTTCCTCATGGGCCACTGGGAACTGTGAGTTGCCTTCCTTTGATTATAATATTTATTTAAAAAATATCTTTATTGTGGATAGTATTATAGATGTCCCCTTCCCCTCTCCATTAACCCTCCACCCCGTTTCCACCTCCTCCCCATACTCTTTTTTATTTGAATATTAAACATACTTCCAGCCTCTCAAGTAATAGCAGCTCTACAATTACTCTCTAATGATTAATTGGCCTAGAGAGTCTGAGGGCAGGACACCGGCTGGTCCCTCACCCTGGCCCAGAGGCTCTGAGTCACCTGGATGAGCAGAGCCTGCAAGCACCTGTCACAGGGGCCCAGGCTTCTCCCAGCTCCCAGTGGGCGTCTGCTCCACGTTGATTAGGTTATGAGAGGAGAGTTTCAACTTTTTCGTTCATGTCAGACTTTCCTCTGATTTTTTTAAGGCTATTGTCAAAATACAGAGCAGAGATTTGGTTGACCCACGTTTTTGGTCAAGAAGTAGCACCATGCAGAGGTGAATGGTACCTTTAGAGTGTGATGTTTTCCCATTTAACTACCTGGCAGTGTTTGGGTTTTCTTGAATAAATGTCTTCAGTGTCTGCCCCTCAGCAGTAAAGCTCAGAGGCAATAGCTGTCTGATGTTGCCCACAATGAAAGCCCTGGGAGGTAATGATATGACATTCACATGTAAACTGCAAATTGCCATGTGACCCACAGATTACCCCTGTGGCCTTCAGCAAAAATAATGAATGACAGTTTCCAGGGGCTTAATGATTGTTCCCTGGGCTCCCAGCAAGGGAATCCAAGGTTTCAACTCTTATTTAATATATATACTGAGTGGCTAGATTATGATGATCTCTGAATGCAAAATAATCTGTCCACTCAGTGTATATCCTATATAATAAAAGGCTAATATGCAAATTGTCCCCTTGACCAGGAGTATTACCAGTAGGCAAGGTGGCCAACCACTCATATCCCCTCTCCCAGGCCAGACTGGCCGGACCCACCCATGCACGAATTCATGCACTGGGCCTGTAATACACACACACACACACACACACACACACACACACACACACACTGAGTGGCCAGATTATTATGAGTTCAGAGATCATAATAATCTGGCCACTCAGTGTATACATATTTTATTATTGATTTTGGAGAGAGGAAGGGAGAATGAGAGAAAGATAGAAGCATCAATATGAGAGAGAACCATTGATTGTCTGCCTCCTATAGCTCCCCCTGGAGGGACCAAACCCAAAACCCGGGCATGTACCCTTGACCAGGAATCAAACTGTGACCTCCTGGTTCATAGGTCGATGCTTAACCACTGAGCCATGCTAGCCAGGCCCAGTTTCAACTCTTTACCTTAACATGGTGTAAGCGTAGCTCAGTTCTTTTAATTATGGCATCACCACCATTGTATAAGTTGTAAATGATGCAAAGGTAAGCACTATCTCAGTTTTAAATGAGGAAACTGAGGCTTAGAGATGTTGAGTGTCTTGCCCTTGTCCACACAGATAGTATTGGGCAGAGCTCTGAACTGCAGGGATCTACAGACATTTCTCAGACACCTCTACCTTCTAGCTTCTCCATAGATTGGCCAAAAGGATGCCATAGACAAAGCAGGGAAGGCAGGAAGGGTTGAAAAGTCAGGATATTTCTCTCCTTGTACTTTGGGGGCCTCTTCTCTGAGCCTCCAATTCCCACCAGAAAGCCATTTCCATTATGGTCCCTGCTTCCACTAGGCAGGGGCACCAGAACCCCAGCATTGGTTGAATGTGCCACATCCCACTGGGGGCCTTTCCTCCTTCCTCTGTGTTCTGTGGCCCTAACAATGATAGGCAGTGTCTTTCTGCTGTTGCCAATTTCTGAGGTGACTCACCATACTCTCCTATCACCTGTAAACCAATCATCTACATTTGAGATGCTTAATGTATTTCAGTTTCCCTCACTGGACTTTAATTGTCTACCAAGGCCATGGTCTGAAGCATCACAATAGTAAAGTTCTGTGATTTCTCCCCCATTTGAGATTCCTGTATTGTCAGCAGCTAGAATAATGCTTTGCTATACACTGCCTTCCTGTGCATTTCCATGCCTGAAGATTGAGCATAAAGAGGCATCTTGGAGATGATGGGACAGAGTTGCCATGGGCTGCTGACTTGTTCTGGTGCTGTTCACATGCTCAACATTTTGTGTTCTTCCACCGTAGGTATGTCTGTGAGGCCGTTTCTAGCATTCCGACTTGTCACTGTTACTTTAGTTCAATTGCTTCTCTAGAAAATCACATCAGCAAGGAAACAGGAGAAATGGAACCTTTTTCTCTCTATCGCCATAGACTGCTTCTTCCTGAAGCAGGAGACTGCATTCCTTTCATTAGGGACACCTAGGAGGCACGTTATTGTGTCAGGGTGGTAAGCCTCATAGGTTTCACAGTCAGCTTAGCACATTTGCCTGCTTTGTGCATGTATGTTTGCTCCCAAAGGCACTGGAGCTGTGACTCCTGCTCTAGAAGGTACTGTCTTTCTCTCCAAACCCAACTCGGAACCTACTTCTCAACACAAGGAAGTGAAGGAGGGGAAGCACAGGCTTTCTTCACTCTAGCACCTGAGCTGGCCATCTTCTAACCATCTGGGCGTGACCTAATGCATAGAGCATCTCCAGGCAGCACCTATGCATCTTCCAGGTATCAGCAAACATTGTTGGTCCATTGGCTTCTTTGACTTTCGAACACTTGTTTGGTGCTGTGCTCAGTGTCAGGGCCTCGGGCCCTGGTACTAGAAAGGATGCACAGATGGACGGTATTTAGGCCCTGGGCTCCATGCTTTTTGTGCTTTTTCAGTCCAATGACAAAAAGACATGGATGCTGGCAGGCTAACACATAATGTAAAAGGCAAACGTTCTCCATTTTTCTCTCTGATCCTTCTGGCTGTTATCCGTTAGGGCATTTGTCTTCCTCCTTCTGTCTCCCATTCCCTTAGAAGAGGGCACTTTCAGGAATTTGGCATTATCATAGCAATGATAATGATGATTAGCATACGATGATCATGATCATCATCATGAGAGCTGACATTAGCTGAGCATATACCAAGTGCCAGGCACTGTCCTAAGCAATTGGTATGCATTTACTTCATTTGATTCATGGATAATTTAATAAGGTTGCTATAAGAAAACCAAGACTTAGAGAGGCTAGATCACCCCCCTGGCCTTAATAACATACTACATTTGTGTTCCTGGCCCTTTTTTGGTCATGCGTAACCCTTGGGTGTGGGTTATCCATGCCTCTATGCAGATGACTTCTATTATTATCACTAGTCTGGGACACTTTTCCAATTATCCTGACTGATCTTTACATCCATGTGAAGATCATTACCGTCTTGATAATATCTAGCACCTTACCTCACCTCAGTGTGTAATCAAAGCTTTCCCTCTTTTTATAAACATCACCATCACTCTCTAATTGTTTGATAACAGAGGTTGGAAACTAACTTTTATCTTGTTCTAATTGCTCAGCTACAACCACTCACAGCATTCGGCCAACTTCCTATTCACTGGTCTGCACAATCAACAGAGCCCAGTCCAACACCAGCTCCTCAGGATCCTGGTCACTCAGGTTAAACATGATTGCTCTCTATGCTGCATTTATTCAGAATATATTCGTTCTACACTCAGTAATTGCCAAACTCTGTGATGAATGCCATATACTCTCACTGTTGGTGAGCATTTCTTATCACCTTTCACACATGCCATCTTTCCATTTGTGTCCATATTATAAGAAACTAGACACACAGCCCTATATAGCATCCATCCTTTGAATAGCTAGAGATAATTTTAAACTAAGAAACAATATCATGAAGGGGAACTAACCCCAGATTTAGGGCAGAGAAAGGATAGCAGCAGGTAATGCATGGTCAACAAAGGCTTTACAGTAGGACAAGTTTACATTTTAGCAAACACTCATAGCAAAGGTGACATGGGGAATGGATTAGAGGATGGATTAGAGGGCTGTGAGGCTCAAGGCCAGGAGACTGAGAGCGGAAGGAAAGGCTGTTCTTCCAGTGACAATGGGATGAAGAGGCAGACTTGGGAGCTGGAGCCTCGGATGGAGAATCAAGGTCAACATGACTGGAAAAAGAGTGAAGTCTCAACATTTTCGATGACATGGATGGATCTAAAGGACGTTATGCTCAGTGGAATAAATCAGACAGAGAAAGACATATGCCATATGCTTCCACTTACATGTGGAATCTAAATAACAATATAAATGAATAAATGAAACAGAAACAGATTCATAGACACAGAGAACACCTGAGGGTTGCCAGAGGGAAGGGGGATCGAGAGATGGGTGCAAAGAGTGAAGAGATTGGTAAGTGCACATTGTCAGTTACAGAATAGTCATGGGGATGTAAAGCACAGCACAGAGAACAGAGTCAATGTTATTGAACAGTCAATAATAACTATGTATGCTGTCAGGTGGGTACCATAGTTATGAAGTTATATAAGTTTCAATGTTGTACACCTGAAACTAGTATAAAATAATATAAATAATATAAAATAATGTATTATAAAAGATCTACACTAATGAAAGATAAACATACAAATTGACTGTCACTTCATGACACCCACCAACCAATCAAAAGTGAGTATGCAAAATAGCCCAGCAAAGATGGTGTTGGCCCCGCCCCCCAGCTGCTCCAAGCCTTTGGGCAGCATGCATGCAAGCATCAAGCAGCTGGACAGGGCAAGGCACCTGCTATGAGGGCGGGGGGGGGGGAGGCAGGGAGGGAGCAAAGGGAGCTACAGGAGTGGCACCCTGGCTGGAGCAAAGACTAAAGGCAGTGGCCAGAGCAAAGGCCTGGGTCCCGTTGCCAGAGCAAAACCAGTGCCAGCAGCCAGGGGAAGGCCTATTACACGAATCTTTGTGCAATGGGCTTCTAGTAAACAATATAAAATAATACATGAATGGCAACTGTAATGGAAAAAAAATGTTTAAGTTGATAAGATTGAACATGAGAAGAGTGTAAGGTGCTAAACAGCAAGTTTAAAAGACGGCCAGTGCCTGTAGGAGAGCCATGTGGCCAGTGGCTGAGGGAGACATTTGGCTAAAAGCTTGCACGGTACTGAGACCCTCACTCCAACAGCCAGCGAGGGACTGACTCCTGCACCAAACACGTGAGTGAGTAGAGACTTGGGTCCCAGACCTGGCCAACAGCATGACTGCAACTTCATGAGTACCTTTATCCAGAAGCAATCGGAGTCAGGCATGGCATCCACAGCCACAGAAACAGGTCATCTGTGTTGTTTTCAGCCACTAAGTGTCAGGGTCATCTGTTATGGCCCAATGGGTAATCACTATAATAAGGTGTAGTACCAACAACATTCTTTAAGAGATTTGCAGACTTGTGCATTTGTGCAACAAATGGACCGTGTGAATTTAGGTTAGCCACGGACCCTCTGTGCCTGCAGAGGGACAGGAATCATGGTGTCTGAGATTAACACAGCCTCATCCCTGTAATTCATTAAACACGTCAAATTAATTCTTGCATTTAAATTTCAGACATGGATTGGAAACTCATGGGTGGAATATAGCCCCTAACTTGTGATATTAATTGCCAACAATTAAAGATTTTGCATAAAAATCCATATGTGTGACTTCTTCAGAAAAAATGTGAAGGGTGAGCCAATAGGGTCCATGTTCCTACAACAGGAACACTGGATCACTCACGCCTTTCCACAGATTCCAAGGCTCACCCACCGTTCCCTGACCAACAGTCTCACTTGCATGATGGATGCCTGGCTAACATGGACTTTAGGGAGCTGCTTGAATTATACATCATCTTGCTTTCAGATTTTCCTGAAAACAGAGCCAAGGTGCTCTCCTACCTCTGGTCACATCTTGAGTGCAGGACACAAGCTCTTTGAGAAAGACTCTCTGTGTCCTAACTTCCCCATGAACCTCGGAGGACCCAGCACAGAGCTAGGCACAGGGCACATTTAGTTCTCTACAGGGCCTACAGTCTCCTCTGTCCCCGCCACTCACCCAGAGGCCCCTGGTCGCTCCCCTGTGCACTCACAAGCGTGTGCACACACCAGGATTCACTGCAGCTCATACAGAGCCCACCTCAGTCGTCCGATCCCTCTGTTCCTGATTTGAGAGCCCAGTATCGCTTCCCCTTTTCCACCTCACTGCCTTCACACTTGATAGAACTTACCCTCAGACACAGCCCCAATCAATACTTGATTATCTGTCCTTTGCTCTTTCCTGTTCATCTTTTCTCCTTCCATTTCCTTCCTTTCAACCCCCAGGTCCTCCTTTACAACCACGGTACACACAATTTTTTCTGCCAACCTCTTTTGTTTGCATCTTTTTCTCATTCTTTTGCATGTTAGGCACTAGCCCTCATGAACAATACAGCCTATACTGTATATAGTGTGTATATATACATATTTAAGTGGCTGTGATGGAACATTAATTTTGTGCCATGGGACTATTTGTGCTTAGTTATAAGCACGTCGCAGAGTCAGTCTTCAGGAATCTTTTCTCAGCTCGATTGAGGTATAGTTGACCAAATGGTGAGACTAAAATTGCATGGCCTGACGGATGTCCCCATGTAGTCAGTGATACACCCTTTACCTCACATCTTTATCTGTTTATTCCTTTGGTGCAAACCTTCTTCCTTTTTTTTTTTCTAAATTTGAACATGAATTTCAAACTTGCCTCAAGTGGCACTGGTTCACTGAGGTAGCTCCACAACCTACCCAGATCTGCCCCAAGCATGTCAAACCCCTCCCAGCAGGGGGAGCCTTGGGCATTATATGCCATTCCTATAAGCTGCCAGGGTGGCACTGAGAGCCACTGGATTGGAGGAAGGCAATTTCCCAGGAGGGGGCCTGCTCACCTGGTGAGACATAAACCTGGCCCGGTCCTGGCCACTTGCTGGGGGTCCTGGTCCCCCTGGCTCCCCCTGTGACTGTGCCAGGACAGCAGTCAGTGGAACTATGGCTTTTCTAGTTCCTTTGACCATGCTTGTCTGAGACCACGCACCACGCCCAGCACCACGCCTGAGCATTCATTTTCCTGAGTCACCGTGATGCTTGGCTGTCAGCTGCTCAGGTGAAGGAATGCCAGGGCCCTGCCAGGTGCCACCCACTGGGTGTGCTCTCAACTTCCTTCCTTCCTTCCTTTCTTCCTTCCTATTTCTCCTGTCTTTCCCTCCCTCCCCCTCTTTCTCTGTCTCTCCTTCCCTCTTTCCCTACCTCCCTCCCTCCCTCCCTTTTCTCTCTTCCCTCTTTCCCTCCACAACCATGCAGTAGTTAAAGTTCAAGAAAAAGCGCTGCATATGAGACAGTCTCTGGCTGTGAAGGAAGTGGGTGAGGGTTCTGAGTGGAGGGGTGTTCAAGCCCCTTGGGGTGTCAAGAAGGAATGCCTGTCATTCATTCCTGGTTGCTCCCTGAGTCAGCTCAGAAGAGGAAGTTCCCAGAGAGACAGTGGATATAATTATACTTGCCTCTGGATGAGCCACTTTGGGGAGAATGCAGACCTGCCCAGCATTCACCAGTGGACTCTGCTGGACACAGCCTGGTTCCTGCCCCCCGCCCCCACTGGCTCCCTGGACCCTGGACCACTCCCAGAACAGCCAGCCCCTCCTGGGTCAGAGAAGGCTCCTGACCCCGGACCACTTCCCCCAGGATCAGAGACAAAGTCCCAGGTCTGCCCACACCTCCTCTCATTGCAAGCTGGAGGGGATAAAGCATACAGTGATAACCCCACAGGTCTAGCACCAACCGAGACTCCACACGGGGCAGTGTCTTAGAGCAAGGACAGGCAGGTGGGTCCCTATGGGGAGGGGAACAAGGGTCCCAGGTCAGGATGCAGCATACCCAGCTCTTGCTTCCTACTCGTTTGCCTGCTGGCCATCCTGTTCCAGTCTCTGTAGAAACCACAGGAGAGGTGGCCGTGAGGCACAGCGAGTGGCAGACCTGGACAGCACCTGTGGGTCCTCCTCTGAGCCAGTGATTTCTGCTGCTTTGAGCTTCCTCCCCACACTTAAGAGCGCTTAGTGCTGGGCCCTGGGGCATCTCAACTCCACAAGGGGCAGGGGCAGGCTTGGCCCTCACTGTCCACTGCACTTTGCTGGCCTGCCCCCTTCCCCAGATAGCAATGCTTTAATGGTAGCCTGACCCATGCAGTCCAAACAATGGCAATGGAACCTGGAGCTGGGAATAGACCAATAAGGCATTTCAGTGTAATTCCTGACAAGAAAGGCAGGCTAGGCATGCTGGGAAATCAGGCTCCCTTGGGCTCAACCTGACTTTGATTCCCAGCTGCTGCTCTGTTCGTTTTTAATTTTTAGTTTTATATATTTAATTGATTTCAGAGCGGGAAGGAGAGATAGAGACAGAAACATCAATGATGAGAGAGAATCATCAATCAGCTGCCTCCTGCATGCCTCCACTGGGGAGGGAGCCTGCAACCTGAGCCTGTTCTCTGACTGGGAATTGACCCCTAACCTCCTGGTCCATAGGTCAATTTGCAACCAGTGAGCCATATGGGCTGCCTAATTTTTTTAAATTACATTTAACATACAATATTATATTAGTTTCAGGTGTATAGAATAGTGGTTAGACATTTATATAACTTACAAAATGACACCCCCCCCAAAGTCTAGTACCACCTAGCTATTGCAATAGTATTGACTATATTCTCTGTGCTGTACTTTATGTCCCTGTGACTATTTTGTATCTGCCAATCTGTACTTCTCAACTCCTCCACCTCTGTCTCTCTTTAGCCACTGGGACCCCACAAGCCATTAGCAAAACCCTTCAGAGACATTGGAGGTGGCAGTGTGCCCTCTGTTGGCTATTGCAGGAGTCGACAGGCTGCTTGTGGCTATGACAGTTTCTTGCTTTGAAAAATGGTCAGCCTTTGGGCATCCTGTTCTCTTAGAGCCACACCAGGGCTTCTTAGGACCACATTTAACTCAATACTTTAAAAAAGGGGGGGAGGATGCTGTGGAGGTGAAGGGACTTATTCCATATTTTAGAGAGGCATTGCAAACACTGGAATCCAGGATGAAGTAAAGGGTCGGATTGACTCCAGTGCAGCAGCTGAAGACACCTGGCACCCAGCCTTCCTTCCCTGCCCGCACCTTTGCCTCCCAAAGCCCCAGCCAGTGCTCTGGTGCCAGCCAGTGCTGGGGCACCTCTTCCCCGCCACATCTAACATCTGATGGGGTATACCAGCACTCCTGCCAGAGACCCTGACGCTGTCGCCAAAGGCTCCCTTTCCACAAGAAAATGTTTCTGTTCCCATCAGGAAAATTAAACGGTGCAGAGGAGGCCTCCTGCAAATCTCCTGCCAGCGGGCTCTGCCTGGAGCCCAGCAGGCTGTCTGTCACCTGACCCTCCATAGACAGAAGAGCCTCTCCTCAGCCCCACCCTCAGAACTGCTGCCGAAGTGGTGAGCCTACAGCCTGGGAGCTGTGAGGATCCAGTGTCTGGACCTGCAGCCTCGTTTTGTTTTGGAGGAAAATGAGGCCAAATAAGGGGCTGTCTGCTGCCAATGGCACTTTCTCAGCGAAAGACAGGAACTGAGACCCACTTCCCAGCGTCTGGGCCCGGCCCATCCCCTCCTCCCTACCCCCGGGTTTAGTTGGGCTTTACTCAGGGAGGGGGAGTGTGGGGTGGTGGTGGTGCCCTGGGCAGAGCCTGTGTATGCCCACCCGATAGAGCAGGAATAGAATATTGGGGACCAGCTAATTGTAAGAAATAGTAACCCTACTCTGTGAACTGTGATTGTGTGGTTCTGATGAAAGAAGGTAGGTTTTAACCTGCCCGGGATAGGACCTGGGAGCTCACTTGGAAGTGCACCCATCCTCCCCACCAGGGAGCCTACTATCATGGAAAGATTAACAACCCGTCCCAGAACCCAGGGCTGCCATCCCATTGAAGACCCAGCCCTTTGCATATCACTAACCTTGGAAGACCCCCCATCTTTGCATACCCAGCCCGCATTACCTGTGAACAGCCCATTTGGATCACCCTTCTGCCTACTTCCTAAGTAACCTTTGTCCTTCTACCCAATGTAAGCAGCTGGCTTATGGGAGGAAGGGGTGGGCAGAGTAGATTTTGCAGGCCAGGATTGGGATGAACACTCCCAATATAGGATTCAACCCTGCCTCTGCTGAATTGGCTGAAGCAGTGACAAGCAGCCAGACCCCTTGAGATGTGCATTTACTGGGGTGCTGACCCCCACCTGGTCCATCTACAGGCATCATGACCTGTCTAAAGCATTCCCACCCTCTGAGAGGGGAACAGAGAGCTCCCCAGGAGTGACCAAGGGTAGAAGGGGCTCTGCTGTGAAACCCTGTGGGTTTATCTGAGAGATTGAGGCAATAAAGCTAGGAGTGAGTGCTGATGAGTCTGGAAGAGGCCCAGGCATTACCTCAACATTCACGGGACTTGGGTTTGGAGACAGGCAACAGAAGTCTGCTTTCCAGGGACTCCAGAGGCGAGCTCAGCTGATTCCTGGGCATCGGGGTCAGCAGTAGACAGAGACAGTGAAACAGGGCACCTTGTTGAGCTGTTGGTCTAGAAAAGCTGGGCACCTGATCTTGTACATCAGCACGTTTGATTTTATTCTCTTTTTATATGTCTTACCTGTCACTATGCACTGCCCTGGGATTGACTGGCTCAGAGGTAAGCTATGAAGGGCATGCTCGAGCGGGTTCCAGAGGAAAGCTAAGAGAGGGTGGATCGCTCGAGGCAGTATACATGTGGGGGAAGAGCCACATGATTTCACTCACGTGTAGGATACAAAGCAAACTCGTGGATATAAACAGCAGTGTAGTGGTGGCTGCCAGAGGGAAGGGCATGGGGGTGAACAAGGCTTAATATACGGTAATGGGAGAAGACTGGACTTTGGGTGGTGAGCACACATTCAATAAACAGATTCTGAAACACTGAAACCTATATGATCCTATTAACCAATGCCACCCCATCAACGTCATAAAAAGATAAAAAAGAAAAAAACAAAGAAAGCTCCAAGGATCCTAGGAGCAGGCCCCCACCTGGCTTTAATTGCCCAGAAGTATGTTCCTGAGGGGCAACTAGAACAAGCCCTTGTCCGCCAAGTATGCTGAGAATGCCACTTAGGAATGGCTCACCTGGGCAGTGCACTTAGCCTCCTGACTTCCCTGCTACAGTAGATTGTTGGGTTAACCAAGCGAGGTTACTAAGAGTAAAGGTCTGAAAACAATACAGTCCTAGGAACTTGAGACCTCCTGGGGTTCTTGCTGGAGGGGCCAGGGGAAGGGCATAGGGTTCCCTGAGACCTGGGAGCACAGAGAACGAGCTGATGTTGGGTTTGATGTGGTCACTTTTGTGGACAAGCAGCAGGTGTGTTGGCTGTAATTCTGTCCCTGTGAAGATAAGATGGTTTAGACCTCGGTTTCAGTTTACCCCCATCTGTGGGTGGATAGGAGACATCTTCTAAAACAGAGAAAGGGAGTAGAATATGACAAATTTCTGAGAATTTTTTTTAATCCTCCCCTAAGGATATTTTTTTCATTGAGTTTTAGAGAGAGTAGAAGAGAGAGGGAGAGACCCAGAGAAACACCCATGTGAGAGAGACACATCGATGGGTTGCCTCCTGCATGCCTCCATCCAGGGCCTGGGAGGACCCTGCCACCGAGGTGCATGCCCTGGATTGGAATTACACCTGAGACCTTTCAGGTCACAGGCTCATGCTTTATCCACTGAGCCACACTGGCCAGGGCCCAAATCCTGAGACTCTCTGAAAAAAAAAAACAACACTGGCAGAGACAAAGGAAGAAAACTTTTAGGAAAATTCTCTCATCAGACCTCTACCCTCAGTGCTGAACTCATTCAGCAAAGGTTTATTGAGCACCTATGTGAGCCATGCATCCTTCTAAGCTTTTGGAGGTCTTGAAGGTTCTGGCAGCTTTCCAGAAGTTTCCATGTCAGCTTTGTCATTTTTCTCCAGTTTATTGTTCCTCTCTTCCTCTGCAATGGATATGCAGCACCTGTTCCAAGGGTCCGAACAGATCTCCCCCTTCCTCTCGCCGCCATGGCAGAAAAAGAGCCTGCAGGTTCCGTGCTGCATCATGCAGATAATATTCCGAATTCCAGGGGGGACATCGCCTGTAGATAGGAAAGGAGAGAGCTGACATTTCCTGCACACAGAGAAGGCGGAACCCGGCCCGAAGCCCAGGCTCAGATGGTGACTGTGTTCTCGGGCCAAGCGCCAGGCTGCCTGAGCTCCGGTTTCCCAGCTTTCAAAGAGGAACCATAAGCCACGCCTCAAAGTGTTGCCTGGACTTGTCTATTTTATTCCGGGTTATTAGGGTCTGACTGATTCCACCCTCCCTTGGGACGGTGTGAGCTAACCCATGAGGGAGGGAAGAGAGTGTTGGGGTGACCAGAGTGGAAGAATGGAGGGTGGGTTTTGGTCTCCAGGAAACTTGGAAATAGTCCTGACCCTTAGTTTGTGGCCCAATTTTCAGTTTTATATCCTATGACGAAAGACAGACGATAAAGCCCCTCTCCTCACCCTAACTTGTGTGTGGGTTAAGTCAGGCACAAGCACCTTATGTCCCCATGAGGAGAACATTTCATATTTGTCACAAGAAGAAAATAAAAATGTAGCTAGGTGAAGCAATGGATGTTAATGAGACATGTGTGGTTAATATTTCACAACACACACAAGTAGCAAATCATTGCATGGTACGCCTGAAACCAATATAATGTTATAGGTCAATTATACCTCAACAATAATAAAAACCATTTGCCATTTGGAATGAGAGAATTAAAAAAAAAAAAAGGCCTATGTCAGGCCTGCAAATGCCAACTGCCATGTCTAAAAACACACACACCTAAACTAAAGAGCCCCATCTCCCCCCCACCCCGCCCCCTCTCACCCGGCCCTGCAGTGTAGTTCTGGAAGGATTAGAAACCTTGCACGCCTCACAGCCACAAGGAGGCACAGCCGGGGGCAGGTTTGGGGAAGACGGAGAAGGGAGCGGACGGTCCATGTCTGATGGAAGTGGAGGGTCCAGAGCCTAGTGACCCAGAGAATGGATTCCAGTCTTGCTGTTGCAATGATGAACTCTCCATGGACCTTTCATGTCACCAGCCCTATGGCCATTTTCCCATCTGTCAAATGGGCCCCGTGTGACTGACTCCCCGGCCCGTAATGGTGCCTCTCTCAGCAGAACGTGAGTCAGAAGGTTTTCTCTCCCCGGAGAGTGAGGAGCTGTCCCTGGGGGTCCCATCCCACCCAGCTCTGCCAGGAACACTTGCCCTTGCCTTCTGAAGGTCTCACCCTGCAGTGCCCACTTCCTGGCTGTCCCAGAGCAGAGTGCCCTGTGCCTTTGGCAGGACCCTGATTTCACATTTGTCTCTAAAATACTCTTCACGGGTGAGATGAAAATGTCCCAGAGCTGAGCCCCAGGGTGGGAGGGAGCAGGGGGACTCTTGGGACATGTCGGTGAGTTCCTACAGCCTCCCCGGCCTTCTCAGCCTTCCCCAGCCTCCTCCCTGGCCTAACTGGGTTACCTGAGTTCATCAGGACCAGGCAGTGGAGAACACCGAGAAAGAAGAGGATCTTCATGCGGCCGAATTCCTGAGTGCCCAGCCCTCCTGCGAATGGATGATGGTGTGGAGGAGCGGAAAGCAGCCGGGCACAGAGCCCCTTATAGGGTTCGGGCCATGTATTAGCCCTGAGCAAATTTACCTGGTTCACTGAGTACAGCTGTGGGCAGAGGGTTCAGGACGCTCCTCTGCCTAAAAATAGACAGGCTTTCCACTTTAGAGGTGGGGGGGAGGGGGCGGTGCAGGCTCACCAGCCCTGAGTAAACAGGTGATGTGGGAAAGGAGCCTGCAGGCCAGAGCTATGGCGTAGCCCCTGGTTCTAGGCTCCGTGACAGGGTCACAGACCTGCGGACAGCTTGCCTGCCTCAAGAAGGTGGAGGCCAGATGCTCTCAGACACACTCACGACAGACAGGCCCACATGCACAAAGACAGGCTCGAGGCCATCTATGGGAGACTCGGTCCAGCACAACCACCGACAGGAACAGAAGTGAGTCACAGCAGAGTAAGGGGTCCTGGCACCCCCACAACAGTGGGGACAGAACCCCACCATGGTGCATGTCCCAAACATTCTCTAGTTTAAGACAGGGGCGAGTGGGGGTCGGAAATCGGGGAAGCCCAATACAACATACACTATTATTTTTTAAATGTGATAAATCTATGTGTGAAAAATCAAGAAACTGTCTGTTCTGGGGAAGAGGGTAGACTCTTCTCTCATTGGACAAAGTCTTCTTTTTTGTTTTGTTTTTTGTTTGTTTGTTTGTTTGTTTGTTTTGTTAACCTTCACTGGAGGGTATTTTTCCATTGATTTTAGCGAGAGTGGAGGCAGGGGTGATACACGCAGACAGAAACTTCGATGTGAGAGAGACACATCGATTGCTTGTCTCCCTTTACTTCAGAGAGGAATAAGCCTCCAATTAATAAATCTGTTTATTATTTAAAGTTCTTTTCTTTTTTTAAATATATGTTTATTGATTTCAGAGAGGAAGTGAGAGGGAGATAGAAACATCAACAATGAGAGAGTACTGATTGGCTGCCTCCTGAATGTCCCCTACTGGAGATGGAACTCGCAACCTGAGCATGTGCCCTGAGTGGGAATGGAAACAGGGACATTTCAGTTCCTAGGCCAACACTCTGTCCACTGAGCTAAACCAGCTAACGCTGAAGTTCTTTTCTCAAGGAGCATTTGTTCTCACATGTCTCTAGAACCTCCCACTATAAAAAGGGCATAAGCAGGTCGATTTGCCCTTTGGGATTATAATTATAATTCTCCATGCTCCTTGCAGATGGAGAAGACATAGCTAGGTAGGAGAAACAAGAACTATTGTTGGATTAAAAATATATATATATATATATATATATATACTACAACGTATTTATCCAAGAAAATGGGTCATTTTAGAAAGGTACCTTGGTGGATGAAATATGAAAAGGTTTTATGCTTTGCATTCAATCTCACTCTTTCTACTGATTTTAAAAAGACTGAAGATTTTTTTTCCCCTAGCAGTGAAGCCACAGCTGAAATCTTATGAAATGTTAGTTGGGAAATTGTTTTCTGTATAGTTTGGAAATGTTATGAGCTATGTTGGAGAGTCAGCTCATTTGGGGGAGAAATAAAAGAATAATGTCAGGATTTATCATCCATAAATTCCATACATGAATTTGCTTCCCAGTCACAGACCTGGAAGGCAATGCCTAAGGAAACATTTCATGAATAGTTCTGGAGACTCGGGCGTGCCCACCCTAGGAAGATAAGCTAGAAAGTCAAGCTCCCTGACTAAGCCCATTAATCTTGTCTTAGGTTCACAGGTTAATGAAATTGTGGGTTGAAAGGAACCAAGGCTCAGTTTGTTCTAATATAGAAGAAAATTATTCTAGTGTGCATGATCTTTATATAAAAGAAGATGAAACAAAGAGAGATAAAAGATACATTTGGGCTTGCAAGCTTTTGACAGTTGTAAAAACAGTCATGTATATTAAAAGAAAATCTTGATGGAATTCAATAAATATTAAATAATCAACCCAATTAAAAAATCAATGTGCAAAGGTGTTGCATAGACATTTCCTCAAAGGAGAAATATAGACTTCCAACAAACACGCTCCACATCGACAGGCATTAGGGAAGTGCGATCCAAACCATAAAGAGATCCCAGTTCCCCTGCACTGGACGGCCATGAGAAGACAACCGCGAAAGGGAAAACAGCAAGTATTATCAAGGATGTGGAGAAATGGGCATCCTAATCCATTGTCTGTGGGGATGGGAACAGCGCAGCCACTATAGAAAAGCTTGGTGGTTCCTTAGTAAGTTAAACATAGTTATCACATGAGCTAGTTAATATCTGTATCTACATATACAATAATAGCAGACAGTCAAATCGCAACTTGTATGTGAATGTCCACAGCACTACTATTCACAATAGCCAAAAAGAGTCGAAGAACCTGTAATGTCCATCAAACTGATGAATAGATAAACAAATGGTGGTACAATCATACACTGGGGTGTTTTTCAACAATAAGAAGGGATGAAGGACTGACACATGCTTTCCTGGGAATGAACCTTGAAAACACTCTGTTATGAAAAGGAAGGTAGACATGAAAGGCCACATGTTGTGTAACCCGATTTCTATGAAATGTGCAGAACCAGCAAATCCACTGGATGGGAAGCAGATCCGTGGTTGTCAAGGGCTTGGAGGGAGGGGACTTGGGAGTGTGTGCTCCCTGGATGATAAAATGTTCTGGAACAAGGCAGTGATGGTGTTTGCCCAACATTGTGAGTATAGGGAATGCCCCTGAATTTTGCACTTTGAAGTGGCAAATGTTTTGTATTATGTGTATGTTATTACAATGAAAAGAGAAAACCTCGAGGATTTTTGGAATCATATAATATCAGAACAAAAGGGAGCCGTGAACAATTGTGCTGTTACAGTTTCCCTCCTTTTAAAGAAAATGACTTGCCAGAATGGTTCATTACAATTTTAGGAACCAGCCTTTGAACAGTTACAGAGGTTTCTAACGCAATGAGCGGTAATGCCATGTGTACACACCCAGGCAGGCACACACTACCCACCACCATGCTCAATACAACACCTTGGGATTGTATCTGTGAAACCCAAGATAAAACCCTTTCACCTTCAACATCATGTCAATAGGAGACAGGCAAGACATGGTTCTTACTGGACTTGAGGCAAATGCCTCCCTGAGACAATTAATTAAAAACTCAATAGGAGAAAAGGACTGGGTGTCAGCCACATTTTCAAAGTAAAAAAACAAAAATCACTGATCTTATATAATGAGGAATGTATCACACCCAGTGCAATAGCCTCTGACATCTTATAAATGTGACAGCCTCTCTGGCCAGATTCCTCATCTTTCTGGGCGGTGAATTCCTCCATCTGCAGAATAAACTATTGTGATTGTAGGCTTCTTAGAGCCTGAAAGTTGTGCAGTTCTTTGATTCTACCTATAAAGTGTATTGTTAATAATAAGTGATAATGAAATTGACATATAATTAACTGTCAGAAAGATCCCTATTGGAAAAAGACGTTGTAATAAAACTGTACTGTGGATTTAAAAAATGGTGTGTATTTCCATGATATTTCTGAACTTTTTATTTGGCCTTGTGGGAGATATGAGGCAATGACTTAGAAGTTAAATGATGATGATCAAATAGAAAAATCTTTAATTGTTATTTTACAGAATCAATGAATCATAGTAACTTACTTTAGAGCATTTTTTATAATTGAAAATTATATTCCACACGTTTTGTCTCTCTTCAGCAATCCTGCAGGTGCATTATCATTATTCCACAGAAGCCCAGGGAGGGAGGTTACAGGTAGCCTACCTTGTAGCAGGGACTTTGGATTCTGGTGCCGTGTTCTTTGTCTCCACATTGTTGGTATCCATACAAATCCCTTTCCTTCATATGTAGTAATCATGTGTTGTCATGACTTTGTTGCTTTAGGCTGTCACTTGACTCACAGACATTTAATAGTAACAGCCAAGCCCCTGGGAACTCCTTGGTAAGAGAAACTCTATCCAGCTTGTTGGTACACATATTCCATTCTTTATTACAGATGTGACGCACACGCACTATAAAAGATTACAAAGATGGAGGCCTCCTCACTGCCACACTCTTACCAAGCTATGACTTCAGGGCCTAAAAAGAGAACTTGTACTCCTTAGAAACCAAGCATTCAATAGTCCACTGATTTTCCTCTTGGTTTCCTTATCTGGGTAAGAGACACAGAGAGAGTTGCTTCAGGAAATTGCTTTGGGGCTCTAGCTGTGCTACCTGGAAGTCTAAGCACCATGTTTGCCATAAGGTGCATATGGCACATTGCTGGGAAGCAAGATCAACAGTAATTAATATAAAGTTCTTCAGAAAGCTGAATGGGGCTTTTTTATATTCACAGGGTTGAACATCTACATTTTATTACCTACTGCTGATGACTCAATGGCCTAAAGCAAACTTCCCCAACCCGATAATCTTAATGTTTACCAGATATCACCTTTGATATGTGTTTGCATTCCTAAAAGGCAATTGTGTATTCTAGTAAATAAAAGCAGATGGGAAAGGATACTCAGTGACACTGTGTCCCTTGTACCAAAATCACAACTGGCTTCCCCCATAATTTCCAAAGTTATATTTCTTGCCTTGTATATTAATTTGCACATCAGCCCTTTCTCCAAGTCTTTGAACCCGAGGCCACATTGGCCGTGGCTACACAGTACATGAGTCAGGTCCTGGGGACGGTGTGGTGACCTAGAGCCCAGTCCATGCTCCTGAAAAAAAGATGCTGTTTTCTTCTAATAGATAGGGACACAAGGGCACTGGAGCCTCCAGGCTCCAAAACCATGTGGTATTCTGTGGCTCAGGAGGCAGAGGTCTTGGCCCACTTTTTGTTAGGGGCTGCTGGGAGCCTCAAGGCTGGACTTCTGCTACACAACATGTTCTGGAGTTTTCACTTCCAATTTCAGTCTCACCTTTTTACTAAACGAGTGCCCAGACACAGGTTGAACTGGGCTTGGACTCCCACACACCTGCCATCCAGGCCGCCCTCAGATAAGGCACTGCTATTCTGAAATAATTGGTGAGCAAAGTCACTCACTCTTTCCACTTGTTTATCTCTGTGCAGACAGGGTTTTTGTGTGTTTGGTTCTTTACTGAATCTTTAGCTGCCAGAACAGTGCTTGTCCTACAATAAATGCTAGTAATATCTGTGGAATGAATCCATAATTTTCAAAGTAACAGAACTCAAATCTGTAGTGGAATGTATGAGAAAAAAATACTGAAACATTAAAGATAAAGAAATATCATTGAGAAGACTGAGCAAAAGAGCTGAGCTCTGGCTGAAACCGGTTTGGCTCAGTGGATAGAGCCTGTGGACTGAAAGGTCCCAGATTCAATTCTGGTCAGGGACATGTACCTTGGTTTTGGGCACATCTTTAGTAGGGGGCATGCAGGAGACAGCTGATCAATGTCTTTCATCGATGTTTCTAACTTTCTATCCCTCTCCCTTCCTCTCTGTAAAAAATCAATAAAATATGTATTTTTTTAAAAAAAGAGCTGAGCTATGAAGAACATCCACTGCAGCAAGCAGAGGACAATTCTGTCTCACATTGAAAGAAAAAAAAAGCATCTACTCATTAGAAGTAAGTGAATAATGAGGGGCAGCTGCTCTTATTCCCTGGCTCAGGATTTGCACTACAATATCCCTTTGAAATCATCTCCCCCCTGACTTTCTCTTCCAGAGACCATGTGGGTTCTTTCTTGTGTTTCATTTGTTTGTTTTTATTCCTGTAGCTTCAAATAAAGAAAAAAAAATACTGAGCAGTATCACCAGCTTCCTTTCCTTGAGTCTTGGAAACTGCTTTGGGATTTCTTCCCACTATTCCAACTCAAGTCTTTAGTATGTCCTATAACCCTCCATATTATGACCTAAGAATGGCTCAGTCACTCACCAGACCCTTGGCCAAGGAAAGGTCAGATGTGGCCTTTGTTGAAGTCATAGAGCCAAGCTGGGAGAAGGCTGGAACAATTGTTCATTGTTTCCCTTAATTCCTACCCCAAACTTTTGTCTCATTTGTGTCACAGCCTCTTTCCCTTCCAGACTCAACATAACCCATCACAAGAGAACTCACCAGGCATCCCCATCACATTTCCTTTGTCTACCGAGGCTCCTGCGTGAGTCTTGAGTACAGACCTCTACATAATTTGTCATCTTGCCACTAGCTTCCCAGAGTGAACTCATTCACACAAATACAACTCATTAATCATCAGGAGTTACAGGAATCACCAATACAATTGCTGTTGGGGTTGGTACTGGAACCCAAGCATCGGTTTTGGCAGTAAGTGGTTCTCCCTCTGCCCGAACACTCAAACACATGGTCCCATGGGAGCACAGAGCCATTGCCCTCCTTTGGAGACAGCACCTTTCCCAGAGCTTGCCGAGAAACTTGTCACCCAGTGCCTGTCTCTTGGAGGGGTGGCCAGAAGACCTTCTGCAAATCAACATGTGCCCTCTCAGAAACACCAAGGTCGTCAGGACAGATAATGCCACACTCAAGTCTTCTGATTGGACATCGGTCAGAGTCCTGGATGTCATCTCATCTCCACGGGGTCTGGGGTGGGCCATGGAACCTGGCCTTCAATTTGTCCTGGAGTGACTATAACCGGCTCATGACAGGTGCCTGTATAGAGAGGCAGGAGCTCATATCCCCATTTGGCTCCTATGACAAGAGCTCTTCAAGGAAATTCTCAGAGCTCTCAGAGGAAGGAGAAACAGAGTCAGAGGAGACCACAGGAGGCATCTGGAGGAGCGAGAACGAAGTTCTGGCTAGTGTCTGCTCCCAAAAGCATACGAGTGGCATGTGCTTCACCGCAGCACCCACTGTGCATTCACCAGAAATCAGACCCGGCCTCACAACATGACTGGGCTTGGTGTCCCTACAGCCAGGTTATAGCCCATCCCTGTTGTCCTAATGTCACTCTTCTCGCTCTAGGACATACAAAGAAACACATATACAGTGTGGTAAGAAACTCAGTCTCTTCGTTTGGACAGACTCATTTTTGTTTTTATTGTCAAGGCAACTTGGGGTCCAGCAAGGACTCTTCCTATGACCCGAGAGGTAAGGGTGAGCCACCTCAGAGCAAGTCATGCCTGCAGGATCACATGCACAGGGAGGAAAGGTCAGATGTGGTCTTTGTTGAAGTCATAGGAGCCAAGTGAGGATATGAGTGACTGAGCTGGCCCACCTGTTCTCCCCCTACCTCCACCATCCCCCCTCCCCTGCCATTTCCCAGCAAGTTTTGGGTACTGAGGAGGAAGTAGACTTCCTGATGACAGGTCGGCTCTGGCATGGCTGGGTCAGAGAGATCAAAGCACCCGAAGGCTCCAACTGCTTTGGAGACAGCACACTGAGTGAGGATGATGGCCTGAAAGCTTATAGTCCCACCATGGGCACAGCTGGTGTCCATCAAGCCTGCTGCTTGTCCTGCACTCCTGAAAATAACCACACAGTGTAACCAACAGAGTCATTGGCCCAGAATGACCCGGAGATCCCTGAAGGCCATCCAAGCAAAACTGCATAAATTATCACAGAACGATAGTTAAAAAACACAATTTTATTTCTTTCTTATGAATGCTAAAGTAGGATCTGAAATCTCTCTGGGTAACAAGTGTTACTGTTTTATAATCTTAATGCCCAGAAAGTTCTTTCTACTGTTATAATTATGACTTTCTTTTTTTCTTCTTTTCTTTCTTTTTCTTTTTTTTTTAATTTAATAAATCTTTATGGTTCAGATTATTAGAATTGTTCCTCTTTTTCCCCGATAGCTCCCCTCCACCCAGCTCCCACCCCTACCTCTGCCCTTACCTCCCCCCTATTGTCCTCATCCATAGGTGTAGTATTTTTCTCCAGTCTCTCCCTGAACCCCCTTCACCCCCTTCCCCCTGAGAATTGTCATTGCAATCCCTTTCTATGCCCCTGATTCTATTATATTCACCAGTTAATTCTGTTCATTAGATTTTTTATTCACTTGATTTTTAGATTCAATTATTGTTCATAATTTTTTATCTTTACCTTTTTTTTTCTTCTTTCTCTTCTTAAAGAGTACCTTTCAGCATTTCATATAAGACTGGTTTGGTGGTGATGAACTCCATTATTTTTTTTCTTATCTGTGAAGCTCTTTATATAACCTTCATTTCTGAATGATAGCTTTGCTGGATAGCATAATCTTGGTTATAGGTTCTTGCTATTCATCACGTTGAATATTTCTTGCCACTCCTCTCTGGCCTGCATAGTTTCTGTTGAGAAAGCAGCTGACAGTTGTATGGGTTCTCTCTCTTAGGCAATAACATGTTTTTCTCTTGCTGCTTTAAATATTTTCTCTTTGTCTTTTGCTGTTGGCATTTTAATTATGATGTGTCTTGGTGTCATCCTCTTTGAATTCCTCTTGTTTGGGATTCTGTGCGCTTCCTGGATTTGTAAGTCTATTTCTTTCATCAGGTGTGGGAAGTTATCAGTCATTATTTCTTCAAATATGTTTTCAGTATCTTGCTCTCTCTCTTCTTCTGGCACCCTCATAATTCTGATATTGGTATGCTTGAAGTTTTCCCAGAGGCTCCTTACACTATCTTCAAATTTTTATGTTTTTTTTATTTTTTATTTTTACAGTTGAGTATTTTTTGTTTCTTTGTATTTCAAATATTTTACTTGATTCGTGCATTCCTTTAGTCTGCTGTTAGGTCTCTTTATAATATTTTTTCAGTCAGTGTATGTTTTCTTTCTGTTTGGTCTTTTTTCATGTTCTCTTGGGTCTCGCTAAACTTATGCATCTTTTATAAGAAATTCTTGAAAAATCTTATAACAGTGGTTTTGAAGTCTATATCCAGTCATTTGTTTTCCTCCATTTCTTTCATTTGTGATGTATTGTTGTTGTTGTTGTTGTTTTTCCACATTTTCGCTGCTTCCTTGAGTTGGTAGAGTAGCTTTGTGTGCTAGGTGTCCTAAATGGCCCAGTAGCTCCGCCTCCCCAGTTTCCTGAGGTCGACTCTCTTGGTGCACCCCTTTGTGGAATGTATGTACAGCCTTGTTGTAGTTAAGTCTTGATTGTTGTTGGTATCACTTGGGGGAATTGACCTCCAAGCCAATTCGATATGAGAGTCAGCTGTGTTTATGCTAGGAGAAGTTCTGCACTGGAATCAGCCTTTTGATACAAGACTTGCAAGATTGTAAAAGCCTCTTTGCACAGCTTGGATGGAGCAGAATCTCAGGGCTGAGCTGACAACCTTGGCTTCCCATCAGCCCTGTCCTACACGGCCGTTGGGTCTTAGTGACCCTCAGTAATCATTGCAGCCCTCTCTGTGCACACTCACTCTTGCACACCTCCAGACCTTTTGCAGCTCCCCTGAGTTTCTGTGCACTGAACCCATATGAATCTGGGTCCCTAGAGTCTCACCCAAAACTGGGGTTCAGTGTAGTTGGAAGTGGAGTTCAGTGCAGTCGGGAGATTTGGTCTTTCTTGTTGATACTTAAATTTAGTATAGAATGTCTTCAACTTCCCCTCTGTCCTGATTCCCTTTGCTACAGTCATATTGGCCCCCTCTTTCCATTCCTTAAGTACCCCACATGCTCCTTCCTGGGCAGTGGCCATGTGGTTTCTTGCTGGGATGCCCACTGCCCACCAAACACAGACCATAGAGGGCCCACCCCTCACCTCCTTTAGGTCTTCACTCCCAGTTTACCTCTCAGTGATACCTTCTCTCCCTCCTGCCTCCAGAATGCCGCCCTCTGCCTCACAATTTGTATTCCCTGTCCAATATTTTTTCTGTATCATTGACACTTTCTAATCTATCATATTTTTACTAACATATCTTGCTTATTGTCTATCTCCCAAATTTGAATGTGAGCTATATGAATATGGGGGGTTGTGTTCATTACTGGATTTCCTGAATTTAGAACAGTACCTGGAGCACTGTGCATGCTTACTTCATGTTTTTTGAAAGAATGAGTGAGTGAAAGAATAAATGAATAAATGTGTGAGTGAATGAGTGAGGGAGTGATAACAGGGGCACCACCATAGAGACTGAGGAGAATGATGACCTGCTTAGATATGCCTTTGTAGAAAGGACTCTAGTTTCTTTCAACTCCTTAGCAATCATCACAGCTTTATTCTTTCTTTCAAAGCTTCCTCTTACATGCACACTAGTCTCCATTTTGGACTTATAGTTAATCGCTATTTTAACCCTTATGCCAAAACAAACAGAAAATCCCCTTTAATACATTTGGATCTTATCACTTATAAGGAGATACTGACATCCTCAGGCTTATTATCCAAGGCTATGTTGCTGATAGACCTTGACCTAGGACCAGGGTCACCTGATACCCAATCTCTCAACTAGATGCAGGTGAGAAAATGTGGAGACAGATGCCAATCTTCACTTTTCTCCAGATCTTCCCTGTTGTCTCAGCCACCACTTTCTTCCCTGGACTGTCTTCCATGTCACTGGGCTTTCTCCTTCCTTCCCTTTCATAGCCCTTTTCATCTCCCTCCACAACTTCTTATTCCTGTGCCTCTCTTAGCATTCTTCACCATTATCCTTCTACCCCCAGAAACCTATCCCTGGGTGACAGATAAATTCTAAGACTTTTTCAAGATTTCATTGCCAACTATAAGTAAATGACATTTTAAAATATCTATATATGTTTTATTTCAGAGGGGAAGGGAGAGGGAGAGAGAGAGAAACATCAATGATGAGAAAGAATCATTGATTGGCTGGAGCCCGAAACCCCCGCATGTGCCCTGACCATGAATTGGACCGTGACTTCTTGGTTCCAGGGTCAGTGCTCAACCACTGAGACACACTAGCTGGACTAAGTAAAAGACTTTAACTCTTTTACTTCTTGTCTCTTCCTCTCTCCTGGAATCCATGGGTCAATGTCTCAGGTTTTCAAATTCAATGAGTCCAGAGCCAAGTCTTTCCCTTTCTCCTTCCACTTCCCTCCTCCTGCGTGCTGCCTGGTTAACACCACTCTTCCCCACCCAATGTCCTTCCTGCTCTGTCACAAAACCTGTAAGGTCAGTCTCTTCAGTTGTCCCTCCCACCACTGTTCCTTCTTCACAGCCACTGTGTCCTCTTAGTCATAAGTGCAAGCTCCACCTGTTGCCTTCATCTCTTATCCCTGTTCCTGCCTCTAGTCTCACACATTTCCAGTCCACACCCATTCTTTTGTCAGGGTAAACATTCTTAACTGGAGACCATGTTGATGTCACTGCCTCAGAGCACCTGGAAACCTTCTCTTGTTTAATAGTCCAAGGTCTTTACCATAAGACTTTTCTTTAAGAATTTCATACAGCATTCCTATACCAGCCCCATCTGATCCTTGTAATTATTTCCCTCTTTTTGCATTTCCTTAGCAAATCATGCTTCATGTCTCCACGCCTTTCTACAAGCACCACCTATTGCCTGGAAACACCAGCTGCTCTCTTTCACTCAACAAATGCCGCATCGTCTTCCAAAACCCTGCTCACATTTCTCCAAGAACCTTTCTTCATGCTTTTCTACTGATCATCTCCACATATCACCTGGGATAGATCCACCTGGTAGAATGTGTAGCATTTCATTGTTTCGATTTAGTTAGTGCTTTTCTCCACATTTATCCATGTTCTCAACTCATTATATTTGTCAGTGAGTAGAACAAAGGTATACTCTCAAGACATATTTTTAATATAAAAGAATGAATTCCATAAATGCTTGCCTATAAAGTTTATTACATTCACATCACTACAAAAATTGTGTGCTTTTGTTCATCTCTAGCCAAGTCACTTGCTCTAAGATCATGTCTATAAGATTATGTGTATCCCATTTTTATCTTTATTTTTCTGTAATCACATAGTTAGACTTCCTGGCCTAGGTGACAATGCTCAGGTCCTCTCTGCTCATGTCCTTCCCCAGATGACCTGCACCTCTGTCTTTGCCATGGCCTATAAGAACAGAGTTGGACGACACTCCGGCTTCTGGGTCATTCCTGAGGTAAACAGCAGGCCTTCCTTTCAGAGCAGTAGCCCACTTGTATTTCCATATAATTACAATAATCTTGACAAAAGCCTTCGCTTTTCTTGCAGTTGACAACTTTAAAACCTGTTTCATAGTCTGTGTAAAGAAATAGCCAACATTAGTCTCTTAAGACCATCTCAAAAATGACTTTACACCGAAGGGCTATGGGTAGGATGGTGATAGATAGGAAAGAGATGTTTTTTGCATATGCTCTCCATGCAACCATTCTGAGAGTAGAAAAGGCAGAACCTTGATTTTGGCTTATATGTCACTTTCCTGATCCCTGGAAAATGAACAGCCAAATTAAAAGCAACTGGGAAGGCTAATGGTGATGGATGTGTTACAGGGCTAATATGACCCCTTGACTAGAAGGTTTTGCAAGTGACAGATAAGGACTCTCTGAGGCAAATTGGGAAGTGGTAGGGCCTCATAAAAAGTGTACAGCTGCAGTGGTCCCCTGGGAGAAGGACTGAGCCCTCCAAGTGTGGGAGGTGGGACATCTAGGCTAGGCCAAGTGAACAGGGGAGACAACGGGTAAAGTGTTAAATAATTGGAAAAAAAATTCCTCTCATTATAAGGGAATGCTTGGGTGACTATTTGGTCCCTTGACATGTGCCAAGTGACTTGAGTAATATGAACTTGATATTTTACTCCATAGTTCAAAGACTGAAATTATAAAAGATTAGTTTTTTTCATCGATGGCATATTTTGAGCATAACTGATAGATAAGAGGAAGGGGTGAGTGTTTAAAAATATAGATGAACATATTCCACAGGAAAGACTGTACCCTAAGAGTGCCCCATCCAACCAGAAACTCCACCACTCATTTGGGATTTGACCTTCACACCCTTCCAAGGTGAAGGGGAGTTGACCTCTTCCTGCCCTGACTTCTTTCTCCAGATTCAGTATAATTATTTGGCTAGACCAAAGAATCAACTGTTCGATCAATTAAAACTATCTTCTCATCACTTTGTTTTTTTATCAGCACTCTTTTAAGTAATACAAAATTCCAAATGTACACGATGTGATGTCCATTCATCCACGATGCCACCCACAATCCAGTTAATACAGGAACATCACCTCCCAAAATTTCCTTGTGTCCTTTAGCTTTTTTTTTTTATTGTGGTCTGACCACTCAACATAAGACCTACCACCTTAACCAATCTTTATAAATGGGAAATACCGCATTGTTAACTTGGAGGCCCCTGCTGTAAACCCATCTCTGGCATCTATTCATCTTGCCTAACTGAATCTATATATCCCAACATTTAGAACAGCCTCCATACACGAAGAGCTGTGTATGGATAACATTATTACTCACGGAAGATCCTACGCACAGGGTTACCATGTTGACTCCTGAGACATAAGGGTGAGGGCAGGTGAACTGGGTGCAGAAGGCTTACTTACCCACCAGTGAGTGGGTGAGTGGCACAAGGTAGCGCTTTCCTGGGTGGCGAACCCCCCGAGAGTCATTGCTTCCAGTTCTGAGGGCCTCATCCCTAGGTGCCATGGGGCCCTCGGTGCCTCCCTGGCTCACATGCCTGGCCCCGTACAGCCCTGTGTGAACACAGAGGAGAGTGTTCGGTCTCTGTCCAGCCGACCCCTAGAGTTTAAGCTTCTCCCAGATGCAGAGAGAGATGGTCCTCCTCTGTCAGGGGAAGACATGGGGGAAGGCAGACAGAGGAGTCAGGGCTGGAGCCTCCCTCCTGGGAAGCCTGGGCCATCGGTACAGCCAGTGCCTCTGGGCCGCCAGCCAGGAGACTTTCACCTAAAATCCCCACCAGAAAACGGGGGTCTCTCCACTTAGCCTGGACGCCCACTCCTGAGTGACCAGGGGGGACACCCTGGCCCCCTGGCCCAGGTCACAGCTCACGTTTACCTGGAAACAGCAGGACCACCAGGAGTAGGGCCCGTGGCCAGAGGAGATGTTCCATGTGGCCGAGGGACAGGGAGCCACAGGGCTTGGTGGGCTGGCAAGGCAGTAGTGCCCTTTATTGCTGAGTGGGGGGAGTGGCCTGTACTAGACAAGTGCTGCGTTCCAGAGTAATGTCCCAGTCACAGAGGACTCATGGGGACACTTTGTCCTCCCCTGCTGGCTAGACGAACACTAAGCCTGCTTCTCAGGAAGTAAATACCGTGCCTGAATGCCTTGTGTGGGCTGTGAATAAGAGCAGCATTAGCTGGTTTGGCTCAGTGGATAGAGCGTTGCCCTGTGAGCTGAAGGGTCTCAGGTGTGATTCCGGCCAAGGGTACATGCCTGTGTTGCAGGCTCGATCCCCAGTAGGGCATGTATTGGAGGCAGCTGATCAATGATTCTCATCATTGGTATTTCTCTCTCTCTCTTTCCCTCTCCCTTCCTCTCTGAAATCAATAAAGAAAAAAAATTTAAAAAAAAAAGAAAAGAAAAAAGAGCAGGGTTCCCTGGCCAGTTTAGCTCAGTGGATAGAGCGTTGGCCTGTGCACTGAAGGGTCCCAGGTTTGATTCTTGTCAGGGGGCACATGTCTGGGTTGTTGATCCCCATCAGGGGACATGTAGGAAACAACCAATCAATGATTCTCTCTCATCATTGATGTTTCTCTCTCTTCCTCTTCTTTCCTCTCTGAAATCAATACAAAATGAAAAAGGAAAAGTAGGTAAGGTAAGAGAAGAATAGCAGAAAGAGGGGGAAATATTCTGATGAATAATTCACCAAAATAAAGCAGAGTTGTCCTTGCTGGTTTGGCTCAGTGGATAGAGCACCAGATCCCAGGTTTTATTCTGGTCAGGTCGCATGCCCGAGTTGTGGGCTCAATTCCCAGTCGGCAGCCAATCCATGATTATCTCTCATCATAGATGTTTCTATCTCTCTCTCCCTCTTTCATCCTCTCTGAAATCAATAAAAATATATCTTTAAAAAAGTACACACACACACACACACACACACACACACACACCACACACACACACACACACACACACACACACACACACACACACTAGAGGACCGGTGCATGAAATTTGTGTATGTGGGGGAGGGATGTCCTTCAGCCCAACCTGCTTCCTCTCCAATCTGGGATTCCTTGAGGAATATCCGACTGCCCAGGTAGGATTGGGCCTTAACAGGCAGTCGGATATCCCTCTCACAATCCAGGACTGCTGGCTCCCAACTGCTCACCTGCCTGCCTTCCTGATTGGCCCTAACTGCTTCCCTGCCACCTGTTTGCCCCTAACTGCCCCCCTGTGGGCCTGGTCAGCCCTAACTGCCCTCCCCTGCAGGCCTGGGTTCCCCCCCTCAACTGCCCTACTCTGCAGGCCCAGTCACCCCCAACTTCTCTCCTCTGCTGGCCTGGTCATTCCTAACTGCCCTTCCTTGCAGTCCCAGTCCCTGCCAACTTCCCTCCCCTGCTAGCCATCTTGTGTCCACATGGAGACAGTCATCTTGTGTGTTCGAGTGATGGTCAATCTGTATATTACTCTTTTATTAGATAGGATAAAGGCTTGCTGCATGGGTGGGGGCCAGCTGGTTTGCCCTGAAGGGTATCCTGGATCAGGGTTAGTGTTCCCTTAGGATGTGTGGTGGCCTGAGCTAGGGGATTGTGGTGGTTTGCAGGCTGGCCACGCCCCCCGGTGAACCAAGTGGAGGCCCTGGTATCTGGGATTTATTTATCTTCTACAATAGAAATTTTATATCTTGGGACAGAGACAAGCCTTCTGCTCACTCAGTGGCAGCAGCTGTTGAAATTTGTTGCTTAAGCAGAGGCCTGCTGTTCTGAAAGCTTGTCTTTCTCCATTGCTAGAGGCAACCCAAGCTTCCCTCCTGCTCTCTCTTTGGCCATAGCCATCTTGTTTGGGTTAGTTTGCATACTTGCTCTGATTGGCTGGTGGTTGTGGCTGGTAGGTGTAGCAGAGGTATGGTCATTTTGCATATTACTTTTTTATTAGATAGGATATATATATATATATATATATATATATATATATATGGCAAGTGTTTTCATAAGCAACTCAGCTAAAGGGTTGTTCTTATTCATTAAAATCATTTGATCTAATGAGATGAAGAAATTGAGGCCCAAATAGTCACCTCTCATGTCCTGTCTGGATATGAAGGGAAAACAATCTTTGCAGATATTTCTGAAAAGAACAATCCACCCACAAGGAGCCGGTTCTGTGCTTTGATGGGCAAAGTCGGAGAGATTGTTAGGAGGCAGCTGGCATCACACCTACTCCAAAGGAATGATGTTCTGAGCTCCAGTTCTCGTCCACTAGCACTCTGTGTCCCAGAAAAACAATCAAGCCCTTTGACTGCCAAAAGCCACCTCACCTCCATCCAGATTGGGAGCGCAGCAGGACCCTTGCAGAGTATCTCATCTTTGCTTCCAGTTCTCCCTAAAAGGATGTTGTTTATGCACCTAATACTAGCATGGTTCTCCTCTAACTTCTCAGAGTGTGATATCTCAGGTCATTTAAACCAAGGAGAAGGGGGAGTAAGACAGTAGAGGCTGCGTGGCCAAGGAGATGCTTGAGGTGGTGTCCCTGCATCTCACACTTTGTTTTTCAGAAGGTGATGAACTCCACCTGGAGGCCAGGAAAGGAGGTGCTGACTTTTCACCCCTGCCTGGTTCCTCTTCCCAGAAGGACCTTGGTGTAGATCTGCTTCTCTCTCTCTCTCTCTCTCTCTCTCTCTCTCTCTCTCTCTCTCTCTCTCCCTGTCTCTCCTTCGAATAATTCAAAAGTGGAAAATGTCCTAACTCCATTCTTCTTTCTGTTGATTAACACGAGGCTAATTTCAAAGGTGTATTGGTCTTCCATTTCGAACTGCAGCCTTCAGATCCATCCCAGCCTTTAGAGAAAGAAGAGACAGCAATGCTTTTGAGTTCCCAAATGTGTACGCAGTGCATCAACTATGTCTTACTAATTCTGGAAACAATAAAGTAGAACAATCTGCCTTTTCTTCTTTTGCTATTAAGCCATGAAATTGAAAGAGTGCAATTTGTAAAATAGTGTGACTTTGTCCAGGCTGAGTGGAGCGGTCATTATGAACATGGCTATGTAAATTATACTTGAGGGGGAGGGGCTATTTCAGACACAGGTCCAATGGTGTTATCGGGGCCAGAAACCAACTGATGAGAGCGCTTTCGAAATATGAAAGCATTTGAACCCTCACTGGCTGTTGAGTTATATTATGAGCTGAGTGCTAGCTTTTTCCAGGTGTGGAAATGTCACTATGATTACATCTTTCTCTGGGTTATCTATTCCAAAGTATTTTCCGAGGAAGTGATAAGGTGTCTTGAGTATTCTTGGAAATAATCTAGGAGGAGGCTTGTCCAGGGAGGAACCTGGGTGGGTGAGGTGGCTGCAGGGAGATGGGCTGATCCACCCTATTTTGCCCAAAGGACACAGGTGGGCTTAACAGGTGGCAGTGGGTATGTCTGTTAGGAGGCACACAGTACCAGGCATGGTTCTCATTCACTGTAGTGGCCACTGACATTTACTGGGTAGACCAGTGATAGGCAAACTCATAGGTCAACAGAGCCAAATATCAACAGGATGATAGAAATTTCTTTTGAGAGCCGAAAACCTACTTCTGTGCATGGGCCACAAAGTTTTAATCGCACTGTACCTGCTCACCCACACTTGGCATTTTGCGGAAGAGCCACACTCAAGGGGCCAAAGAGCTGCGTGTGGCTCACGAGCCGCAGTTTGCTCAACACTGGGCTAGATTATTAGTCCCTTGGGTGTTTTCAAAATAGTGACATTCTCATTCTATCCTTACTTCATTCATCAGCTGGGCTACTTTTGCAGAGAGAAGCTTTTCATCATAAATCTGTTGGTCATCATGAAACAGTTTGGACAGGAAAGCCAGGAGAAAGATTCTATTACTCCCTTTTCTTAGGGGTAGTGCTGGATGCAACCCCCTAACACTGTCCCGGGGTATGTGCTCTCTGCTGCCACCTGAGATGCTCATAGACATGCACTTGAGTCAATCTTTTGGTGTGCACCCTTCTCACCATTCATCTTTTTCCTCCCCAGAAGCTGATGTTTTGCATTATAGTGTATACCGAACAAATTGCCTTAATATTGATTTATTTTCCAAAGCAAAGAACAAAACACATACACGACTGTTAAGCAAAACTGCTGATCAGAAAAACAACAATGTTAGCAAGATCATTTGCTATAACTCAGGCCAAAAACAAAACACATGATGTACATTGAGGCTGTGGCTGATTAGATAGATGTTAGTTAGGCTTTACAGTGCTGAGACTAAGTTAACCTGCATTGCTTCTTTTCACAGAGAGAAAAGCGATAGGGGGTCCAGATGCTGAGGTCCTGCTGTCTGCTGCTCTACTGCCCCAACTCTGCTGCCCCCGCTCTGTCTCTCAGCAAACCCTCTTTTCATGCCCAGCTCAGGGGCTGCACCTGTACTTTCTAGCTGTCAGCTTTCAAAAAGGGGAGGCTCTGAGGTCTGGCCGTCAGTTCATCTAAAGGCCAGACCCCAGTGGGCTTGAGTATTTCACAGGATTCAATGAGGTGCCATCCGTCCTTTCAAACAGCACGGGTTAGTGTTGGGGCAGACTCCAATTTTGAATTCTTGTCTCTTACAATTCCTCCTGCAGCGAGCAGTCCCATAGCCACATATCTTATCTGCATCAAGGTCACCTTTCACTGAAATAACAAAGTAAGTCAGTGTGATCAATGACACTAGAAAATAGGATGCAAGACATTGGCAGCAGGTTTTTGTGGGGAAAGACTGAAATGACATAGAGAATATGTGAGGTCCCCACGATACCTCTGGGTGCCTGGCCTGCCAGGAAGCACAGTACCTATACTGCTATTACAATAAAAGTCTAATGAGGCTTCTCATGAGAAGCCTGTTAGCCAGGAACTGGGATCCATAAAGTCAACTCAGTTCCTTAAACTGGATTCAAGGCATCTCATTCTAGGTGCAAAGATGACATTCCAGTCACAGTGTTGGTGATAGAACCAGTGTTCCCAATTTTGGGTTGTTACAAGGATAACATTCTTATTCATCTTACACAAATAATTATGTTGACATAAAAATAATGATAAATAATAATTTCCTAATTCTGGAAGCATCACGCAGGGAGAAAAAAATAAACATTTTGTTTTAGATATTTGCTCATCGGCAAATTTGAGTCCAGACTATGGATGCAGAGCAAATGCCTAGGCAGTAATTCAGTGTCTCCAATTCAAGGCATGGGAATCAAGATATTAATCTCAACAGGTAAGTCTCCAAGGCTCCTAGCTTGAGGCACCACTTTGCTAGGGCTGATCAGCAGCCCCTCAAGGTTGGATGAATGGATTACTCCCACACAGTTTCACTGTGAAAGAGAGGCTAAAGGACTGCCTGGCTAAAGTAACCAGGCAGCCTTGATTGCTTGCCTTGTTAGACTTTTATTGTAATCGCAGTTTGAGAATAAGTTTATCTTTAAGATAG
The DNA here is from genome assembly GCA_004026805.1 of Lasiurus borealis. Taxonomy (NCBI): domain Eukaryota; kingdom Metazoa; phylum Chordata; class Mammalia; order Chiroptera; family Vespertilionidae; genus Lasiurus; species Lasiurus borealis. The sequence continues at coordinate 38,974 of PVJN01000276.1, read as the reverse complement.
AATCAGTAGTGGAAGTAATCTTTGGAGGACACATGTGTTTATAGTGTTCTTTAAGCAAGGGCACCAAGGGATTAAGCATTAAGGATTCTAGTAAACACCCCGGGGTATGTACTTGCACAAACTTGTTTGGAAAGGTCAAGGAATAATTAGGGGCACCACTTTTGACACTCCCCTAAGTCTCCCCTAAGGCAAAATTCCAATCAACAGCACCTGTGGCCTTCCACACACTTTCCTTTTCTCAGAATGTCTTCCTTACAAACTTTCCAACCAAGTCTCTTGTGCTCCCCAACATGAGAGTTTTGGGTAAGTAGGTTATCTATCTATATTTATTATTAATATAACTATCTAAACTGATGGATATTTATTTATTTAGCTACCTATCTATATCTGTATTTATGGTTATGTTTACATCTCTATCTCTATCTCTATCATCTTTATCTATCTCAGCAGGTTGTTCATGGCTGATTTTCTGAGAGGAAGCTAGAAGTCTGTTGACTTATATACTCCAGGAGTCCCCCTTTAAAAGAAATATCAGATAGCTCTGGACAGTTTCCTTACCCAAACAAAACAAAAACATCAACAAAACCCCATAAAAAGAATCCAGGGACAGTTAAGGTTAGCTACACATATTCCCCATCTAGGTGAAGCATGTTACATATTGCTGAAAGTCAGCGACTCATGTTTATTGCAACATCTCCAGGTAGAGGTGGGGGGAGGAGAGGCTGCAGCTAGTCCTTTATGGTTTTCCAAGAAGCGTTTCCTTGATAATATTATCTTTCTTTTTATTGTTGGAACATGGCTGGAGTGTGAGGCAGCATTTCAGATCCCTCTGGCAGAGAGCAATGAGCTTTTCATTTTTCTGACAAGATTTCACCAATCTCCCTTTAAGCTTGAGGCATTTATCATCCAAAAACACACTTCCAGCTGAAACCGGTTTTGCTCAGTGGATAGAGCTTCAGTCTGCGGACTGAAGGGCCCCAGGTTTGATTCCGGTCAAGGGCATGTATCCTGGTTGCAGGCACATCCCCAGTAGCGGGTGTGCAGGAGGTGGCTGATTGATGTCTCTCTCTCATTGATGTTTCTAACTCTCTATCCTTCTCCCTTCTTCTCTGTAAAAAATCAATAAAATATATTTTAAAAACAACTCATTTCTGGCTACACAAGGGAAGGCCACTGGGGTCAGTTCTCTCAGCCATGCCTGGTTACCAGGCACAAGCAGGGAGGGAACTAGTTGGTGATAATTCTGTCCACATTGGCCTGGTGCCTCTCCTACAAGGAGAGGGCAGGGGAAGTGGTTTCTATCTGGTCTCAGAACAGGAAGCAGAGAAGTGGATCACAGTGTTGAGGAGCCTTTTGGAAACAGACACTATTGTTCTCTTATTAAAATCTGTTGGGTTTGGGGTTTTTTAAGTTTTTTAAGAATATATTTTTATTTATTTCAGAGAGAAAGGGAGAGGAAGAGAGAGATAGAAACATTAGTGATGAGTGTGAATCATAGATCAGCTACCTCCTGCATGCCCAATACTGGAGACAGAACCAACAATCCAGGCATGTGATCTGTCCAGGATTAGAACTGTGACCTCTTGGTTCATAGGTTGATGCTCAATCACTGAGCCATGCCGGCCATTATTAGCTTGTTCCTAAAAACATCTGCAGTAAGTAATTTCCCCAAAAGGCTATGAGCTGAGAGGAGAACCCTTCTGAGGTGAAAACAGAACAAATATAAAGAAGAAAGAAGTGTACTGACATGAAGAGACTCTTAGAGTCAGTCTGATTTCTTCTCCACCTCCATTCCTGTGTTCAAGAGCAGAAAGGGAAGCTGAGTGGGGTGCCCCATGTTTTCTCTTCACTAGTCTGCACAGTTCCTGACCTGAAGCCTGGATCAGTAGCAACCGTGAGAGCAGCCAGCTTCAAATTAAGGACAGACAACACATCAGAATCCCCACTGCAGAGCTGCCTCATTTGGATATTTGCAATGGTAGAGGGAGAAGGACACAGATTTCAATTCATGTTAACATACAGAATGGACAGGCACTAGCCAGAGGATGGGTGCTCCATGTGCTCTGGTCCTGCCCCTCATAGCATATAAGCTCATATGAGTAAACACCCCACATTTGAAGGACCAGGTAACTGTGGCTCCCACAGAAGGAGTCTGTACTCTGTTCTAAATTCTAAAGCATCTCAGGCTAAGGTGCTGGATTTCACTCTGACAATAGCTCTTGTATTGGGTTCAACTCTCAATAATGGACCTGGAAGAGAGGCCTCTGGGAAAAGGAAGAGCATTGGTGCCCACAGGCCCCTGCGAAATCCCAGAGACACCCGTGTAGAGGCTCATGCAATTCTGTTTGTGAACACCCAAGACATATCCTTAGCAAACGTTTATAGACTCAGATCACTTTATATCATACAATCTTCACGAGTGATGTGAAATGATACCTTGGACCGTGTCTGATGAGTGCGTCAAAGCCAGTGGGATAAACGACTCACTGAAGGCCCCAATCCCCATGTCTTTAATCCAGAATCTGTTTCCCCAGGCTTACTGCAAATCTCCTGACAGAGGTGCATGCATGGAGCCCTCTACTAGGCTCACTGGCATCTGGGGTACACATGGACTCATGGTGATTTCTGCAATGCCCCGAATTTGGTCTTTGGAACCGGGTAGAGTCTAGTCTTGGACTTTAAATTTGGAGAGGATCAGAATAGAGCCATTGGAGGTTCCAGAAGCAGGAAAAAGTTGTAAGCGTTCGTGTTTGGGAGAGAAAACGTCCTCTCCTTGTGGACAGAGTTAGTTTCAGAGCCTGGCTCAACCCTGTGCAACTGCAGAATTCAGCACCTGCTTAGCCACCCAGAACCTCACTGTCTGCTCCTGCAAAGGAAGTCAAATGTTCCTTCCCAACCAAAACTGATGCTTGGGACGTCCCTGAGTTAAATCGGGGCAGAGTTCCTGTAAGGCCGTGGCATTGCAGAGTTAAAAGCATGTCAACATGTGGCATTGTTGTCACACGGTCCCGCTGTGTAGCTTGTGTTTCAGGCACTGCAGCTGGTTTTACTCTTCACTCAATGGCAGGAACCTCTAAGCTCCATTCCTTTTGATTTCCAGCTCTTCTTTCTTATCCGTTTTCCTCTCTCTCACAACCATGTTTTAAAAGACCCATGCTTTTCTTTCTTTTTGCAAATTTTTCTTTTGGCTAGTGAGCATGAGACTAGTGGTTAAGGGGCACCTCTCCTGGAATATCTGTGTTTCTATAGATCTGTGATACTCCATCCCAGATAATAATGGAAAAGGCAAAGCATTTTTAGAAAAAGCATGAGGGAATGTCACCTCTTGAAGCCAGTGGTTCTCTGCATGGTCATGGCACCCCCGGCACCCTTATTTTCCAGAGTTGACCTTGGGCACCTCCTCCCCCAAGCCAGCCTGTCTGTGGTCCACCTCCCAAAATGCCCATCATGCAAAGGGGCTCATGTTACCTGGTGCCAGAAAGAGGAAAAGAGCCAGGAAAACTAGGATCGTCTTCATGACTTGCCGAGTATTAAGAGACAAGCTCGGCACCCATGACAAAATTAAGAAAATACCCATATTTATGCGTTTTTCTAGTCCCAACCCAATCTTGATCCCTGGGGCGTGAAGAACCGCCTTTGCGCTCCACTGCACCAGGCCCACATGCCTCGGTGGGTGTCAGCCTGCAGCTTGTCTGGCTGTTGTTTTTACTCTGGAAAATTTCCAAGGAAGAAAATGGGATGTCTAGAGGGCACAACAGGTGTGCACTGAAGACCAAACCTCTTTATCCACCCATCTCCAGAACCAGACTGCACATTGTGTATTTTTTACAGCAGTGCATCTCCTGGTGAATCATTCTGGGTGAAGTTGTTGACCGCATTGGTTTTAGTCTCTCCGCTCACGATGTAAGGCATGTCACACTTCCTGGAGCCCATCAGCCCATGGTGCCCACTTCCCAGACCTCCCTCCACTCCCAGGCCCCAGTTCTGCCCCATGGAGGAGCTGAGTCTCCACTCCTGGGAAGAATCTCTGGAATGACTCCATGTTCCCCTCCCGAGGCCCATGCCCAGCTGTGCTGATGTGAACCCCAGTGGATTATGCCCTCAGGGTGGCCAGACCTGCATGTTAAAGTCCTGGCGCCTTCCCTGGGGGATCAGCAGGCTTGCACAGCCAGGGAGGCTTATGTGGCACACCAGAGCTGCCAAAAACGTTTCTAATCCCTCCCTGAGGGTCTGTCACTGCTCTTGCCATCCTGGAGAGGCCTGGAATATGTGACCAGCTTCCCAAGGGTCCTCCAGGTTTTGCATCATAGCCCACAGCCCCGTGCCCGTCCGCCATTACCAAAGAGCGTTGTCCCTGGCGCACCTGAGCGTGTCTAAATGTGTGAGGTCCCCTCTTCTACCCATTCCCAGCAAACGGTGCTCCGCCTGCCAGACCTGAAGAAGGTGTCCTGCGGGGCGTCGCAGGACCAGGAAACGCTTCTGCAGGCCCCTGAACCCTCTGCTGGTCCAGCAGCGCCAGTGCAGTTCCGCCCTCCCTCAGTCTTCCGTGGAGAAGGCAGAGTCAGGTGCCTGGACTCTCTCAGTTCTGGGGAGACCCGAGGGTTTGTGGAGTGTGGGGAGAAACATCCTGCTAGGTGTGCTGTCTGTGAGAATGCAGGGACTTGGGTGGTGGTGTTAGGTGGGTGAGGACGGAGGAGAAGGGGCGTGTTCCTGGATGCATCCAGACCACTCCACCAACGAGTGAGCGTGGGAGACCGCGGATGTCGTCCCGGGAGCACAAGGTCGGCGGCCAGGACTCCTGGCCAGTGACCTCCATCAGGGAGATTCGCCGTGGCTATTTTCTCGGGTCTCGGGCCTGGGTGTGCTATGTGTTGCTCAGTGAGAGTGATCACATCCACAGAACACTGACCTCCTTGTGAAGGCGTTGTGAGAACAGCCACACGTAGCACATGTTATGTTACGGACGACCCCTGTGCCTGTCCTAGATCCCCCGCGTCCCACTCCCACCAAGGAGTGGCCAACAAGGAGAGAAACCCTTTCCCCAAGAGTAGGTTATCCAGAGCCACAAGCCCAAGTGCCCACTGGACCCCTTTCCGCCGCAAGGCTGTGGGGAGCACCCCGTCTGCCTCCTCTAGCCTGGGCCCTCCGGCTCCAGCCTCTGCCTCCATTGCCTCCCAGGCCAGCTTCGGGGTGTCTGCGTCTCAGTCTCCCTCCCCTTCTCTTGGAGGAACGCAGGCAGCGGGGGCAGAGTCCAACCTCAGTGGAGGACGACCTTGTCTGGACAAAGTGCTCCAGTAAATCCCAACAGAAGGGTGTGCCCAGTCGCCAGGGGGAAGGAGCGTCCACACCCTAAACTTGATTGGATGAAGCCTGGGGGCTGCTGATTGGTGGAGCTCCTGGCGCCTCCCACCATGCTGTGCGTATAAAAGGGCAGTTGCGCCAGGCAGCGGTGTCATTCCAAGACCTTCTCAGCCCAAGACGCTTCGACGCTTCGTTCTCCAAGGAGCTTCTGGGAGGAGAGATCTCGACAACACCCATTCCATTCCACCACATGGAGGCCGCTTCTGTGCATCATCGTGAAGGTGAGTCTCAGCTCCAACCCGTCCCAAGGCCCGAATCCTTCGGATTCGGTGCAGGTGAGAGGGAAATCCACCGGGGACCCCGTGGTCCTCAGCCACCGCCGCCGCCCCGGGAGAGCGGGTGCGTTTCGCGGGACCCACTGGCTTCCGCCACCAACACCGCTCAGAACGGGAGCTGGAGCCCGGGGATCCCCCGCTCCGTGGGAGCCGGGCTCCAGAACCTGGGCAACACCTGCTACGCGAACGCGGCCCTGCAGTGCCTCAGCTACACGCCGCCCCTGGCCGCCTACCTGCTGTCCCGCCGGCACTCTGCGGTGTGCGGGCAGCCGGCGCCCTGCGCCCTGTGCGCCCTGCAGGCCCACGTGACCCGCGCCCTCCTGCACCCCGGGGACGTCATCGTCCCCGAGGGGCAGCTGCTGGCGGGCTTCCACGCGTACCGGCAGGAGGACGCCCACGAGTTCCTCCTGTTCACGCTGGACGCCCTGCAGAGCGCCTGCGAGCGGCGGCAGCGGACGCCCTGCTCCGCGGGGGACGCCACCCTCGTGCGCCGGCTCTTTGGCGGCCACTGGCGCTCTCGCATCCAGTGCCTGCGCTGCCAGCGCGTGTCGGACACGCTGGACCCTTTCCTGGACATCGGCCTCGACGTCCAGGCGGCGCCCAGCGTGACCGAGGCCCTGGAGCAGCTGGTGCGGCCGGAGCGGCTGGACGGGGACTGCTACCAGTGCGTCGGGTGCCTCCAGAGGGTGCCGGCCACCAAGACCTTGCGCGTGCACGCTGCGCCCCGGGTGCTGACCCTGGTGCTGAAGCGGTTCTCGGCGCTGGAGGAAGATGCCAAGGTGGAGAGGCAGGTGAGCTACCCGGACCTCCTGGACCTGCGGCCCTACCTGTGCGCAGGCGCGGGCCCGCGGCGGTACCGGCTCTACGCGGTGCTGGTCCACGCGGGCAGCTCCCGCCACAGCGGCCACTACTTCTGCTACGTCCGAGCCGGCGGCAGGTGGTTCGAGATGGACGACGCCCGGGTGACCGCCCGCGACGCCTCCGTGGCCCTGAGCCAGCGCGCCTACCTGCTCTTCTACGTCCAGACCGGTGAGCCGGGAGGGGGAGGGGACGGCGGGGAACCCCGGTGCCCCGGGACCGAGCCCAAGGTCCCGGCGTCCACCCCATGGGGGCCCCAGAGAGCCCCCAACTTCACGGCCCCGGGTTCCCAGGAACCCGCTCAAAAGGCGCCCGTCAAGCACACCAGCTTAGAGCAGCGGCCCCGGCTCCAGGAGCCGGCCCGCCCGCAGCCTCAGCTCAGCCTCAGGGAGGGGGAGCGTGCCCTGCCCGCCGCCTCCGGAGCAGCCGTCCTCACCCAGCAGTCCCGGAGCGGCGGGGGCCATCCCGCCGCGGACGTCCTCCCCGGGGGGGCCAAGGGCACTGGCCAAGGCTCTCGTCCCTCGGGGGGAGCCAAGACCAACAGGAGGAAAAGGAAGAAGAAGCGGAACAGGTCAGTGCCCGCGCGCCAGTGATGTCAGCAGCAGGAGGCCCAGGAGCCTGCGGGAGAGCCTTGGGCTGAGCGCTGGGTGGGGAAAACGGGGGGAGGGTTAAAGGGGGAGATTTTCCAGGGTGCCGGGTCAAGGTCAGGGGCGGGTGGTACAAGGACTCCGTGGTTTTGGCAAAGTTGGATCCTCCGGAACCCACGTATCACTGCAACTGAGTCGACATGCCCGTATTCCAGATGCCAAAACTGAGGCTCAGAGGAGGGGAGCCAAGGTTCCTACCTCCAACTCACCTTCCCCTCTAGGCCACCCAGTTTGCAGGCAGCTCCCCCAGCTGCCGCCTGACTGACATGGTGGAAGAGGAAGAAGAGAGGAATTAGGAGAAGAATCTCAAAAACATAAACTAGGATTAAAAAACAGCGTGGAGTCAATGGATGCTACAAGAATATGCTCCCAGCAACAAACTGCTGGACCACCAAAATAGAGAAAAACGTCCTGAATAACCAACGGAACCCTCACAGGGGAGAACACTAGTACCCACGGACCCCAAGTCACCGTTAGGGGGGACGAGGTAGAAAAGGTCTGGCAGGGCACCCACAAGACATCAACTGAGTTCCCAAAAATAGCTCCTCTGAAAGGTTGCCACTGGAAAACTGACATCCAATTTGCAAGCTTCCCCCTCCCCCTATCGGTCTCTTGGGGTCCGTGGCTACCAGTGCTCTCTCCTGTGAGGTTTCCGTCGGCCATTCAGGATGCATTTCTGTATTTTATGGTTCATACACATCTGTTCCTGGGAGCATGTCCCTGTAGCATACATTTACTGCACCACTAAACTGAAGAAGATATCCACATAACATCCGGCTGTGAAAAGCAGTGGGTGCTGTCTGCCAAGGAGTAATAGTTCAAAAATCAAGCACCCTCTTAAAGAGCCAACACGGAAAATTCCCTGGGCCTTTCGGATATCCTCCGTCTCCCGCTCCCACCAAGGAGTGACCAACAAGGGGAGAAAGCCTTTCCTCTAAAGTCCGGATGCCAGAGCCTCAAACCCAAGTCCCTGTGGGACCCATTTCCATCCCAGGGCTCCTGGGAGCACCCCGCCTGCCTCCCTCATCCCGGGCGTTCGCTACAGCCTCTGCCTCCCAAGGCCTCCCAGGCCAGCTTCAGGACGTCTGAATCTCCCTCTCCCTCCCTTTTTCTTGGAGGAACACAGGCATGGGTGCGGAGTCCATCCTCTGTGCAGGAGGAACTTCTCTGGAGGAAGTCCTCCCGTTAATTCCTCCTCCCACACCCTCCCCTCCTCACACACAGACACTGAAGGGTGTGCCCGGTCGCCCAGGGGCAGGAGCGCCCACACCCAAAACTTGATTGAATGAAGCCTGGGGGCCGCTGATTGGTGGAGCTCCTGGCGCCTCCCACCATGCTGTGCGTATAAAAGGGCAGTTGCGCCAGGCAGCGGTGTCATTCGAAGACCTTCTCAGCCCAAGACGCTTCAACGCTTCGTTCTCCGAGGAGCTTCTGGGAGGAGAGATCTCGACAAGACCCATTCCGTTCTGCTACATGGAGGCCGCTTCTGTGCATCATCTGGAAGGTGAGACTCGGCTCCAGCACCTCCGGAGGCCCGAATCTTTCGATTCGGTGAAGGAGGAAGGGAAGGCCACCAGGGACCCCAAGGTCCTCAGCCTCCACCGCGGCTGATGCCCCGGGAGAGCGGTTGCATCCAGCGGGGCCCACTGCCTCCCACCGCCACCACCCCTCCGAACGGGAGCTGGAGCCCGGGGATCCCCCGCTCCGTGGGAGCCGGGCTCCAGAACCTGGGCAACACCTGCTACGCGAACGCGGCCCTGCAGTGCCTCAGCTACACGCCGCCCCTGGCCGCCTACCTGCTGTCCCGCCGGCACTCGGCGGTCTGCGGGCAGCCGGCGCCCTGCGCCCTGTGCGCCCTGCAGGCCCACGTGACCCGCGCCCTCCTGCACCCCGGGGACGTCATCGTCCCCGAGGGGCAGCTGCTGGCGGGCTTCCACGCGTACCGGCAGGAGGACGCCCACGAGTTCCTCCTGTTCACTCTGGACGCTCTGCAGCGCGCCTGCGAGCGGGAGCGGCCACCCTGCTCCGCGGAGGACGCCACCCTCGTGCGCCGGCTCTTTGGCGGCCACTGGCGCTCTCGCATCCAGTGCCTGCGCTGCCAGCGCGTGTCGGACACGCTGGACCCTTTCCTGGACATCGGCCTCGACGTCCAGGCGGCGCCCAGCGTGACCGAGGCCCTGGAGCAGCTGGTGCGGCCGGAGCGGCTGGACGGGGACTGCTACCAGTGCGGCGGGTGCCTCCAGAGGGTGCCGGCCACCAAGACCTTGCGCGTGCACGCTGCGCCCCGGGTGCTGACCCTGGTGCTGAAGCGGTTCTCGGCGCTGGAGGAAGATGCCAAGGTGGAGAGGCACGTGCGCTACCCGGACCTCCTGTACCTGCGGCCCTACCTGTGCGCGGACGCGCTCCCGCGGCGGTACCGGCTCTACGCGGTGCTGGTCCACGCCGGCAGCTCCCGCCACAGCGGCCACTACTTCTGCTACGTCCGAGCCGGCGGCAGGTGGTTCGAGATGGACGACGCCCAGGTAACCGCCCGCGACGCCTCCGTGGCCCTGAGCCAGCGCGCCTACCTGCTCTTCTACGTCCAGACCGGTGAGCCGGGAGGGGGAGGGGACGGCGGGGAACCCCGGTGCCCCGGGACCGAGCCCAAGGTCCCGGCGTCCACCCCATGGGGGCCCCAGAGAGCCCCCAACTTCACGGGCCCGGGGTCCCAGGAACCCGCGCAAAAGGCACCCGTCAAGCACACCAGCTTAGAGCAGCGGCCCCGGCTCCAGGAGCCGGCCCGCCCGCAGCCTCAGCTCAGCCTCAGGGAGGTGGAGCGTGCCCTGCCCGCCGCCTCCGGAGCAGCCGTCCTCACCCAGCAGTCCCTGAGCGGCGGGGGCCATCCCGCCGCGGACGTCCTCCCCGGGTGGGCCAAGGGCACTGGCCAAGGCCCTCGTCCCTCGGGGGGAGCCAAGACCAACAAGAGGAGAAGGAAGAAGAAGCGGAACAGGTCAGTGCCCGCGTGCCAGTGATGTCAGCAGCAGGAGGCCCAGGAGCCTGCGGGAGAGCCTTGGGCTGCGCGCTGGGTGGGGAAAACGGAGGGAGGGTTAAAGGGGAGACTTTCCAGGGTGCCGGGTCAAGGTCAGGGGCGGGTGGTACAAGGACTCCGTGGTTTTGGCAAAGTTGGATCCTCTGGAACCCACGTATCACTGCAACTGAGTCGACATGCCCGTATTTCAGATGCCAAAACTGAGGCTCAGAGGAGGGGAGCCGAGGTTCCTATCCCCAACTCACCTCTCCCTCCACTCCACCAGCTCGCAGGCAGCTCCCTCAGCTGCCGCCTGGTGGCCGTGGTGGAAGAGGACTGAGTTAGGATTTATGAGAAGAATCTAAAAACACACACTAGGATTAAAAAACGGCGGTGGAGTCAATGGATGCTACATGGACATGCTCCCAGGAACAAACTGGTGTGACCACCAAAATACAGAAAAACGTCCTGAATAACCGACGGCAACCTCAAAGGAGAGAATACTGGTAGCCACAGACCCCAAGAGACCGGTAGGAAGAGGGGGCAGCTTGGGAATTGGATGTCAGAGTTTTACAGTGGCAACCCTCTCAGAGGAGGTATGTTTCTGGGACCTCAGCTGATGTCTTGTGGGTGCCCAGCCAGACCTTTTGCACCTTGTCCCTTCTATCGGTGTCTTGGGTCTGTTCCTGGGAGCATGTCCGTGCAGCATCCATTTACTCCTCCACTAAACTGAAAAAGATACCCACATAACATCCAGCTGTGAAAAGCATTGGGTGCTGTCTGCCAAGGAGTAATAGCTCAAAAGTCAACCACCCTCTTAAAGACCCAACACTGAAAATTCCAGACCCCAATACACATCTAGGAGGGACGAGGTGCAAAAGGTCTAAATTTATCCTTTTTTTTTAAGAAGTTCTTAAAAAAGCATATTACCTTGGTTATGAAGTCTATATCCATTCATTTGTCCTCCATTTCTTTTGTTGTTGTTGTTGTTCTTTTGTCTCCACATTTTTGCTGCTTCCCTGAGTTGGTAGAGTAGGTTTTTGTGCTAGGTGTCCTATATGGCGCAGTAGCTCTATCTCCCCTGAAACCTGAAGAGGACACTCTTTGTGCACCCTTTTGTGGACTGTGTGTACAGTCTTGTTGTTTATTCTTGATTGTTGTTGGTATCACTTGGGGGAGTTGGCCTCCAAGCCAATTGTTTGCGAGGATCAGCTATGTCTGTGCCCATGGAACTTCTGTTCTTAACTCAGCCTTAAGACTTGTAAGATTGCAATATTGTCTGTGCTGGTTTTGGATGTGGAGTCTCAGGGATGAGCAGACAGCCGCCCGTCTTCTCTATGAGTGTGTCTCTTTACCTCAGCTCCTCTGAGCCTTTGTGCCTCCCTCTCTTACTTCTAGTTGTAGAATTTTCACTCAGCCAGATTTACTGTGGTTCCTGATGGTGTCCATTCTGTTTTTTAGTTGTAATTTTGAAATTGTTGTGTGAGTTAGCAGTTTAGGTGTTCACCTATGTCGCCATCTTGGTTTCTGGCAACATTTTTAATGATTTCTTGTAAGTCTTGTGGCAGTGTCTCTGTTGCTAATATTTGCCAATGAATCATACAATGAGTTCAGATGACTTTTGGTGAAGTATTTAATACCAAATGTTGAAATCCAGATCAACCTCATAGCCTGGCTGGAGCACCATCTGTGCAAACAGCACAAACCTTTTCCCAAGAGATATTAAGTTCTTTCAGAAATGAGCCAATAGTGTAAAATACATCTTGTGCAGTAGTTGTCATTTTAAGAGGTTTTCCAAAAGCAAACTCATATTTAAAGTGGTCATCATTAATATACCTTACATAAACAGTAACTGAACAGTTTGCAAAATCTGTAGATTCATCAAGCTGGATATTAAATATTGGAAGTGGATCAGATTTAATTTCCTGGATTACCTGTTTAAGAATGTCAGCAGATATGTCATCTATGCTTCTGCGGACAGTGTTGTTAGATAAGGAAATTGTACCCTCTTTTGTAACAAAATCGTCTCCTATCATAACTTTAACGATGTCTTTGGCTGCTGGAAACAGTGAATCCTCAGCAATGGAATAATATTGCATACCTCTGGTGATTCTGAGTGCCACCAAATATGAAGTTTCAATGTTTTGTTTATGGTAGTTTCCACTAGTGTCAATTCTGGCTTTACTGAGTTCACCATCTTTTCTTCAAAAGTAGTTGGTATCCTGGCAGGCAAAGCTTGGATGCTTGCTATCAGAATGACATTTTAGTTTTTTTGGTTTATAATAGATTCAGCTGATAGAACTTCACTACAAATAATACATTGTGGTTTCTCAATTCCTGCTGTAATTATTGGTGTAAAATCATTCTGTAAAATATCCTCGCTATATCTAATTTTTTAATGTTCTTCTCTACATGATCAATTGTCATGGGATGGTTTTCTTCCACAACTAATATCTAACAATAACTTTAATAATACAAATGATGATACATGGCATAGTTCAGTTAATATAGTTTGCTAAAGTCTTCTTTGATTTACTATTCTCTGTGTTGTGTTTTTTTTTTTAAATACCTGTTACTATAACAAGGGGGCAGTATTCACATCAACCACCTTGTCCCAATCAGCATCCAGATGAAGTCCCCATGGCATGGATTTTTTTTGCAGTAGTTGATGATCTTACATTACATGATTTTACATTTACCCAGTAATTGTAATTAATGAATTGTTGTTTTACCTCCAATACTGCTGCTTTTAATATAGTAGCTTCTTTCAACACAGCAGCTGCTTTCTACACAGCAGCTGTTCTGTACACTTGTGTGACCGTTCTGCATAAGTACATTAAGGCACCAACCCTGTCAGATATACCTGTATTTGTACGAGGTATATATGATGGGATTGGCACAATGATGTCATCATGCCAGGTACTCATATGTGGGCATATCTGCATGTGGGTGGGTGGAACTTGACTCTGAGTCTTGTAGTGAGCCCCAGACTCTGACAGGAGGAAGGTTTTAATGTACATTTTACTAATCTTCTTTCATCTCTGACTCTTCTATTATAGAGAAAGGGTATACAGCAAGGTTCAATTATTTTCTCTAACTCCCTTTTTAAATGCACGAATCTTGTGCACTGGGTCACTAATACGTATATTGAACCATAGATGTGTGCAGTATCATCAGTTACTTACTTGAAGGAAAATATAAGCATTTATACTATAAAGCCACTGTATATGTAAGCTTTATGCTTACATTCAAATAAATCAGAAAATAAGGGATGCTTGGTCTTAGCACCTTTCTACAGGTTTATTTTATCTGTAATTCTGAAAGAGATAGAAACTGAGATCAAGCACAACCAAATGAGCTACAAGAACACGTTTTGAAATCACCGTGTTTCAACATCAAAGTATGAACTATAATCTTGTCTTTAGGGTAAATTTTGTTAACAATTTACAGAGTAGGAGAAAAAAGTACTCATTAATAATAGCCTAATGTCACAGAAGTAACTTGAAAAACTAGGAAGCAATAATGGAATTTACTACCCTGTTTTCCCGTAAGTAATTTATCCCCCGAAAATAAGACCTCTTCGATAATAAGGCCTCCCCAGAACATAAGCCCTCCCTGGAATATAAATCCCCCAAAACTACTGTAAGACGTCTGACTCCTAATGTAAAGAGACATTGCACTGCCTGAACAGCTCCAGCTGCGCTGCGGCCAATCAGTGAGCTGGTTTGTGATGACAACTACTACCATATCCTATCATATACAGGTAATAAATTTCCTTTTTTTTCTTATGTTCAACCATAAATGTGTACCTTATTCTTTTTCATGAAAAAATAAGACACCCCTTGAATATAAGACCTAGTTCATTTTTGCTAGCAAAAATTAATATAAGACATTGTTTTATTTCCAGGGAAACAGGGTAAGATTCTGGAAGGGGTGACTCATTTTTATGCTGCTAAATTCAATTCGACAAATTGTCCTTCTGTAACCCAAATTCATCTTTTGCAAACAAATTCAGCATTTCCAAAATAAGTTCGCTTTTTACAGTTGTAATTTCCCTTTTGTAAAATGAATACACAATTTGCAAAGCAAGTTCCCCTTTTGAAAAGCAAAGTAAAATTTGATAAACAAATTATCCATTTCCACAGCAAAATAACCTTTTCCATTCTGATATTGAACCCAACCCCAACCCTGATCATGAACCCTCACCCTAAAACTAACAACAAACCCAGCCCTAGCCTTGAACTCTGTCTCTTCACCATACTCAAACTTATATTTTTAAAAGTGAATAGAATCCATAGCTGATGAGGTTCACTTGTTAGAGCATTGGCTTGCCAGACATATTTCCACTCCATAGTTTTTTTTTTTTAAAAATGGAACAAATGAACATAGTAGCCAGAGTGGACCAGTCACTTTAAGGCAGTGGTTCTCAACCTTTGGGTTGCCTAAGACCATCGGAAAACACATATTGGTCTTGGGAATCGAAACACTGCTCTTTTATACAGATGTCTCCAGGTGGGTTCAGCCACATGCAGAAATGCCCACATACGAGTACCCGGCGTGACGACATCATTTTGCACCTTCAAAATTGAGTGATACCCAGACCCAGCCACGCCCTTCTCCATTGTGCTAGATCCAAGATCCTGCCAGTTCTACCCTTGTCAAGCCCTGCCAGGCAGGTGACGTAGCCTCAGATCCCCTGGCCTGGCTCCAAGATGGGGGGCATGGCCTAAGGTCTCCGGCTCTGTCCAGCCCTGTATGAGATGCTCTATCAAATCCCATTGGGTGGAGGGCATGGCATGAGTCCCCTTTCAACCCACACCAGGCAGGGGAGCTCAGCCTCAGGTCTCCCGTTAAGCCCCTGCTGAATGGGGAGCATGGCCTAAGGTACCCTGTCAAGTCCAGCCAGGCAATGGAGTGCATCTTCAGGTCCCCTTGCCCAGTGTTGGCCCAGTGCTGGGGCAGGTTCACAGCCTGAGTTGCCCCATCAAGTGCCAGCCAGTGGTGCAGTTTGAGGTTGCCCATCCTGGTGCTGGGGTGGGGGGAGCACTTTAATGTCCTCTACCCAGCACCAGGACTGGAAGTGCACTTTGAGATCCTCTGTAGGCTCTGTAGGTCCCTGCTGATTGCTCATTGCTTATTAAGGCTCTTTATGGGAACTTGGCCTCTGCTGTGGGTAGAGCCATCTTTGTCTGTGAGTGCAGCCATCTTGTGAATTGATGGTCAGGAATGATGGTCAATTAGCATGTGGCCTATTTATTTATTTTTAATATATTTTAAATTTTTTATTGATTTTTTTACATAGAGGAAGGGATAGTGATAGAGGGGTGGAAACATTGATGAGAAAGAAACATCTATCAGCTGCCTCTTTCACACCACCTACTGGGGATGTTCCTGCAACAAACATACATGCTCTATACAGCTATGGAACCTGGGAACTTTCAGTTTCCACACCAATGCTCTATTCACTGAGCCAGAACAGATTCGGCAAATTCCCTATTTATTAGATAGGATTACTGTAGCCTTCAAACGATGTTGTCTGGCCGAAAATGTTTTGGCTCAGTGGATAGAGCATCAGCCTGTGGACTGAGTGGTCCCAGGTTCGATTCCCTTTTTTGGGGTTTGCAGGAGGCAGCTGATCGATGTTTCTCTCTCATTGATGTTTCTAACTCTCTATCTCTCCCTTCCTCTCTGTAAAAAAAAATAATAATAATAAGTCAATTAAATATATTATTTTTTTTAAAAAAAAGATGCTGTCTGCCAATTTCTGTGCAAAAATAATCCTCTGCTGACCTCCTGTGGCCTGTTTAAGGAATAACATAATGAGGTTGTATCCATGGTGCTGAAATTATAGCCAAAGCCTTTTAAACAGGACCGAAAATTCTATTCAGATAAAAAAGAAGCCTACACAGGTTTGGCTCAATGGATAGAGCATCTGCCTGCAGACTGAAAGGTCCCAGGTTCTAATCTGGTCATGGTTGTGTACCTTGGATGTGGGCACATTCCCTTTAGATGTCCTGCAGGAGGCGGCTGTATAATGTATCTCTTTCATCAATGTTTATAATTTTCTATCCCTCTCCTTTCCTCTCTGAAAAATCATTAAAATATTTATTTAAAAAAAGAAAAACCCACAAAATCAACAGGGCTTTTCATGGTGGCAATCATTCCGTCCCTGGATCCATCGAAATCATGGCTGCGGGTTTTTCAACTCTTTCCACTACAACCCTGCAAAGGCAAGCCCCAGAGACTGCTATGCTGATTTTCCTTTAAGTTGACCATTATCCTGCCTAATGTTCCTTAGTTCCTCTTTTAACTAGAGGGTAGGGAGTGAGTGTATATCTTGCAAGCCAATGCTCTAAACAGTGAGCAACACCAGCTAGAGATTCTATTCCCTATTAAAATATAAATTTGAACTGGGTCAGGGGTCAGAACTAATGTTTTTGGGTGGGGCTATGGCTTGTTTGGGCTTAGGGTTTTAGGGCAAGGTGTCAGGTTCGGGGCCATGAGTCAGGGTGAGGCTCAGGGTCAGAAGTGCAAAGAATGAATTTGCTTTGCAAAAGGTGAATTTGAATGGTTGTATTTCAGCAGCATGAAAATGAGTCTATCTTTCCCGGATCTCATTAAATTCAAACATTGCTTCCTATGTTTTCATGTTATTTCAGTGATAGTAGGCTATTATTATTGAGTGTTTTTTTCACTCTTAGTAAGTTATTTGTAAACACATTGGTGTTCTTACTCAAAGGTTAATGTTAAACACATTGTTTAAACAGAGTCGTTTTGAAAATTTTTTTTTTTTTACTCCCAGCTTTGCTGGATATCTATTCTTTTCTCTTTTAGCTTGAAAGATAAAATAATCCTGTAGAAATGTGCTAAAAACAAGTATCCCTTATGAGAATGTAAACATACAGCAGAGTTATATACTGATTATATAGTATAAATATTTTTATTCTCCTTGAAGCACATTAATGATTATACAGTGCATGTCTATGGATTGATAATACTATGTTAGAACTGAAAGAGCTCTCGCTGACAAACGAATCCTTCACAAAAATCCATTCTCTGCTGCCCTCCTGTGGCCATTTAAGGAATAACACACTTTGCCTCTGTCCCTGGCAATGGAATTCCAGCTAAAGCCCTGTGAAAGCCACCAGAAAATCTACCCAGAAGAAAACCCTTAGAAAATCATCAAGGCTGGCCAGGGCGACAAACATTCCATCCCTGGAAGGACCAAAATCACGGTTCTGGGTTCATCTCTTCCCTGTCCAGCCCTGCAAAGGGAGGCCATTGTCTGCTGCAATATATCTGGAACCCTTCCTATACGTAGAAGCCACCGTTATTGAGGCGGCCACTCCCTACAGAGAGGTGCTGGAATATCCTCAAAACTGCAGCGTACTCGCAAGAGGCTGCCAGTAATGACGATATTCGTACTGCTGAGGCCTTCACTAACCATCTAGCCAGGACAGGTCAGGTGGACTTTACTGAGGCAGCCAGTACATTGGAGACCACCTTTCCTGAGGCAGCCAGTAACCTGCAGTCTGCTACCATTTCAGCAGTGGGTATTATTGAGGCAGCTAGTCCGTATAGCGAGGTGCTGGAGTATTGCGAGAAGCAGTGTCCTTGTGAGAGGCCGCAGTAATCCAATAATTAGGCAGGAAGGACATGACAGTCTCCTTTACTAAGGTTACTAGTCATGAGATTACAATTTACTAGGATACCGGTTACTAGTTACCAGGGTACGTATTACTGGTTATTAGTTACCTTGTTACCTAGTTACTGGGTAACTGATTAATAGGTAACTGGCTGCCAGGTTACAAGTTACCTGGTTACTAGTTACCAGTTTATTATGGTGGCCATTCAAGAAATAAGACCTTGTGCTTTCTGTCCATGGTGCCGAAATTCTAGCTAATGCCCTGTGAACATAATTAATAAATTTACCCCAAATCACATTTTTAAACAAAAACTCAAAACCTAGAAAAACCCTGACAATTAATGAGTTAGTCTAGGGTGGGAATCATTCCTTCCCTGGATGTACTGAAGTCACTAATCTGGATTTTGCAATCCTTCTCACCTCAGGCCTGCAAAGAGGGCCCTTGTCTGGTGCAATGACATTGAGAACCTGTCTGTTTACTGTGTCAGTCAGAACTGAAGCCATCAGAAACAGGAAGGCCGCAGTTAACAGGGCAGGTGGTGTGGACAGTTCTCCTTTACGCAGTCAGTATGGTGGAGGCTGCCGTCCTTGAGGCAGGCAGTTATACGGAGCTCTCTCTAATTGCATCCCTGGGTACCGTGCAGGCGGCCATTATTGAGGAAGCCAGTCTGTACAGGGAGGTGCTGAGTACCGCGAGACGAAGTATGCTCACAAAAGGCCGGCTTAAATGACGCAACTCGTATGCTGCAGGCAGCCATTACTGAGACCTTTCCTAAGGAGGAGGCCCCGAAAAGGTGGCAGGCAGTACTGTGCACGCAACCGTCACTCTGGAAGGCAGGCAGCTGCAAGCCGCCTCTACTAGGTCTCACAGGAGGTTGGAGGCTGCCGTCCTCCAGTCAGGCAGTTATATGGAGCCCTCTCTCTCGTTTTACGGCAGTGGGTACCGTGCAGGCGGCCATTATTGAGGCAGTCAGTCCATACAGCAAGGTGCTGAGTATCGCGAGACGCAACGTCCTCACGAGAGGCTGGCTTAATTGACGCACGCCGTCTATTGCGGTCCGCCATTACCGAGACCTTCTGTACGGAGGAGGCCCTCCTCAGGAGCACAGCAGTATAGAGCATGGGACCATCACCCTGGCAGGCAGGTAGCTGCAAGCCTCTTCCACTGGGGCTCGCAGAACATTGGAAGCCGCCGTTATAGTGGCAGGCAGTTACATGGATTCCTCTCGGGTTGGGGCCATGGACACCTTGCAGGCGGCCATTATTGAGGCAGCCAGTCCGTACAGCGAGGTTTTTTGCACTGCGAGACGTAGCGCACTCTCGAGAGGCTGGTTACCTGACACACGCCTTAACTGACGGCCGCCATTACCGATACTTTCCTTATGGAGAGGCCTCGCTAAGGAGGCAGCCAGTACCTGGCACGCAACCATCATCCTGTCAGGCAGGCAGCTGTAGGCCGCCTCTCCTGGGGCTGACAGGAAATTGGAAACTGCCGTCCTCGAGTCAGGCAGTTATATGGAGCCCTCTCACATTTCGGCTATTATTGAGGCAGCCATTCCGTGCAGCGAGACGCAGCATGCTCCCGAGACGCATTGTGCTCACGAGAGGCCTGCTTAATTGACGTACGCCGTACACTGCAGGCTGCCATTACCGAGACCTTTCGTACAGAGGAGGCCTCGCTAAGGAGCCACAGCCACCCTTCAGGCTTTCATGTGTGTCACTATTTCCCCCGCTTCCCCAGCCCCCAATCCTGTGTGAAGATGAAAGGGTGAAAGCTGTTGGTTATTCTCAGCTTTTAAGTTTTCCAAGAGTATAGATTTAGGTTGCTGATGTAAAACTTTTTTTTAACGTTCTAAATGTGTGAAGAAAGAGGACCACAGCTTTGCACTTTGCATGTTGATATTAAAGTGTTGTTTAAGTGAAAAAAGAACCTCTCGTTGTTCCACATTTTTCCCTCAGAGATTTCCATGTTGATACCTGATGCTCAGAAGGGAAAGTTATCCTCAAGGCCTGAGCTTTTAGGTCCTCCAGTGGGCACTGGAGTCTGCTGAGCACCCTCACCCGTGCATGTGCTATTGTTTATGATTTTATTTCTATAAATTCTGTAATCATCCAAGTGTGTGGCCCTTTTTGTTAATGTTATCCTGCTTCACCATTTTTTGAAATGTTTTTATCCTAAATACCTAACAGCATTTTGTATTAATGGTGATGTAAATGGACAAAACAGCATAGAAGCTTTACTAAATGATCCCCAACCATCCCTCAATTTTGTAGGCTGAGGAGGCTATTCCTTAGATCATGTGTATCCACATGGCTAGTAAAATAAGTGATGTTTGAACCCAGATTCACATTAGGTCCCAGCTAAAGGGCAAGCAGTGTGAATTTTTCCCGATTTGAGAGGGAGGGTGGAGATCAGCCAGCCTTTCCTGTGGGACCGACCCCTTTTGAGGAGCACGTCCTGCAGCTGAACAGCAGCATGTGGAGCACCACTTCCCTGTCCGTGTACTGAGCTGCACGGTCCTATGCTACAGTGTGTCCGTAGACAGAATCCATGGTTTGGTGCAGGTTCTGACAGGTATGAATGTTGTAAGTTAGGAAGCAGGAATGTGGCCTGTGTGTGTGGTTTGTGTAATGTCTAGAAGTATTACTCCTAGAGGTTTTTGTTGAAGAGCAAGTAAGCTTTGAATGTAATTGGTATGCTAAGGTAAATTCCAGCGAGGGACCTAAAGCTTAGGACTCCCCTGTGTCCTAAGTCCAGAGATTGCTTATGAGGAGGCGTAGAGGATGCAAGTTTCCATTTCTGGGTAAAGGATTTTCCAGGGTTTTTCTGTGTTTGGACTGAGAAAAGAGCACATTTGGATGAGTAAACAAGGAGGACATTCTCAGGCAATTTCTGCATCCAAGCGATCCTCTGTTGCCCTCTTGTGGTGAATCCAGGATTTACAGTGTTTACCTTTTTTGGTGCTGAATTTTCCCATTCACCCAATGTCTGTTGATGGAAGCTGAAAGGAAAAATTCAAACCATAAAAAATTCTGTATTCTTTCCAGGGCTGCAATGATCCATCTTCTGAATGGAGTGAAGTCATGGGTGTGTATTTGTCCCCTGTTTCCACCCTAACCCTTTTAAGGAGGCTTTGGGGATTGCTATGCTGGCATCGTTCTCAGGTGCGTTCAGGGGGTGTGCTCTTACCCTGGAGGCAACCATTCTGGAGGCATCATCCAGTCACCTGTAGGTTGCTATGATTGAGGCAGGCAGTTCCTTGCAGGTGGCCATGACTGAAGGAGGCAGCCATCGAGTTTGATGCCGGCAGAGTGTAAGCAGTTATTTATTTAGTTAGTTATTAAGTAAGTTTTTTTGAGGCAAGGCTGTCCGTGTTGAAGTTAGTAAGGTCCTGATGAGGCTGTGTGTACTGTGGAGACCCTCAGTGTAGGGCAGTGATTAGTGGGGAGGCTGTGGTTCTGGAGGGAGTGTATTGTTTTGTTTTTATAATGGGAAGGTGATCGTGCCTTGCCGAAAAGATTGTGCTAAATAGTTTGTTTTTGAAACAGAGTGTTTAAGTATTTGAGAAAAACGTTATTGTATTATTTCGTCAAGGAAGAGAGAGGGCGAGAGAAATGTGCTCTTTTTCAAAAAGAAAACATGCATTGGTATTAAAAAGCTGTTGGTTGGAAGAAATGATGGAGGATAGTAGAGCATGGTACTGTTGCCAACTTCCTCCCGGCCACAAGGTTCTGTGCGAGTCTTTGTGTGTCTATCCGTGGTGATGAGATGACTGGTGTTCTAACGCCATTGCCCATATTGCCCACCAGGTGGCGTCAAATTCCTCGCTGAGTAGAAAGTTTGTGTCTGAGTTTTTGAGGGCAAGATTTGCATGTGATCAATGATGTGAGGTTACTGAGCAGTCAGCAAGTCCAGATGCGGCTGTTTGTAACGTGTGTGTTCTAGGTGGTATGGTGTGAGCGCCCCCCAGGTGAGGATGTGCTTAAGGCCAAAGGTATGATTGTATTTGTCATGATCCTTGATGCACGTGTTGACCATGTGCATTGTGTTGTGTAGGCGAAGGTGGCCTCTACCCAAGTGTGTTGTAAGTCATCCGAGAGAGTTCAATTTTTGTTATTGCAAATGCAAATGGAAATGTGTGAGGCAGAAGAGTCTTCGCCCTAGTGTGTGCTTCATTGAGAACAGGATCGCATTCCCATGTGATGAATGTTTAACTGTTTTGCTGGAATAAGGGTTAGTGTTGTGAGGTGATATTCCTGACTCAGCCATGTGAGGAGTCAAGCTCTGTTTGCTGCTCTCACCCAGTGTGTCCCCATGTGTCCCCTTTGTCCCCAGGCTACACGTGGGAAGCCCACACATCCCCACGTGTTTCTTCACCTGCCGTGAGTCCTTGTCATGGAGTGTGTGGTGTATGTAAGCTTTGTTCAATGAATAGGTCACTCACAGTGGACATGCCGGTATCCCCCATCATCAACCCCTCCACCCCCCATGTGTTTTGAATCTGATGGGAGTTAGTCCCTGGTGACCTATTTGTTTGAGGATAAACTCCATGGGGTGTTTGTAGTCTGGAGACTCCTGGATGTGTTTCCTGTATTGTTTGCAGTCAGGTTTCCTTGAGTAAGGGAGGGAAGTGTTGCTCAGCATCTTACCCAACTGAAGAGACTTAAAGTTACACTCAAGAATGGTGTGAAAATGAAAATCTTGAAATGCAAATGAATTGCTACTGGGTAGCCAAGTCCTCCTTGAGCCAATATTTTCCCTGAGTAGGAGCCATTATCATTTCATGTTTTCCTATAGTGGTGTTGTATCTGAGAGGACCTAGTTGTGAAGTGTCCTTATAACTTGGAATTTCCATTTGTGTGGCCCCCTGAGGGCTAGCCCTGGCCCCTTGTCATTGTTTATAACTGTCTGTATTGTTCTCCATTCCAGCTTTGTCAGTGGCTGAATTCTTTGATGGAAAGCCAATGGCTTAGCTGTGCATGGCTGACTGATGGAAGTGTTTCCTGGCGGACAGTGGTTGTCCTGGTCTTGTTCCCATTGTTGGTGATGCTGGTGGAAGGTAAGTGGAATAGGTCCCAGTGTGACTGAGGCTATCCAGGTGTGTGTTGCTTTGAAAGCTGAAGAATTTGGATGAGAGTCTTAAGGGTAGGTGTAGAGGACCTCCTGGGAAGGTCCATGGACAATGGTTTAAATGATTGTTAGCTGAGTCGAAGGAGGCAGGCAGAGCCGTGTGTTGCATACACATGTTGCCAAGAAAGCATATGTGTCGTCAGTACTGACTCTTCCCTTTGCCCATGTGTCTAGTAGTGCACTGGGAATGGTTGGTCCTAATGAAGAATTTTCATAATGGTCTTTGATCGTAAGTTTTTGTGACGCTTTCTGGAATTTTGGGATAATAAATCAACTTGCTATATATGTTCTGGGTCCCTCTCCCTCTATGAAAAAGGAAAATAGTCCCACCCATCCATCCTTAGCTTTTTCCTTCTATTTTGTGTGTTGTTGTTTTTTTTGTTTATTTTCTTTGTGAATCCCAAGCTCCTCTACCATTGACGTGAACCTGCTGTGTTTCCATGCTGAATGTGGAGAGAAACACATTCATTCGTCGCCCCAGAAGAGGGAGTGAGTCGACAGGCAAGAAGCAAGGGGGTCACTTGAGGAAGTGTGCGCATGATAGATGAAACGAATAAATAAGGTAAGGAGAGCAACAAATATTTGTAATTGTATTGCTTCATAATTTTTCAAGGTACCTGTGTGTTATTTTTTGTTATCAGCACTGAGCACATTTTTATTCTAGTAAGTCATTTGTAAAGAATTTTTTTTCTGATTAAAATATTCTAAATAATAGTTTGGTGTGGCAACACAGTCATTTCGAAACTTGTTCGTGTAACTTACCGTGTTCTGATCAATTCCTATGCCTGTCTTTTTCATAATGAAAGCTAGAATAATTATGCAGAAATGTGCTAAGAGTAAGCACTCCTTATCATGTGAGTTATCAGAATGTAATCATTCGGCAAAGTTCTACACTGGTTTTTTTTAACATGAACGCTTTCATTTTCTTTCAAGTAAGTTACTGATTGTACAGTACACGTCTTGTTTATGGAACTATATACTTATGACACTGGACCTCTAAAGGAAGTTGTCAGTGAAAAAACTATCCTCTGCTCCCCTCCTGTGGCCATTCAAGGATAACACATTTTACCTTTGTCCCTGGTCCTGAAATTGCAGCTAATGCCCTTTGAACATAACACACAATTCTATCCCTAACCAAGCAAAAAAAAAAGAAAGAAAAAAAAAACAAAGAACGAAAAACCCTCAAAATCATTGAGTCATTCCAGGGTGGGAATCATTACTTCCCTGAATGCACTGAAGTCACTGGTCTGGAACTTACAATCCTTCCTGCCTCTTACCTGCAAAGAGGGGCCTTTGTTTCTACAATGATATTGAGAACCTGTCCATTCACTATGTTAGTCAGTACCCTAGAGGCTGCCATTATTAAATCCAAAAGTAACTTGTCAGGCAGTGTGGACAGTTCTTCTTACGCAGTCAGTATGTTGGAGGCCCAGAAAATTGTGGCAGTTAGTACCATGCAGGCGAATATTATTAAGGTAGCCAGTCTGTACAGCAAAGTGCTGAGTACTGCCAGACGCAGCGTGCTCACTCGAGGCCGGCTTAACTGACGCACACCATATGTTGCAGGCCGCTATTAAGGAGACCTTCGATAGGGTAGGGGACCCCCCTCCTAACGGGGCAGCTAGTACGGAGCACAGGGCCTTTACTCTGGCAGGAAGGCATCTGCATGCCACCTCTACTGAGGCAGACAGGAGGTTGGACGGCACCATTCTTGAAGTAGGCAGATATACAGAGCCCTCTCTGGTTGTGGACATGGGTACCATGCAAGCCGCCATTATGGAGGCAGCCAGTTCTTACTGCGAGGTGTTTTTGTACAGCGAGATTCAGCATGGTTGTGAGAGGCCACTTTCAGTGACACATGCCATACAATGTAGGCTGCCAGTACTGAGACCTTCCATACAACAGAGGCCCTGCTAAGGAGGCAGCCAGTATCTGGCCTGAAACCTTTACCCTGTCAGGCAGGCAGCTGCACGCCGCCTCTACTGAGTCTTGTAGGAGGTTGGAGGCCGCAATTATTGAGTCAAGTAGTTATATGGAGCCCTCTGTGGTTGCATCAGTGGGTATTATGCAGTTGGCCATTATTGAGGCAATCATTCCGTACAGCGAGGTGCTGAGTACCCCGAGACTCCTCGTGCTCGCGAGAGGCAGGCTTAAGTGGCGTACGTCATATGCTGCATGCCGCCATTACTGAGATCTTCCTTACGGTGTGATGCCCCCACTAACAAGGCAGCCAGTATAGGGCCTGTGACATTTACCCTTGCTGGCAGGCAGGTTCAGGCTCCCTCTACTGAGGCTGGCAGGAGGTTGTAGGCCGACTTCCTCAAGGCAGGCAGTTATATGTAGCTCTCTTGGGTTGCGGTCTTGGGTACCATGCAAGCTGCCATTATGGAGGCAGTCAGTCCGTACAGCAAGGTGTTTTTGTACCGCAAGACTCAGTGTGCTTGCGAGAGGCAGTTTTAAGTGACGCACGCTGTAAGTTGCAGGCCGACATTACCGTGACCTTTCATACGGTGGGGGGTAGGGGGAGATGGGGGGGGCGGACTCCACTAAGGAGTCACCAGTACAGCGCACACAACCGTCATCCTGTTAGTCAGGCAACTGCAGGCCGCCTCTACTAAGCCTTCTTGGAAGTTGGAGGCCGCAATTCTCGAGTCAGGTAGTTATATGGAGTCCTCTCAGGTTGTGTCAGTGGGTACTATGCAGGCAGCCATTATCGAGTCAGCCATTCCGTACAGCGAAGTGCTTTTGTACCGGGAGACTCAGCATCCTCGCGAGAGGCTGCCTTAAGTGACGCATACTCTACCCTGCAGGCCGCCATTATTGAGACTTTTTGTACAGAGTTAGCCCTGTTAAGGAGGCAGCCAGTATGGGTTCTGGGTTCTTTACTCTGTCAGGAGGGCAGCTGCTGCAGGAGGTCTCATTTGAGGTTGGCAGGAGGTTGGAGTCCACAGTCCTCGAGGTAGGCAGTCCTAAGGTGCACCCTCGTGTTGTGGCCATGGGTATCGTGGAGGTGGCCATTATTGAGGATGCCAGACCGTGCAGGGAGGTGCTTTTGTACCGCGATACTCAGCTTGCTCACAAGAGGCCGCCTTAAGTGACGCAAGCCGTATGTTGCAGGCCACCATTACTGAGACCTTCCATACAGCAAAGGCCCCGCTAAGAAGGCAGCCAGTAACTGGCAGGAAGCCTTTACCCTGGCAGGCCAGCAGTTGCAGGCCGCGTCTACTGAGGCTGGCAGGGGTTCACGGTCGCCGTCCTGGAGGTTGGAAGTTATTCGGAGACCCCTCATGTTGCTTCAATGGGTACTGTGGAGGGAGACATTATTGAGGCAGGCAGTCCATACAGCGAGGTGCTGAGCACCGTGATATTCAACGTGTTCGTGAGAGACCAGCTTAAGTGACCCACGCCTTATGCTGCAGGCTGCCATTACTGAGATCTTTAGTATTGCGTGGTCCCCGCCTAATGAGGCAGCCTGTAGGGGGCATGGGGGCTTTACTCTGTCTGTCAGGCAGGTGCAGGCTGCCTTTACTGATGCTGTCAGTGGGTTTGTGGACGCTGTCCTGGAGCCAGGTATTTATATGGGGCCTACTGAGGTTGCGGCAGTGGGTACCATGCCACACTATTATTGAGGCAGGTAGTCTGATCAGGAAGGTGCTGGAGTATTCGGAGAAGCAGTATTCTTTTGAGAGGCTGCAATAATCCACTAATGAACCAGGCAGGACGTGACAGGTCTCCTTTACCAAGGTTACTTGTCATTAGGTTATAATTAGTAGGATACTGGTTACTAGTTACCTGATTGCCAGGTAACTGGTTACCTCGTTTCTGGTAAACTGGTTGCCAGGTTATTAGTTGCCTGGTTATAAGTTACCTGGTTCCTAGTTACCAGTTCATTTTTGTGTGTATTCCAGATACAACACCCTGTGCTTCTGTCCGTGTTGCTGAAATTCCAGCTACTGTCCTGTGAATGTCACAAATAATTCTATGCTTATCAAGCGAAAAAACAAAAACCTAAAAGAAAGAAAAACCCACAAAATCATGGAGTCAGTCCAGGGTGGGAATTACACCTCCCCTGAATGTACTGATGTCAGATCCAGGAAGTCTCCATCATGATTCCCCTTGTACAGTGTAGTCATAGTTCCTGTATAGAGCCATCTCTCCTCACAACTGATTATGCAAGTGTTTTTCCTGTTCAGCTATGTCCCACGTTCTCACTTAGTTTCTTCCCTTTAAGACCCCCAAAATGGTGCTCTCTTCCTGCTGTCATCCCTGGCAATGTTCAGATCATCCCAGTAGAATAAAGTGTATTGTGGAGTGACTGCGGTGCAGCATTTTGTTGCCTATCCTAGTATTGAAGTCATTCTCTGCATTTTTCATCCCACCAATGTGTGATTGTAGTACTGATTACAGCTCTTAACCCTGCAGGGCACTTGTTGTGACCCTTGCCTTGCACATGCGTGGCAAGTATGGCTGGCTGTCGGCTACTTGCTCTGTGCATACGGCAGGTTATGTGCTCATGGGCTTCCTGTTGCCAAGATGCTGAACGTGTGCAAGTGAAAGTCATGGCTTACGTCCTTTTGCCAAGCATGTTCCACTCTCTCTGGTGTCCGCAGCTACCATATTCACCTCGACCACACCCCTATTTTCTGCCTGTGGTCATCAGTCATGACCAGAGTCCAAACAAATGGCCTTCCCTCCCCCTCTCCAATTGCTGAGCCTGGCAGCTCCAGATGCTGTTCCCATGGAACCCGTATCATCTCGCTGTGTTTTAAAAGTGTTCAGCTCTTTTGTTGCTATCCTTGGCTTGTACCTCCTCCCCATCATTTGCTGTTTGATCTTTCAGTGCACCTCGTCTATCTCCTGCGCTTTTTTGTTTGTTCATGTGTGGTTGTGGAACAGTTGCAGCATGTTATGTTTTAGAGTGCTGCAGTCCTGACCTCTACCTTCTGTTTTTCAACATCTGCCATCCAAGAACTGACGCATGTTTTTCTCTGCATCTTCACTATCAAAGTCTAAGGGTTTCCACTTGCTCTGATCCTGTGAAAAGTATGGTACCTTTCCCTAGTTTGTAACTGTGAAGTCCCCCAGTGTGCCCCACATCCACAGTATAAGCTGCCATCATCTTGCTGCTGTCTTATGTCCGGCCTGATTCCTTATTATCTTCCCTACAATTTTCTCCTGGGTCACGTTCTGATTCTGTTCTCCCCTCATGCCTGTTTTCCTTTTTCTAAATGGGGACATAGGAAAACATGGAGAATGTAGCTGCGGTGCAGTATTTTGTTTCCCAGCATCCGGTTTCATTATATGCTTTTAATTGCGGTGCCATCATACCTGTGATGTGCCTGCTAACGCACTTTTAACCCTATTTTCTTGCTTTAACCTTGCCCACCGAAAGATCTCGAATGCTTCGTCCTTTTTTACTGCATTTGACTACCAAGTATATTTTGATCTTCAATCAGGGCCCATAAGGGGTCCATTTATTATGGTCTGTTTGCTGAAGTGCAGCTGCATGGAAACATGTAGTCTGTTCCTTGTTTATCTTTCTGTGACAGCTCTCCTAAGCATCTGTGCTTTTCCCAGCAATGCCCATGTTCCTGTCAGTTAGAACTCTACTTCTCTCAAGGTCTGTTTCTTGAAATGTGAAGTTCCTGTGTTCCTTCAGGTGATGTGTACATCATCACCTTTAAGCACCCTGTGAATCTCTAGACCTTGCCCTTCTCCTTTTCTTTTCCCATACCTCATGAACACAGGAGCCCATGGCTGAAATCCCAGACTTTCACAAATTCTTGGCAAATTCAGGGTTCATTGAGTAGTTTGACCTCTTGATATTGCAGTAAGTGGATGTACATCTTCCTCTTGGGAGCCTATGCTAGTGGCTTCTGTCTTGAGGAGTGCCTTATCTAAGCCGATCCTGTAGTTTTCATGTTGCCTGTATGCCTTTATTTTAGTGATTTTTGGGCTTATCTTTTATTGATTTTCTCCTAAGCAAACCTTCTTATGGAAACCATTTTTTGTGTGGCCTAACAAATAGTAAGTGTTGAGTAGTATCTTAAAGTGGCAGTGCATGTTCTTTAAATTGGTGGTCTTTCTTCCTTCCCTGAGTCCCTTATGTGTTTGCAAATTTTTGTGTGTCCGAGACCTCAGTGTTGTGCCAATAAGCTCCCCATCATCTGCCTTCCCCTATATTGTCTATTTTGCATTATTCCCCCCAGTTATATTTCTTTTAGCAGTCTTTAACCACTCTACCCCAGCACTGGCATGTAGTAGCTTCCCTTCTTGCTGCCTTTTGGGGATGGAATGACTATTTTGGGTCGAGAGAACTTCTGTTGACTTGCTTTGTGCTCATAGGTTGTTCACAGGTGAGCAGTTCAGGTACCCCACCATGATTTTCCTTTTCCCCAAAGCATGGGAGCCAATTTCTTCCCCTCCTCTGCAGCTGCTGAATAGCAGTAGCTGTATGATAGGATTTCTTTGTATATTCTCCCTACCCCCCACCTCCCATCCCATTGTTGTGCATGTCTGTGTAGGTCAGGGATCTTTTTTGTTTTAGGCACCGCATATGCTGTGGATGGGCTTGTGTTGGCTGTCATCTCTTGGAACCCTGACTTCCTGTGTCCTGGAGGCTTCACAAAAGCTCTTTTGATCTTGGCCATACAGGTTTTATCCTGAGGCCCTACAGCGTCTCCAATGCCAAAACCCTTCTTTTCCCATGCATGCTGCCTCATGCACAGCACTGGTGTCTTGTTCTGTGTGTCTTTGCCTGTGAAATGTCCTACAGAGCCTACTCTGTTTTGTTCTTCCCATGTGCGTTGCGTGCTTTTGAATAGCCATCGCTGAAAGAGCAGTCCATTCTAATAGTTTTGATGTTTGCAAGGACCTACGTAATGCAAACACAGTTCTATACCAATGGTGTCAAATTAGTTTCCATCTTTCATTGTGTTATATGAGTGGATGGGCTATTCCACTTGCTTCCTTTGGCTCATCTTGAGGAACGGTTTCAGCCATTTTACACCAAAGATTTCCCTCCCCCACCCACATACATGCCAGTGAGTCCACCTATGCTTTTACTCTAGGACATTCCTGGTTTTTATCGTGTGTTGGATTGTGTGTGTCTGTGCTGTGTTTGTTTAAAGTTTGGGGTAGTTTGTTCTTTCAGGGCATGAATGTAGGGCAGCTGTGTTTGGCTTGCTGAGATGCACTTATGCCTCTGCCCTCCACCGTTGCTATTTCACATGTGTTCTTGGTTGTTGGGCAGATAAGTCACAAGCGCCTTTGTTTTCAGGGTAGCCTTCGTACATGGCAGCAGCAGCTTCTGGATGGAACCCCTTGGCCCTTGGAGGTGAGCTGTGGCATGAAGCCAGGGTTCCCTGCACATCAGTGTCACTGTTCTGTGACAAGCTGTGTTCCCTGTCCATCATGTTTGTGTCCCTGTGAGCAATGATGCCCATTTCCCCTTCCCCCGCCCATGTAGATATGCTCTTTGGCAGGAGTGCCAGTGGATGGGTCCCCTTCATCGCCCCTTTCTTGATATTGGCTTTCCTACATAGGGTGGCCTGTGGGCAGCGTTCCCCCCCCCTCTTTTTTTTTGCAGTCAGTCAATGCTGTATAGATGCATGTGTTGCCTGACAACCAGGGCTTTGGTGGGTGTCATCTTTGCCCAATTCTACTGTTTGTGATCCTCCCTCTTTGCATGTTGTTTTCAGTGGTTGATTACTCCTCCCAGTGTTCACCCTGAGACACCCAAGCCTTCCCTCCCATGTAAGCCGGAGTCGCTCATGCACACACAGAACTCTGAGACTCACCGGGGTGGAGGGGCCAGGGAAAGGGGAACAGCAAAGCAGTTGCGGCACAAGGTGGTGTGATGGGGTCATGGGAGTTACATGCATCAGAAGGATTGGCTAGGTTAGTAGCTTCATGTCGCGCTATTTTTGGAGCAGCCAGGTAGACTGACTGGGTGGTTTCCTGTCCATGGTTCCTTTTCTGACCTCATGTGGAATGTCCAGTGCAGAGCACTTACTTGTTTTCAGGGCCTGTGGTTGTAGGCATTTTTCATAAAGTCACTCTTCATGTCCATGGCCCTGTGCGGGGGTTGGTAGCTGTGATCCATGTGGTGTCCCAGTAAGGTGTCCTCACACAGAACATTTTCCAGTCATCTGGCTCCAGCAGCATCATCTGCACCATAATTTCTTGTTCTTCCTTGCCCTGTGCAGTGGGTTGGTGTTTGTTAAATGCCTTTGCTCTTGTGTCTTGGGCCTGCTTTCTACAAATTGCCTGCTTGACTCTCCACTCATGAATTGTTTCCCAACAAGTATCTTTTGTAAGCTTGTGCGTTATTTGTGCTAAAGCTGGTAAGGCGGCTCCCCTTGTGTGCTTTGTGAGGTAGTTCAGTCCTCTAGCTCTTCCTTCCATTGCCCGACCCATCACTTCCTTGTCTGCCATCTGTCATGTTCCCAGGAAACTGGATGCTTCAATCTGCCTTGGGGTTTTTCTATCCCTCCTCCCTTCCTCGTTTCTTCTTGTGAGTGATGGTTCCAAATCTACAGCTCCTTCCCACAATGTTTCCTCTGAGGAGTTCTCCTAGAGCCTATGTTTTTCCCTTCAATTTTTCGTCTGTGTTGAACCACAGGGAGACAGGCTTTTTGTGTGATTTCTGTGTCCCTTGCGATTTGTAGCTGTTAGCCCACCATGTAAAGTTATGGCCCAAATACTGCCTGCCATCCTGTCTCAAGGATAGGTTTTTCCTCTTTCCTTGCAATGGTATCCCATCCCTTTGATAGTCTGTTATAGGTACTCACCTCCTAGCTTCGCCTGGAGCCCTGGTTTGCCGGGTGGCATGTTGTGCTGTAGCGTCCTCCTTGGCAGATATATTTTTACGTGTATTTCTTTCTCATTGGGTATCCAACTGCTAAAACAAAGACATGAGTATGCATGGGTATTTGGAATGCCTGCTTTATTAGGCTAATATTGTTACAGCGCTAGGGACTCTCTGCACTGTCCTTTGCCAGCTGTGCTGCTGTTCTGTGCAGTGTGTGGTGTTTCTGTCTACCCTTTCCTTGACAACGGCTCCTCCCTTAGGTTGGTTGGTGACATTCTGTAATTACATTTTCTGCACTGTATTCCCATTTTCCATATTATCATTAGGTAAAGTCAATATAGCAGAAGTGTGCAGAGTATGGGCTTAGATTGTTCAGGAGAAAGGAGAAGGGTTCTCACAGTCAAGAATGCAGTTATGGCTCTACAGGCGAAGGCATGGTGTCTTTTCCCTCACCGTTTTCCGAGGCCTTCCTCCCTTTGTGCCTGGTCACTCCCATCAGTATTCTGTGTCTTCTACCAGACTCAGTGATTTTCCATTGCACATTTTTCGATTTCTTTCCTGTTTTGTTTTCCTAATTTTCTTTCTCCCTGCAAAAGATATGAATTTGCGTATTTAAAAAAAATCCCTTATATTCCCATTGCAAGCTTGGGTAGTGCGTGTTATATGTTTTCTCAGCCCTGCCTGCTGTAGTTTGAAGGTCCCCTTCTGTGAATCTTGAGTCCTCGGTATCATGGCCAAGGAATCTGAGATATTTTTCATTTTTCCTTCCTGTTCAATTGTTAAATTACCATATTTATGTTTGTCATGGCTACTTTTTAAAGGGGCTTGATGGATGCAATCCTTATTTTCTAGTGATGCTGTGGGGTTTCTTTCACAGTGTGCTGCTTCAGGGTTGCAGTCCTGACGCTAGAGCAGTGTTTCTCAACTTCCTAAGGCTGCGACCCTTGTATACAGTTTCTCACGTGGTGGTGACCCCAACCATTAAATTATTTTATTACTACTTTGAGAAACCAATTTGGACCCTATATGCAGCACTGCTACGCATGGTACCTTTGAAAGGACAACAGGCAATCACAGTCAGTAGCACCCTGCCTCTCAACGCATGGTTAAATGTGACAGGGGAAGAATTGGCAGGTATCCCAATTAAAGAAAAGGTATTCGCATGGAAGTGGTATATAAACATTCGCAGTACCAGCGGCACCGGAAGATCAGCCCTTCTCACCGAGGAGGTATTTAAACTTGACGTGGAGCTACCCACCCGTCCCAACAAGTTTGAACCTATAGCAACACTCATAGGCGTACAAGGACCAAAATCTACCCCTGTCTTGAAAAATGCCTGGTTTATAGACGGATGAGCCTCCGTATCCAGTGACCACAATATATAGAGGGCAGCAGCCTTCATCCCCGCGACACAACAAGTTCTGATCTTGTCTGGTGAGTCTAACTCTGCACAACATGCATAACTTATAGCTATATACCTAGCTATACAGGAAGTAGTGGAAAGACAGAAATTCAATAAATAAATATATATATGTGTATATATATATATACACACACACACACACACACACATAAACTCTTGGGTAGTATTTAATGGCATTATATTATGGTCAGGAAAATGGAAGCAAAGTAATTAGGAAATTTTAATCAAAAAGATTTATGGTCCAGATAATATTGGGAGAAAATAAATACTTTATCACAACAGATAAAAATATATGTAACATATGTCAATGCACATGTAAGCGACAGCTCTAAAACACTAATCAGCAAAATAGTACATCAATTAGCAAAGAAAGTAACACTGGAAAATAACCTCACTATCACTGATAAATGCAACTTTCTAACAATAACATTAGCATTAAAAAATGAAGATAACAGCTCCTATTCATTGCCAACAATCCCATCAATTAAAGTAAAAAAGGAAATTGAAAAAAAAATCTCTAGAATTGAAATTAAAATTGACCATATCATTTCTCACACAAAAACATCAAACACTAAGACACATAGCACAATCAGCAATTATAAATTGATTTATAAAAATAAACATAAAAGCCCCGATGAGATATTTTAAATCAACCTTAAACACATGCATTGCATACAGAGGAACACACATGTTCTGTACATCACAACCATGCATTATATATAGAGGTTGTTAGAATGAAACGACATGTTTAAGAACTTTAAAATTCTCACTAGTTCTCTCATATGGAATATCTAAATCCAAACCATAAATTTTAGACCCCCCCCAGCTGTAATAACATAGATAAATAATCCTATTAAGCTCATTTTCTAACCCCAATTCCAAAGAACAATCATATACTTTTCTCTACGAGATTTCCTAGCTTCATCCCTAATTAAGGACTGTGGAAAAATAGATCATCTACTCTATATCATAAATACACCGTTTCCTCAAAAATTTAGACATCATTCAGGAATAAAACTTTTACAGTTATACGTAGCATCTTTTGCATTAGCATTAGTAGCAGTGTCAGTAGCAATTGCAAATTCAATGAAAATAAACAACTCACAAATGACTTAAACACATACTTTCAAAATCAAAAGGAATTTGAAATTAAACCTCTGGAATTACTCTCTAAATCATTTAACAGTGCCTAGCAACGGGCAGCAGAAACCCAACAACAGGTTATGTTCCTATCGGAAGCAACAAAACAACAACAATCATATGCATACATTACATCAGGATATTGAAGACATCAATTATAGATTCCAAAAGTTTCAATTTAGACAGCAATCCCAGCTAATACAAAATTCTCTAACACAGGCACAAAGGGACTTATTTTCCCTATTTGTTATAGGATAACGACTGAACCCTCTATGGAGCGATTCCCTTGCAGTTATAGATTTTACAAAACTAATTAGATGTGCATACACAGATTGTGAAATTTCAATCCTCAATGCAGTTGGAGGTGAAAACCTAGTCGCCTACCCAAATTTAAACAGACCAATCCACCTGAATAATGGAGAATATGCGATGGCAACAGAGGAAAGCTTATACACGCAACCTTATTTTTTCCTAAAATCAAAACTCATCCAATTTACACCAAACATCTTTGTTGCATTCCAACCACTGGAAGCAGACAATTTCCCAATGACACTTATCCCAACACATAAACCTTTAATGTACACTATATGAAGAATAACTTCATTGCATGCTTTACTAATATTTCTATTTATGACCATATAACCATAAATGACATTCCTTATTCCTTTCTAAATACATGCAAACTTATTATTAATACTAGGAATGTAACTTATTCTGAGAGAATTTATTATTCCTATTATGATGTCACTACCTCCTTACAGTTTTCACCTTCTTTACCATTAATACAACATTTACAGGAAAAGCATTACTGTGCAACCCCTTCCTTTAACGAATCTCTTTCAAAGCTTAGCTCTTTAGAACCCCTTGTCAAGCAAACTTTACAGACCCTGAAATCCCAGACTGAACAACTACACCACCTTGTCTACGTTCCGAACGCCGCGACCATCTCGACGAGAGCTGATTTGAAGAAACTTCATCAGAACTGCAAGACATCAGACACCCTTCTTTCCCTATGGAGAACTGTTCCCTGCACGCGGACTGGAACTTTACCAACCCTATCGCATGGATGCAGCATGGACTCTCTACATTTGAATCCACATGGACTCTCATTAAGGAAATATTATTTGTATTGGCTATTATTTTTCTCTTGTGTGTGTTAAGGCAGCTAGATTTACTATGTCTTATCCCTAATAAAATACTTGATTCCTTTTGGCCAAACCCTTCGGGAATCACAGGGTCGAATGTTATAGTAATAACAATAAGGATAAAATTAAAAAATAAAATAAGAAATTGGGTGTGACATATTACATAGTGGAATGAAGTGTGAACGCCCTTAAAAGAGATGTGCCTTTAAGAAATAAAAAAGTTTGTACCCTACATGTAAATACCAGATAGCAGAATACCTGGGACCCACTGTTAAGACACACTGAAGATGTCTGCTTGAGCACATAAAACAGAGTAAGCTCCAAAGGAGATTAGAGCCACTTGTCCGGTCCTCCACAGAGGGTAGCTCTCCGCTCCCCTTCCTGTATCCTGCCTGAACTCTATGCATTGCCGTGGACCCTGGGTCTGAACCCTGAGCCACAAGCCAAGTGCTCTACAAGACTTCCAACGTCCAGTGTGTGTGTCTGTTAGCGTGGATCTCCGGGTGGCCTGCCGAGGTCTGGACATCACCAGGACTCTGGGAAAGAAACCGTGTGTGGTTCCTGTATTGCCTGTCTGTCTCCTGTGTCATTTATGCTCGTCCAATATTTAATAAGAGCCTTGAGTCACCCCTATAAGTTAATTCTATTGGCAGAGGATACTCTTGGCAACCTGTGCTTATGTCCTTAGATAAAATCTGGGACAGTTCTCACAGTCAAGAATGAAGTTATGACTCTACAGGAGGGGGTATGGTGTGTTTTACCTACCGGTTTCCGAGGCCTTCCTCTTTTTGTGCACGGTCACTCCCATCAATATTCTGTGTCTTCTAGTAGACTCCGTGATTTTCCATTGCACACTTTTCTATTTTATTTTTGTTTTGTTTTGCTAATTTTCTTTCACCCTGCAAAAGACATGAATTAGCGTTCCTCAAAAAATCTATTATTTTCCCATTGCAAGCCTGGGTAGTGCGTGCTATATATTGTTTCTGCCCTGCCTGTTGTAGTTTGAAGGTTTTCTTCTGTGAATCTTAAGCTCTTGTTATCATGGCCAAGGAATTGGAGATATTTTTCAGTTTTCCTTCCTGTTCAATTTTTAAATTACCATATTTATGATTGTCATGGCTACTTTTTCAAGGGGCTCGATGGATACAAATCCGGATATTCTAGGGATGATCTGGTGTTGCTTTCAAAGTGTGCTGCCTCAGGGTTGCAGTCCTGACGCTAGAGCTGTGTTTCTCAACCTTCTTAAGGCCGAGACCCTTCCATACAGTTTCTCATGTTGTGGTGACCCAAACCATGAAATTATTGTTATTGCTAATTTATAATTTTAATTTTGCTACTGTTATAAATTGTGATGTAAATATGTTTGATTTCCAAGTGTCTTAGTTGACCCCTGTGAAAGGGTCGTTAGACCCTCAAAATGGTCGCTACCCTCAGAGATTGAGAACCACTGCGCTACAGTGTCTCATCTATGACTTTAGATGACTTACATGTCTTGTTTAGTTGCCCAGTTGTCTGAATTGGCCACAATGTCTTCCAGAGCTGGACTGCTAGGCTTCCTTAGGAGTGCTCTCCTTGTTCAGATTTTCACTTTTATTGTGTGTCCGATTTATCTTCCTGGAAGTATGTGTACCTTGAAGGATACCCTCCCCTTGCTCTCAAAGAGATTCCTACTCGACTAGGAGTTCCCATAATTCGCCCAGGAGGGAGAGTGTGGCCCTTCCTCTTTGGAACTTACTTGTTCCACCTTTCCTATTTTGACTCCTTCCTTGCTTGCTGTCCCTCTTTGAAATCATTGCTCATTTGTAATGTTAAGTAAGACGCAGGCTCCCATACATTCCCTCTAGATCATTGGTTCTCAACCTGTGGGTCTAGACCCCTTTGGGGGTCGAAAGACCTTTTCACAGGGGTCGCCTAAGACCAGCGGAAAAAACCTATTTTCCGTGGTTTTAGGAACCAAAGACTGCTCCTCGGTGTCGCAAAGTGTAGCAATGCAGTTTACTGTTGTCCTATGAAGACTGTTGCCCATGCTATACCACGATTCAAGACAAAAATTTCATTTAATTATAATTAGAAATAAATATTTCACAATATATAATTACATATTGGTTTTGTAATTAATCCCTATGTTCTAATTATGCTTAATTTGTAACAACAAAAATATATCCTGCATATCAGATATTTACATTACAGTCATAACAGTAGCAAGATTACGTTTATGAAGTAGCAATGAAAATAATTTTATGGTTTGGGGTCACCAATAACATGAGCAACGGTATCAAAGGCTCGTGGCCTTAGGAAGATTGAGAATCACTGCTCTAGAGTAACCTTGCTTTTCATTAGCCCCTTCATTGTTCTTGCCCCCTGCCCGCCTCATCAGGTCCCGGTGAGTCTGTCTCACTTTAGACCCGGCATTTTATCGAGACAGGGGAATGTTGTGCTTGCAATAGGCAACTCACCCTGGTGTCCTGGATGAGGCACCTGCCACATGGCGGGGGTGTTAGGGGTTTCTTGCTGGATTCCAGGGCCTAATCTCAGTCTGAGTCCTCATAGTGCTCCAGGGGCAGCTTCTTTGTCAGCTTCTTCCGGCTCGCTCTTGTGGTAAGGTGAGTGTGAGGTCTTGCATCTTCTTCTTGTCGGTTTCGTTAGGAGAATCCAGTGGTTCTTTGCTCGATTGCAGGTACGTCTATTCTTCCACCTGTGTTGCAGGAGAGAAAAAAGGTTTGATGTCTTGCTCTGCTCTTTTAAGTTTTCATCCAAGTCAAACTGAGTTAATGGTCCTCAGAGAATTCATTGGATGTCCTGTTTGGGGCGGGGTTTTCTCTTAGTTGGGAAAGGGAAGCTACTCCTTGAGGAGTGAGATGAAGGGCATTGGCTTCTCTGGCAGGGAGGGTGCTGCGCCTTAGGCCTTCCTGATGTTGGTCCATTAACTCAATGGCCATGACAAAGACTGAGTCCCCGAG
The DNA here is from genome assembly GCA_004026805.1 of Lasiurus borealis. Classification (NCBI taxonomy): domain Eukaryota; kingdom Metazoa; phylum Chordata; class Mammalia; order Chiroptera; family Vespertilionidae; genus Lasiurus; species Lasiurus borealis. Next base: position 570 of record PVJN01000276.1, on the reverse strand, counting down.
CTCCCTTTGTTGTGTCCTCTGGGTTCAGGAAGGAGGGCAGTCCCAGCTTGCCTCTAGCATGGCTCTGCTGCCAGAGCACAATTGTTCCGCTTGCCTTGGGCTCTCTTTTGCATTGTGATAGGGGCAACCATTGTGTTTGCACAATTGCTTGCCTTGCATTTGGGCTTGCTGAGGCTAAGTGAGGAGGGGGCTATTCTGTTCAGCCTACTTCCTCCCCTTAGCATTCAGGTTGCTCTTGTCCAGTGAGGAGAGGGAGAATTGTGCTGTGTCCCATTGTTCACCTCTTCCTTGGGCTTGCTGTTTCCCAGTGAGGAAGGGGACCATTGTGTTGAGACTTGGATTGTGTTCCCCTCTATTGCATTCCTCCATGGCTTGCTTCAAGGTTTGCTGAGGGAGATGATGTGGTGTATGCCTGTCTTTGGCTTAGCTTTTGTGCCTTGCATGTGAACCAGAGTATCCTTTGCTCTCTACTCCTAGTCTCATGAAAGCGCACAGAGCACCTGAGCACAGCCCTGGCATTTCTCGATGTGGAGGTGAGTTTTGCAGGGGATGGGTAACGGAGTATGTCCC